>QVTF01016500.1:0-370000 GCA_003573665.1 Oxygymnocypris stewartii | reverse complement strand
GCTGCACAATATTTTTGTGGAAACTAATATTTTATTTTTCAGTATTCACAGATGAATAAAACCTAAAAAAAGCATTTATTTGAAATATAAATGTATATTTATAAATACTTCTATAGATGTAAATAAAAAGTTGTGATATCTGACAATCTCTAAACAAAGGGTAAAATAAACAAACCCTTTCAGACATGCATTGTTGGAAAAATATTTACATTACCAGTATGATAATAATCGTGATAATTGTTATTTGTTTATTATTATTATTATTATTATAGGATGTACATTCATCCTGTTTGCAACATTTGTAACATTCTGTTTATTGTTAATTTACCCACTACAGGTTAATGCAGCTTCTTTGAAATAACAATAATATCTTCATCCAAACTCATATTCATTCATTGACTTATCAAACTCTGTTTTGAACTCCACAAAGAAACCATTTACTTTTCAGAAAACACATAAAAGTACAAGAGCAATTTAACCAATTAACTTCACTCCCAGAGCTATTGTGCATCTGCTGAACTCTGGGACATTGTGTTCACTGTGCCTTTGGATTGCATTTAACCGCACATTAGTGCAGCTTTTGATTCCCGCAGATTCACACAGCGACTGTAACAATGTGGATATGTTGTGGTTACCATGGAGACCATCATAGACCAATGAGTGCATATGTGATGCTGTACTGACAAGCAGAGCATCCGGAATCATCCTCTGTTATCAGAGAGCGTTTTAGGGCACTAGAAAACAGATGGTGTCTAACCTCAGTCCCTCCTACAACTGTGAGTAACCGCTGGTACTGTAATAGTGCTGAGGAATGAGCCGGAAATATCTCACTGTCCCACACAAGAGACACAGACTGTTCACTAATACCCCTGTGACCGAAGAAACCTGCATGATTTTACTGCATGTGCACTTGTAGAGCACTTCACATCTTAAAAAAGCACTTGTAGGTAATATAAAATTAATGAATGAAATAAAAGGCCACTCAGATTTACTTAAAGAGAACATACTATTAAGTGCACTTTGCACAAAAGCTTATGCAAAGTTCATGAAAGCTCATTTACTCATTCACAGCAGGCAAGTACTTGATTGTAATTTTAAATTGTACTGTATTATTCAGTATATATATATATATATATATATATATATATATATATATGTATGTATAAAACACTGAAACAGATTGTGTAGCAGCACTTTTCATTAAAATAATTGAACAATCTCACAATTTGTTAAAAAGAAACAACAAAGAACATATTATGTGAAATCTTACAAAGTACTTTTTTGAAGTAGAACGACTGAAATAGTGTTTTCTTGTAACACGTACTTTATTAATCTTTAAAACACTAAAATATCATTATTTATGTTCTAAATTGCAACTTTATCATCACAAATGTGTAGTTTTAAAAACATTTAAAACCTAACATACACAGGTTTCAGTAGTAATTACATTGCATTTTAGTTTACCATAAATGCTGTACATTTAACAGTACTTGAATCATATTTCAAAGACCATAAATTAAATTACATACTATTTATCCTCTTTAAGTGGGTGAAAAGGGTACTTTTAAGTATTTTCAAAAGCAGTTCACACAATTTATTTGTTATTATCAGTGAATAAAGAGCATCAAGCTCTAAAATGGACAAAGAAAAGTATTTTCCTGTAGCTCGAGCAGTAAAGCATTTTGCTTGCAACACAAGGTCAGGGTTTCGATTCCTAGAAAATGAATGGAGAATGTAAATGCTTTGGGAAATGCATAAATGCAAGAATCAGACTGAAGTCAATATTTAACGACTCTTTTCCTTCCCTGTTCTAATTAAATGTTTTGTGTAAAGATGAATAGACGGCACAGTTATCCTGTATAACCGGTGACAAGCAAACAGTTGTAAAGGCTCGACTCAGTGCGCTCTATTCATATCAGCGGTGGAGTAGGTGACTGATGAGCTTTGAAAGAATGTTTGTCCTTCAAAACTTTCACTTCCAAAACTAATAATTACAGCTTGACCAAACACCTGCTATCTCTCTTTCATTTCTCCAACTTCACTTTTAATTAAACCTTCCCAATGTTTAATAAGTTCAACATGGACACAAGACCACAAATCACCTCAGATAAGATAACTTTCTGTAAGTTAGAGTCCTGAAAAACAGCTTAAATCAGTCTACAGAGGTTCTCTCTTCTCTCAGCCCTGGTCAAGCTGACAAAAACATGAAACTCCTTCAAAAACAGCTAAATAGACCGGCCTAACCAACCAGGCACAAGACCAGCTCAGACTGGTTTAACTTTGTTTCGTTTTTTGCAGGGTATCCACTAAACTTAGTTTAACATGCTGGCAGCGATACGGGAGTCTGTACTTTCTGAAAACATCCCAGATGGGGTTTTGAGTGTTTTTATGTAACGTATGGAAGGGAAAGTGTTGCAAGGGCTGTGTTTTTTCTTTCAGCTGCAGAGCAGTCGTGTTGAAAGTCTGCATTAAAAGAGCAATAAATCACCAGAGATTGTTTCTCACCTCAAGGAAACTCTTGCCATTTCCAACACTTTTTTTTAGAAAGTTTCTGGTAAAATATTCCATTGGGTGGTGCTTTTTATTGTTTCTACGCTTCCTCTGAAATTGGGAAAGAATCCCCCGTTGGCCATTTTGATAAAAGGAAAAGAGCTCTATAGCTTTCCATATCTTCATTTCTTAGATCAATGTGCTTGTTTAGATATAGATCACACAAGAGAATGGTTTAATTGTTTTCTCCCCTTCTCCCCTCAGCCGCGTTTCTTCTTCTCCTGAAAAGCAAATGCCTTTGAGCTGATCTGAAGAGTGTATTTTGACAACGAGGACTGATAAATACGAGGCGTCACATCTCACGTCTTTGAATAGATGTGTGAGAATCTCCATCGGAGTTGTCACATTCATCTTAAAACAGCTCTGTCCTCTGTGTGTATCCCTGCCGATGCTATCTGGAACAGAACAAATGCGCTTCCCTGTTTTATTTCAGCATGGGCTTTCATCTGTGCCGGGTCTTATCTGAGCACAGAGAGGAAAATGGGAAGTGTTGTGACATTTATCTTACTGCGTATGTCTTTTCTCTTTATCTCTGCTGTGGAGATATTGTACTGTAAGTGTTTAGAACAGCAGAAAAAATGAAGATGGAAATAAGATGCAGGCCCGCGGAGGCTAAAGTCTCCTCAGTGATGCTTTAAATGAGAGAAAAGCAAACGTGTCGTCTTGTTGTGCTGTTTCTGAAACATATGCATTGACTTTTGCTCCCTGCTAAAACCGTAAAGCTTCTGGTGGTAACTTGTTTTGCATGGTTTCTAGCTTGTCAAAGCTGGTTTATGCGAGTTGATCAGATGGACTTCCAGCTGGTAGGGTTCAAAGAGGTCTATAATGGTGCATTTTATGCACCATTAAATGCAAACTTGTACCTCCATGTTGAAAACTCTTATGAAAGTTGGGCTCTATTATGGTAAGTCATGCATTTAAGATGGAAACATAACAAGCAAGTGAGAAAAACAATTGAGAGCAGTAAACACAAATAACTACTCATCTAATCAAAAGGAAGATAAATGTTAATTGCTATCACTTATTTGTGACCCTGGATCATAAATGCAGTCTTAAGTAGCACGGGTATATTTGTATCACTAGCCGACCATACAGTGTATAGGCCAAAATGATCAATGTTTCTTTTATGCCATTAGGATATTAAGTAAACATCATGTAACGTGGAGATATTTTGTAAATTCTATAGTATATTCTAAAGTTGAGTGATAAACACCATTCGCTACAGACATGCTTTCTGCTCACGGATCTTCATATATACACCGATCAGCCACAACGTTAAACCCACTGACAGGTGAAGTGAATAGCACTGATTATATCATTACAATGGTACCTGTAAATGAGTGGGATATATTAGGCCACAAGTGAATTATCAGTTCTTGAATTTCAGTTGTTGGAATCTGGTAAAATGGACAAGTGGACGAATGTTTTTGACAAGGGCCAAATTGAGATGGCTAGATGACTTGGTCAGAACATCTCAAAAATGGCAGGTCGGTTACACTTTATTTTGATAGTCCACTTTAGACATTCTACTGACTATAAGCAACTTTATAACTACCATGTGTCAACTACATATCAACCAATTCTCATTAATTTACAACTATATGTCTATTAACTCTCAGAGTAGATTGTTAGGTTAGGTTTAGGGTTGCAAAGTTTCTCATAGTCAGTATGTTGTATGTTGTGGACCCATCAAAATAAAGAGTTAGAAGATAATACTCAAATGACTGTTAGTTGACGTGTAGTTGCAAAGTTACTTACTGTTAGAAGAAAGTGAACTATCAAATTAAAGTGTTACTGAGAGGTCTTGTGAGGTGTTTCTAGTTTGTAATAGTTAGTACCAACCAAAAGTGGTGCAAGGAAGGAACCAGAGATCTGGCGTCAGGTCATGGGCCCAAGGCTCATTGGAAGCAAAGGCCAGTCTGTCTGGTCGGATCACACAGAAGAGCTAATGTAGCTCAAACTGCTGAAAAACTTAATGCTGGCTATGATAGAAAGGTGTCAGAACACACAGTGTATTGCAGGTCAAAGTACCCACGATGCCCACCACCGAAAGTGCCTACAGTGGGCACATGAGCAACAAAACTGGACAATGGAGCAATGAAAGAATGTTGCCTGGTCAGATGTGGATGGGTGCGTCATTTACTTGGGGGAAGAGATGCAGCAGGATGCACATTGTGAAGAAAGCAGACTGACAGATGTAGTGTTATGCTCTAAGCAATGCTCATCTGGGAAACCCTGGGAACTGGCAACCATGTGGAAGGTACTATACATTTTTTGTCAGTATGTGTGTTCCCTGGGAATCGAACCCGCAACCTTTGCGCTGCTAACGCCACCTACCGAAAAATTGTTGCAGACCACGTTCACCCATTCATGTTAATGATGTTTCCTGATGCCAGTGGTTAATGCAGGATAATGCATCCTGCCACACAGACGAAACCATACAGGAACTGTTTGAGGAACATGACAAAGAGTTCAAGGTGTTGCCTTGGCCTCCAAACTCCCCAGATCTCAATTCGATTGAGCATCTGTGGAATGTGCTGGACCAACAAAATCAATCCATGGAGGCTCCACCTCACAACGTATGTATTAGTGTCAGATGCCCCAGGACACGCTCAGGGGTCTCGTGGAGTCTATGCTTCAATGCATCAGAGCTGTTTTGGCAGCACAAAGGGGACCTACATGATAATTAAGCATTCGGGAAGTCATAATTACATTGTCAGGCGCATTCAAATCATTTTGTTAAACCCGTGTAATTTAGTTAGAAAGTATATCTAGTTTTGAATGACCATCATGGAGAAAATTATTTTAAGAACCAGATGGTGTAGCTGCAACATCTAACGGCTAGCAGCTTGAATTGCTAATTAGTCTTTGGTAAGGCCGATATTGACTATGAAAACTATCTTGGTCTACCCTGTATTCTACACTTCAGATTTTTCTTTCCTAAACTCTACAGCGCAGCTCCTGGCTGTATTGCCCCAGGCTTCACGATGAAAGCTAACGAATGGAGTTACTAAATCTCTTTCGTATCGCACATTTAAACACTACAGGCTCTTGAAACAGCTGGAAAGTGTAACTGAAGGCACATTTGATGCATGCCGTAGTTTGGGTCGAGGACAATTCCTAAATCTTTTTGATTGAATTCAGACTGCGCTAGAAAGTGTCTGTGCATTACTGGAGACATTTAGCGTAGCGGATGATAGGCCCCATGCAGTGTCTGGAGCACAACGTCAAGCTTCACTTTGAAGACTGGAAGAAAAACAGGATGGTTTGATAACAAGAGAAGCGACGGGGGAAAGAAAGAGCAAGGAGTAAAGTGGGAACATAACAAGGAGTTCACATAAAGGAGAATGCTGGTTGGAGGGATGTAGTGATATATCATGAGACATTTATCATGATGTCTTTGGATTCAACCTTAAAGAAAAATAATAATAATAATCTTGTTGTCATTTCCCCAAAGTCCAGAAACTCTGGTTTGAGCTTTCTAAAGTAAATAGCTTTGTCACCCATTGCTTTTGAAAAGTTTAAGTAGATCCGTCCTTTTAGTCTAAGTGTTTTATATTTTCCATAAAGGGCTGCTGGTTGTGTCATACCTTTTTTGAGCACTGAGAAACACTTTAGCATATGAGGTAAATCATAGAAACCGTTCTCTGAGTGTCACTGTTGTCACTTCAGGATGTTTTCTTGGAATCAAAGGAACATGATTTGCAGGAGAACTCGCTGAACTCGTGATCAATAGAGACAAAAGCCTCATGGCTTCCTGATTTATTGCTAATGTCAAAGAAAATGTCACGAAAGGTCTAAAAAAAGGAACAAACATACACAACCTGCATTCTGTTTTAATGAAATGAACGGCAAAACAAATAGCCTGGTAAGATGCTGTCCGTTTGTATGGAGAGGCTAACGATATCGATGGGCCTTATCAGAGAGACAGCACACAGTCTAATATATAGCAAAAATGTCATCAGTCCAATCAGCACAGCCATCTTCTCGTCTAACACTGACTGACAGCTGGAGAATTAATTGTTCTCTGTGTCAGAGCCTAATCTGCCCATGAGTGCATTGATACCACATATTTATTCCTCTCGGTCATAGCTGCTAACATACAGAACTGCTGGAGCTACAGTACAGTGACTGTCTTCACTGATGAAGCTGATCGGATAAGAGGTGAAACATCTTCAGTAGACCAACCTTACACATCATGAATATCGATACGTTGAGGAATTGGGAAAATGTTTGATGCCAAGGAATCCCAAATATGATGACCAGCCTGCCAAGGACTCTTCATAAATTATAAAGGCAGCTGCATATTTTAAGACCTATTTGCATTGTGTGAAGAAAAAACAGTAAGTGTAATATATTATAAAGACTGTTGTTAAATAATAATAATAATAATAATAAAATAATAATAGGCATTTACTGTGTGTTGTTACTATTACAAAACAACACACACACTATCGTGGAAAAATATGGGGTCGGTAAGATTTATTTATTTAATTAATTATTTGTTTAAATAAATTAATACTTGTATTTAGCAAGGATGCATTAATTTGATTAAAAATGATCGTACAGACAGTTATACATTAAAGAAATAAAATCGGTTTGAAATAAATGCTTTTTTTAACTTTCTATTCATCTCTGAATCCAGAAAAAAATCACTTGTATCATTAAAAATATATACTGTGCAGCACCAACTGTTTTCAACATTGATAATAATCATAAATGTTTCTTGAGCAGCAATTCAGCATATTATTATGATTTCTGAAGATCATGTGACACTGAAGACTGGAGTAATGATGCTGAAAATACAGATTTGATCACAGAAAGAGATTACAGTTGAACATATTCACACAGAAAACAGCTATTTTAAATTGCAATAATATTTCACAATAATAATGGCTTTACTGTATTTTTTATAAAATAAATGAAGCATTAATGAGCATTAAAAAAAAAAATCACACTAACCCCACATTTGAATGGTATTGTAAAAGTGTGTTTATACATTATATTGGTAATTATTATTTTTTATTTTTTCATTAATTAATTCGTTCATTCATTATTTACTATTCATCATTGAAATCCTGCTTAATCACCCATACTTTCTTGGTTTACCAACAACACCACAAAGACCATGCTGGTTGACCAGCTTCACTAACTGGTTAATTTACCAGACCAGCAGCAAACTATCACTAACCAGCATAAACTACCCAAGACCACCAAAGACATTTTATCAATCCACTGTATCTGTTAAGTGAAACGTAACATCGAATGCAATGTTTTCAACACACTGGAGCTTACTGGAGTTTGTAGCATAGAAACCACAGTTACATGAATCGAAGCATGATAATAAGGAACCATGCATAGTTTTACCACTGGTTACTATGGGCTTTTATACAACTACCACAGTTAGACTATAGTTACTATGTAAGAAAAATGGCACATTTTCATAATGAGATTTAAAAGACTTCAGTAATGAGCATGCTAACTAGCGTGAGGCTGCGCTGGTCCATCGGAGGTTGTGTTTCCTGGTGAGGAGCTTTTGTCTGAGATGATTGGCAGCTGCAGCAGGAGCAGCAGATGGCTGGGCGGACGTCCAGGGCACAATAGACGAGATACCCTGTGTCGCCCTGAATGCCTGTGGCCCTTTAGAGGCAGAGAGAAAAGGACATGGCCTGTGCCTCCTACAGCTCTGCAGTCCTTGTTCTCCATCATCACAGCCACCGCAGAGACATGAGAGAGGCACACCTGCGGCTGTGTGCACTTGTGTTTGATAGGGATTTGAGCATGACCGTCCACCAGAAAACACTACGGCAGTCCTGCTCACTGGCATATGTTCTGGATGCTGGTACGCTGGTGTTCCTAGCAGGTTTCTTCACCAGCTTCACCAGGCAACATGACCAACATTGCTATGCATAACCAGCACTAAACCAGCTCAGACCAGCATAAAAGTTCATGTTCTATGCTGTTGTTTTTAGTAAGAAAGGTAAAGATGAGCAAATAACAGTCTGATTTCATTAGTATTCAACAATAACTTTAAAACATACATTTAGTATTTTTTTATATACGCTAAAAATTAAATATGGACTGACAGTATCTAATATAACAGTGTTTAGCTATGCAAAAACTTTAGCTTCTATATTTATATTGCAAATATAATCATATATTTACTTTATAATCATATATTTTACTTTATTTAGATATTTCTGAGTCTAAACCAAACAGTGAGAAAAAATTGTAATGTTAATGCATAAGTAATACAGAGAATATAGAAATGTGTTTGATTTAATTAAATGAAGAAATAATCAAATTACGACTGATTTTTTTTTAAGTAAAATTTGAAAATTATATTTAAGACAAAATACTGTAAAAAAAACAGTTAATTTGTCAAATGTAAATTACCTTTTCATACAAGGTCAAAAAAAAATATCTGTAAATTGTATACAATTGCATTATATGTAAACTTAGTATAAAATACAGTCATATTTATGGTTATTAAACAACCCTAAAAATGTTGTATCGTATTTTTACAGTGTGGTGAAATCCTTCAAATCTAGATGAATATGGCACCAGAAAATAGACAGAAAATATATAATTATAATGTATAATTGAACATATTTAATTAATCTTATTGATTAAATACTATAATAATCAACCTATTAACTGTTCATACATAAAATGCTGTCAGTACATGAATAATATTCATTTTAGCATTGCTGCAAATGCCCGGAAAAGTAAATACAAACACATATGATCACATTGTACAATAACAATGTAATAATTCTGCAGTCCCTTAAACATTAACAGTCACAAGTCATCCACAAGTGAAGATGGTCTGATCACAACTTGAGGTCAGGGTCTGTCCTTGAACATCATATCCGGCCCCACTCTTAACAACACGTGCAGGAGCCTTTTTACTGCACTTGTTTTCATTCCCCTGTAGATATCGAAGAGTGTGTGAGTGTAGATGTGTGTAACCGGCTCTTTAAATGGTGCATCATGACAGAGAATCTCCTTGCGTGTGTCATGTGGACTTACAGCCTCTCTCGCCCGGATGGAGCTGCGGGTGTCTGACCGAGGGCAGAGCATCATGGCACAAAGCAGATCGATAATGGAGCAGTTGCATTTCTCCTGTTAAACTCCCTCCACTTTATTGAGTTCATCCCTTGAGGACCTGCAGTGTCTGACCTTGTACCAGGAAGAAGGACATGTAGATTGCAGGCATCTGAAAGACAGAGAGATGACAGAGATAATGTCAAAGAAACAGGCCTGCTCATAAAATACAGATTTAAAGCCATAGCTCACCCAAAATTGTGTCATGTCACTCCAAACATAATTATTTTCTCACTTCTGTGAAACACAAAATTAGATGTTTGGCATAATGATCAAGCTGCACTTCTTCAAATAATGACAGTGATTTAGACTGCTAAGCTCAAAAAAGGAGGAAAACACAATCAAAGGACAATAAAAGTGATCGTCATGACTTGTGCACTATATTTCAAATCTACTGAAGTCATATGTTAACTTTGTGTTCATAATTTAAGTCAAATGGTGACATTTCTGCTAAATATTATGTTGGTTCTTGCATAATTAAAAACACATTAATAGTGAGATGTCCAGTGATTTGGACAAAAAGCGACTTCAGTTTTAACCCGAAACAGATGAAGGTGAATCTGGAAACTTCAGTTCAGAAATAAAATGTCCTGTGAGTGGCACTAAAGGAGTAATGCTCTATTACATTTGTACGTAAATGACGTAGCACCTTCACAAAACCATGTTAACAAAAGCAAACTCTTACCCAGGCGCTCTACATCACCAGTGCAGTGCTGTACTGGGTGCGCTATCAAGCAAGTTTACTGTATCAGAAAAGTCGTATATATGGAGCTGGTTATGTGATGCATATTTCAAAATGTGTTAGTTTATAAATGATGCACTTTTCGTGACACTGGAGCACAAAAGCAGTCTTAAGTCGCTGGGGTATATTTGAAGCAATAGACAAAAATACATTGTATGGGTCAAAATTATATGTCTTTCTTTTATGCCAAAAATTATTAGAATGTTAAGTAAAGATCATGTTCCATGAGGATATTTTGTAAATGTATTACCGTAAATATATCAAAACTTCATTTCTGATTAGTAATATGCATTGATAAGAACTTCATTTGAACAAGTTTAAAGATGATTTTCTCAATATTTAGATTTGTTTTGCACCCTCAGATTCCATATTTTTTAATATTATCCTATCATAACAAACCATACATCAATAGAAAGCTTATTTACTCAGCTTTTTTATGATGTATAAATCTAAATGTAAAAAAAATGACACTTAAGACTGGTTTTGTGGTCCAGGGTCACATACGGTAAAGTGTTTTGAGCTCATAACATAGTATTGTGTAATGAAATGTGTAAAAATAAGTATTTATTAATCAATAAATTTGCCCTGCAATCAAAATGAGTGTGGCAAGGAATATGTTGCTTGTTTCTCACAAACATGACCAAATTACATACATGTGATTTGAGGGCAGCGGGAGTTAATGATGACAACAGTTTTATTTTTTGGTGCAGTTATAGTTTCAATGCAACCAAAATATGATATTTTGATGAATTAAAAAGCTCTCAGATTTAAAGTGCTATGGTCATTAAAGTTACATGAACTGTTTGATGGTCTTTCCACAGATGTTGTGGTGCTGAAGAACTGTCTTCCATCATAGATATAAGGAGAGGGTGAAGGATTCGCTCAGTTTCATCACAGAGGAGGGCCAGTGTGCCATAACGCTGGGGCACTAAACATGGGAGTAATAAAGCAAACCATTGCTTCTTATTATGACCTCTGTGAGATGACTGTGGTTCCTCTATCCTCTTCGAAAATGAGAAAAACTAGTGATGGATGGACCTGTGTTGTAACTCAGTGAGAGAAAGATAAATATAAGCAGTGTTTGAAACTGAGAGCAGCCAAGTTACTGCCTTGTTGCCCAGTCAGGCAGCATTTGTGTAAGAAGGGTCCTTCCAGAAAACTAGTTTTCAGGCAGCATGATGTTCATCCAGTGATTTAAACCAAATTCAAGTAAGTTTTAAACCAAATTCAAGTAAGTTTTACAGATATATTTCAGGTTCAGAAGGTCTACAAGTTAAGCTCAATTAACAGCACTTGTGGCATATTGCTAATAATCACAAAAGCATAATTCCTCTTATCCACCATTTATTTTTAAAGCAAACACCTTTGCACTTACAATGGAATGAGGCCAATACATAAAAGTTACAATATTTGCAATAATACAAGAAAATTCAATATGCATGTTAACATGCTTTTAGTTAAAAAAATACTGACCTTTTCTTTATTTAAACAGGTTTACAGTTCATATACACCAGGTTTAATCTAAGTGATGTTATAAAGCTGTAACATTCACCTTTTATTTTATAGTCTCTTCAAATTGGCCCTGTATACTTCCATTGCCAGGTGCATTTTAAGTGTAATTTGTATTTATTTATTGGTGACTTCTTTGGGGTTTGTTAAAAAAATACAACAAGGGAAAAGTTGAATTTATATGTTTCATCAACATTGTCACTGTTACTGTACAACATGCTGTACATTGAGCTCAACTCAAGGCTTTTTCTTTAATCAAGGCAATGTATAATGACTACAATGCTTATTTCTAGGTAAAGAAATAATCATAACTTTTACAAACTGTGAATAAATATTCAATTCAATATTTCCAATTAAATTCAAATAAATAAATTGCAGAACCCCTCACAAAAGGAATGCCTCCTACATTTTAACCAGAGAAGTTCTTGTATAGAGCTTTGGAATTTGGGAATTTGCTGTTTGTGTTGTATGTCTCACTTAAATATTCAGCCTTGAAATGATCTGTGTGAAATTAACCCTCCACACATACGGTTTCTGACATACAGCAATGCATTTAGGCTCCTCTACTTTTATTCCATGAAAGATGATGAAAGCGTGTCAAATCCCTCATCAGAAATGGGGATGTCTATTCACAGATAAAAATGATGTGGTTTTATTGTATTCCAGAATGCATTTCAGGTCTGTGAAGTTATTGCACACATGAAAGAGTTTGCAAAAACAAGCCTGTGATAGATCGTCGCTTGCATCATTTGATTGACAGACATAACAATCTCACTTTCCAAAGGCTGAGTAGTAACTTATTTACAGATGAAGGACACAGAATGCAGAAGAGCATGAACTTCTGGTGTGTTTGATTAAAGGTAAGATGGAAGAGCTCTACTGCGTCTTAAAGGTCCTCCAGAGGTCTTTCCTTTCATCTGCATACAGATAAACAAAAGACGTCGGCGCATCTACATTCTGAGGTTAAGTGTGTGCTTGCCTGCCCTTGATCTGAGACAGACGTGTTCGAGCATCTGTATTTAACAATGTGTTTATATGTGTGTGTGAGTTCACGATTCAGGGGAGAAATCTGAAACATGCTGCATGCCTTACGAAAGGCTCCAGGGAGCTACTTTGGGATTTTATGGCAGGTATCGGATGCAATGTTGGCAATTTTTCAATGTTTTAACTTTCAAGGTCCATATGTTTGGAGCGTGTCTACAAGTAATTTATTTCCTGGTAAAAATAACTATATTATTGTATGAATGACAATCTGTAGGAAAACTAGACAGTTTCCTGAAGAAAATATGAGTGGTGTTTGTCTATGCAAAATTCACCACAATAATCCAAAGATGCAAAATGTGGTTTTAGAGCATTTCTATAACTTTCTAGGTGATTATTTATGCCTCAAGTCAAAAGAGTCTTATTATTATTCATATCAGTATCCCAAAATGTGAGAAGCAAGTTGTAAGTAAACAAATACAAATGCTAGAACTGAGTAATTTGCATTATATTTTTCTTGTTAGCAGACAAGAATATGCACAAAAAATGTTTTATTGCTTTAAAGGCACCATCACACTGAGTTCCACTCGTTTACTTATTAATCCTGTTATACATTTATTTATTGTGTTGAAATAATTTATACATCAAAGTAGCTTTTTTCGCTGCCAAATCTGATTGTGTCAAATCAAGCAGTACTTTGATCAGTCCTTAATTGGTGAAAAGAGCGAAAACACGAACTGTATTTGGGCTTCGTGAATGCAGCAGGCATATGGGGCCCAGACTGGATGATTTATTTGAATTCTTTCCTTTATGCATGCTTAATTGGCAGGAGAGGAGAAATGGCTAATTAATGCAGTGGAGTGATTAAGGACACAAGAGCCACAGCTTTCAACCTGTCAATTAAAAAAAGCCCAGCCATCAGCCGTCTCCTGACACAATGGCAGCGGCTGACAGGAATATTCCTGCGGCTTTCACTGATGTGTGTCAATGTAATCATAGTTTAGGAGAAATTGTTGAGTTTGCTCTGACATATGTTAAAGGATATTATATCAAACTAACTGAGAATAGTATTAATTTCCGTCTGTTTGTGGAGTTTATTTATGTACACTTGAAGATACAGCAGTAGACTTGAGTCAGGTCTATTTGTGTTTCACTATTTGTCAAATGAAGTAGAAATGAAATTGAGAAGAATGGAACATCTGATGCTCAGAACGACGGGATTTCAGAAAACCTCTGTTTGCACCGGAGACCAGAAAAGGAGGCTGAAAGAGATTTTCTTATTAAACGATATTTAGGACACAAGCAGGTTTGTATGTAATATAAGTAAGATTGTTCTCGACAGTCGGGTCCTTCTCTGATGTACAGTAATGAACGTGTTGATTCAGCATCAGAGCAGGCATTCTAATGTAATGCCCAAATCCATTAGTGCCAAAAATCTTAAATGTAAGTACGGCAAAAATATAATAACAATATTCTAGGTATGTTGTATTACTAGGTATTGTTGCTATGTATATCACAAACACGTATTGCAATTCGTATCCCTTTTACATTTTGTAAATATTTTGTGAACTATTGATCTCATTTGTATGTTTTCATGTGATCTGCTGCTGTTTAGTTTATTCATCCTCATGCCATCCAAGATGTAGGTGAATTAATTTCCCTTCAGTTGAAGAGTAAAGCAGATTTTTAGCTGAAACAGAGGTCCTTGGTGATTCATAAAATACAAGTCAACAGCTCTCGGTCTTTGAAGCAAAACGAAGGTATTCATTTTGTGTTGCCTGTATGTTTTTTGACTCTAAAAGTGCCGGTAGCCATTGACTTGCATTTTATGAATCAACAGTTTTGAATGTTCATTACTGATGAAGAAAGTTACCCACATCTTGGATGGCCTGAGGGTGAGTGAATGAACAGCACATATTCAGTTTTGGGTGAACTAACCATTTCATGCTTAAATTTTATAGTTGTATGTACTAAAAATCCTTTGAATTTGACAAAATATTAAATATTTCTGTTTTCTTATGAGATCGGTTTGTTTTCCAAACAGTTTTTCTCTAAATTAAGAAAATGAAGACTTGTCATTTTAATGTATAGTTTCTTATGCAAATTAATCATTGAACCAATTCATTGAAATTGACAGTCTGAAAATAAACCAGGCTTCTCATTTCACCATTTTAATGAGGTGTAATAAGACGCTATTAAAAAAAACAAGTTTTTATGTTTTATGAATGAAGCCTATATAGTTTCTAAGTTGTTCACACCATTAATATATTAAACCGCTTTAACGAATAATACAGCACCATTCAAAAGTTTCGAGTCAGTAAGTCTTTTAACATATTTCTGAATGTAATCTCTTCTGCTCACCGAGGCTGCAAATATTCAAAACAGTAATATTGTGAAATATTATTGCAATTTCAAATAACTCTTCTGTGTTTTAATACATTTTGAAATGCAATTTATTCCTGAATTTTCAGATTACTTTAGCTTTCAGTGTCTCACAAGCCTTCAGAAATCGTTGTAATATGTTGATTCGGTGCTGACAAAACATTTATTTTTATTATTAATGTTAATATGTGACCCTGGACCACAAAAGTCAGAAGGGTCATTTTTTTTATTGAGATGTATACATAATCTGAAAGCTGAATAAATCAGCTTTCCATTGATGTATGGTTTGGAAAATATTTGAAAATCTGGAATCTGAGGGTGCAAAAAATATATAAATATTGAGAAAATAGCCTTTAAAGTTGTCCAAATTAAGTTCTTAGAAATGCATATTACTAATCAAAAATTAAGTTTTGAAATATTTACGGTAGGAAATTTACTAAATATATTAATAGAACATGATTTTTACTTAATATCCTAATGATTCTGTGGCGTAAATATACAATGTATAATTTTGGCTATTACTACAAATATACTTGTGCTGCTTATGACTGATTTTGTGCTCCAGGGTCACATTTAATCAATTCTCCTTTTCAGGATTCTTTGGTGGACAGAAAGTTCAGAAGAACAACATTTCATTGTAAATGAAATCCTTTGGTAACATGAAAAACATATTTACTATCACTTGCTGAATAAGAGCTTTAATAAAAAAATTAAATAAAACAATATTAATGATGTATAATTATTTCTGCACAATCCATCAGGATATAATATTTTAATACATAAATCAACATATTAATATATTATGCTACATTATATTAAATATATGAATGAATGAATGATGCATTTATATAGCGCTTGTGTATAGCTGTACACCCAAAGCGCTTTACAATCATGTGGGGGGGGGGGTCTCCTCAACCACCACCAGTGTGCAGCATCCACTTGGATGATACAGGACAACGGCGCCAGTGTGCTCACCACACACCAGCTACAGGTGGAGATGAGAGAGAGTCATAGAGCCAATCAAGTGTATGCTCTCACCAGCTACAGGTGGAGAGGAGAGAGGAGAGTCATAGAGGTACAATCAGTGTATGCTTCACCACCACACCAGCTACAGGGTGGGAGAGATGCTGAGCGAGAGAGGACATAGAGACATCAATTGTAAGCGTCACCAACCACACCAGCTAACAGGTGGAGAGGAGGAGAGAGTCATAGAGCAATCAGGGATGCGCTTTCACCCAACACCCACTTACAGTGGAGGGCGACGAGAGAGTCATAGAGACAATCAAGTGTACGCGCTCACCACCACACCAGCTAGAGGTGGAGAGGGAGAGAGAGTATAATAGACAATCAAAGTGTACGCTCTCACCAACACAGCTACAGGTGGAGAGGAGAGAGAGTCATGAGACAGATCAAGGTATGCTCTCACCACCCCAGCTACAGTTGGGAGGAGGAAAGAGTCATAGAGACAATCAGTGTATGCGCTCACCACCACACCAGCTCAGGTTTGGAGAGGAGAGAGAGTCACTAGAGGCCAATCAAGTGCTACTCGCTTCACCACCCCCAGCTTACAAGAGTGAGAGAGGAGAGAGAGTCATAAGAGACAATCAAGTGTACTTGCATCTCACCACACACCAGCTACAGGTGGAGAGAGAGAAGAGTCATAGAGACAATCAAGTGTATGCGCTCACCACACACCAGCTACAGGTGGAGAGGAGAGAGAGATCATAGAGCCAATCAAGTGTATGCGCTCACCACACACCAGCTACAGGTGGAGAAGAGAGAGACTCATAGAGCAATCAAGTGTATGCGCTCACCACACACCAGCTACAGGTGGAGAGGAGAAAGAGTCATAGAGACAATCAAGTGTATGCACTCACCACACACCAGCTACAGGTGGAGAGGAGAGAGAGTCATAGAGACAATCAAGTGTATGCTCTCACCACACACCAGCTACAGGTGGAGAGGAGAGAGACTCATAGAGCCGATCAAGTGTATGCGCTCACCACACCAGCTACAGGTGGAGAGGAGAGAGAGTCATAGAGCCGATCAAGTGTATGCGCTCACCACACACCAGCTACAGGTGGAGAGGAGAGAGAGTCATAGAGCCAATCAAGGCCAATCAGGTGGAGAGGAGAGAGAGTCATAGAGACAATCAAGTGTATGCTCTCACCACACACCAGCTACAGGTGGAGAGGAGAGAGAGTCATAGAGACAATCAAGTGTATACGCTCACTACACACCAGCTACAGGTGGAGAGAGTCATAGAGACAATCAAGTGTATGCGCTCACCACACAACAGCTACAGGTGGAGAGGAGAGAGAGACATAGAGCCAATCAAGTGTATGCTCTCACCACACACCAGCTACAGGTGGAGAGGAGAGAGAGTCATAGAGACAATCAAGTGTATGCTCTCACCACACACCAGCTACAGGTGGAGAAGAGAGAGACTCATAGAGCCAATCAAGTGTATGCGCTCACCACACACCAGCTACAGGTGGAGAGGAGAGAGAGTCATTGAAACCATCAAGTGTATGCGCTCACCACACACCAGCTACAGGTGGAGAGGAGAGAGAGTCATAGAGCCAATCAAGTGTATGCACTCACCACACACCAGCTACAGGTGGAGAGGAGAGAGAGTCATAGAGACAATCAAGTGTATGCTCTCACCACACACCAGCTACAGATGGAGAGGAGAGAGAGTGTCATAGAGCCAATCAAGTGTATGGGGATTATTAGGAGGCCATGATTGATAAGGGATTTTGGCCAGGACACCGGGTTACACCCCTACTCTATAGGAGAAGTGCCGTGGGATTTTTAATGACCACAGGACCACCTATATCAGGACCTCGATTTAACGTCTCATCCGAAAGACGGTGCTTGTTGACAGTATAGTGTCCCCGTAACGATACTGGGGTGTTATGACCCACACAGACCACAGGGTGAGCACCCCCAGCTGGTCTCACTAACACCTCTTCCAGCAGCAAAATATGAAAATATATACAAATGTATATACACTATCTTGATTTTCAATCTGCATGTAAATGAACAGTCCACATAAAGCGTCCAGTGTAGAAGGTCACACAACTCAGCGGTGGCCAGCGTGACCCGTCTGTCTAGCAGCAGCTCCAGCACACGTTCAAGAGCATTCTGCTCCTTCCTCGTCTCCATGGAAACCCAGCGAGAAGGATGCTGTACTTTACAGCGGGATGCTGCTGCACGGAAAGGCTTGTTTACTGGCAGCGAGGGCCACTATATTTAACGCCCTCACTCATTCGCTCTCCTCACATCTGTGGAGATGGACCACGATAATTACAGTCTCCATGGCAATGTCATTATGATTTTTTTCTCTGCTCTGTTTTTGGATTTGAACATTTGTAGTTATGACTATCATCTTCAACAGGGCATCTGCCTTCATATGCCCTCAAATGTAATTTCCACATAGGCAAGGACATCAGAAAATAACATCTGTGTCGAGCAATTTGCATTCTGTTTGTATTTTTCTCATTGTTATTTATTTTCCTATGAACTGTGTTTAATGGATTGCTGGCAGTATTCATAATGGAAAGCATCAGTTCAGGTTATATGATACTCGTGTACACCTATATTGTTAGATTCAGATACTGGCATTACATACGCAAACTAGTGCTTTTTTCTTCTACAGTAACCATTACATGTTCAGTTGCATGTTTTAATCACATCATCCCTCACCTCTCTGTCAAATGCCAAATTAGAAATATAATAAATAGTTGAAGTCTCCTGTTTCAACACATGTCTCTGTTCAAAGAGTTTAAGATATTACAATATGATAATATTTTAAGATAATAACAATAGGCTCATTTGTGTCTATTTTTATACTTATTAAATAGCTTAAACATCGATTAAAAGCACAGTTCAGCCAAAAAGGACTATTCTGTAATCAGATATTTCTCAAATATCTTGTTTTTGGGGTGAACTATCCATTGAGGTCTCTTGAGGTGAAAAATATCAACTTCTAAACAATCCAATGTTCCTCAGGGCAGTCTTACTCTTACTCTGTGAAATAAATAAATCCAGGCTTGTGTGCACGTCAGATTTCAGTGCCGATTACTACTTATGTTCAACACTCAGTTAAACTTTAACCACAGCAAAAACAAAAAGTAAACATTACAAATGGCAGCTTGTCTAAAACAACATGTCCTTGTACTGAATCACTCTGAATACATCATCTGAGTGCAGTGCTGTTAGGACTTGATCTAGCCTCAAATATCAACTAACTATAAACAGTAACACAGATTAGGGACCAGTTCTTGCCAGATACATATTAGTATGGATTGTACTAGAATGTTGGCTGTTTATTAGTATTTATAAAGCACATATTAAAGCCCTATTCTCAATGACCATATTCTACATCCCTTAAACCTTAATCCCATACCTCAACAACTACCTTCCTAATTATTAATAAGCAGCAAATGAGATCTTAGTTAAAGTCAAAAGTCATAGTTCATAGTTAGTTAATAGTGAGGAGAATTGGTCCCTAAACTAAAGTGTGACTGTACATATTCCTATGGAAGCTTGTTTACAGTACAGAATGAATTATATGAATTAATAAATAACTAAATAACATTAAAGATAATTGTGATTTTTGTCTTACAACAATGACTTTGTTTGATGTAAACTTGAAAAAAAAAGTTTTTTTTTTCTATTGCGAGTTAAAATCACAATTATCACTTCTTTTATCACAATTGTAAGATATTAACTCTATTACGAGTTATAAAGTCCAATTCTGAAGGATAAAACTGAGGGAGTTTGTCGCACAATCTGAAAGAAAAACTGAGTTTATATCATGCAAAGTCCGATTTTTTTCTTTTAATACCCTTCCATATATTGTATAGCACTGTGAATGTTTGTCTGTAGTGAGTGGACACTGCGAGGGTTGTTTGACTTTGTGAACTTTTGAACCCTGCACAAGGGGCAAAGGGTAAATGTAGACACAATAGTGCTGTTTGTTTATAACACTTCAAGCTAATGTTTAGTCTATTTAGCCTTTCGGGTGTCTTGGGAAGCACATCTGCTTTGGATGCTTTGCCTGTGATCAAACAGTCAAGGAAGCATCTTTCATTCAATTCATAGTCATCTTGATTCATTTACTTTTGATGTTTGACTGAATAACCGGTAAGAAATATAAAAATAATCTGCAATCTTTTGAATGTGTAATTACATTAATTTGCACCGAGTGGCTGCTAATGATAGATTTAGATTCAGCAGCAAACTATTTACAAGCAGTAGTGTTATTAAAAGTGTTACCCAAACAGCCAGGTTGTTTCTCTGCCCGTGTCCTGCCTTGACCCGTTTTATACCTAAACCCCTTTCTTTTGTCTCCCTAAAAAATGGTACAAATTAATGGGTGGCTCGGATTGGAGGGTTATTTTTAAGGATGAGGGACAAAAGGGAGAAAGAGGAGAGAGACGAAAAGAAAGAAAGAGGACATTTTGAAAGAAGCCACAGGGGTGAGGATTGAAAGTGGAGAACGTCCCAGAAGGTCAGGGATAATTAGAGACACTTTAAGACTCAATGCACAGCACCCAGAGGACGAACACACACTCTAACAAAGACACGCTCTCACACACACACACACACACACACACACACACACACACACACACACACACACACACACACACACACACACACACAACAAAGCTCTTCAGACAGGCCTACAAATGGGCCCAGAGTGCAACTCTCTAGCATTTATTTTGGCAAGAGAATATGACCCCGCTTAGAAACTATACTAACTAGTGTACCTAGAAAAATACTAAATATGTCCCTATTTTTATTAATTTATTACAGTTTGTATAGTACTGCACACATACATACATATATATAATTAATACATACATATATATAATTAAATACACACAAATTGAATAATCATTATTTTGTTTCTTATTTTAAGATGCTTATCAGGGCTGTATTTATTTGATAAAAACAAAATACATGTCATGTGGAAAATATTATTATGAATAATATGTTACTGTTACTTGCATTTAACTAAAAATATTAATTTAAATGTCTGAAATATTGTAAATATTGCATATTGTGAAAACCTGATTTTTTTTGGTAAGACTTTAGTATAGGGACCAGTTCTCATAATTAACTAGTTGTTTACTTGCTTGCCCATTAATTAAATATTGGATGTTTATTAGTACTTATAAAGCAAAGCACATATTCTGCATGATCATAGTCTGCATCCCTAATAATACCCAATACCTAAACTTAACAACTACCTTACTAACTATTAAGCAGCAAATTAGGAGTTTATTGAGGCAAAAATCTTAAAGTGTGACTTTTTTATATTTTTTAGCTATATCATCCTGTAATATTCACTAGAACAGAATGACAATTACCATACAGCCCAGTTTTAAGCATATTTCCTATATCACTCCCAGAAATACAGTGAATTACACTGTATAAACCTAAGTTATAATAATTTGTCTTCCTATAAGGACTAATTTCTTCACGCAGCCAAAGCTGAACACAAACAATAATGTATCCCTGAGGTCTTGACAGAATGTTTTTTGCTTCACATTTAATTACGTACAGAAAGTTATTATTATTTTGAATCCTATTAGCATGATTGCTTGCAGCTTGGCATGCTACAACTGTCATGACAGACCTTTCCATTAATGAGTGTGATCTTAGCAGAAAGACTGAAAGTAACACAGCCGAGGGCATTAGCACCTTAACAGGATCCAAATGTCAGGAAAGATAGCAACCAGCTCGGTAACTGTATTGGGTTTTATATTGTTTATTTATGCGTGGAAAGTAATTAATTGACTCAAGGAGACATGCCACCTTAGGTGAGCCAGTGAAACTTCTTAAATACTGTTCAGAATTGTTCTGATATTTTGACATATTTCATTTTATGATCAAATATCCTCACTTTGCATTAAAAAGTCATTTCGTTTCATACTTTTTTCCTTGTCATTCAGTGTTAAGTGACCGTCCAGGCCTCAGGTTGGCAAGCTAACACAGTTACACAGTTAAACACGTCTTGAATGAACCCAGCTGACGTTGGTTATTCTGCAGCCTGCCAGTCAAACGGTGACCGTGACATGTCCATTAGACAAGTAATGCCATTGCTCTTAGGATCTGATGTGATCCGGCACGAGTCAACACCCCAGACGACCCTACAATCTCATCATGTGTCCGCTGCGCCGGCAGAAGCATATCTGTAGGGAGTGAACCCGAGCAACTCCCAGTTAACGGGTAAATTTGTTAACTGTAATCTTCCCTCATCACACGAGAGATGAACAGCCAGCCAATAGAATGTGACAGAGGGTCACCGTGGCAACCTGCATTCTGTTTTCAAGGTTATGGAAACTTGAACAAAACGGGATGGCTCAGGGATCCGTTGAGACTGGATATTACAATCTGTTTTTGTTGTTTTGAATGTTTCGCAGGTCAGTTTGTAGCGGTTAATGAGCTCTCTGACATTAAGTTACCGGGGACAAACATCCAGGCCAGTGTAGCCAACTTGCACAAGTGCATGGATCATTGTATGTAGTTGCCAAGACTTGTTTAATCTAAGCTTAGCGTTTTTCATGCAAAAGCAACGGCACATGGCATGCAAATATCAGCTAAATGTCACATTCATTAGGCAATGAATAAATCCCTGCGTTTGGTGCCCCCAAAGCCAGCCAGCTACACATGCACACATTTGCAAACACACACTCAACCTCTGTCTCTCCATCATACAGTTTTGGGTTTCAATTAGTATTCTCCCTCCAGAGGTCCATTTGTGAAGGCATTGAAACTGGATGTAACCACATCCAGTTTTATATTAATGTATGTGTGGGCGTATGTGAGTTGCATTTAATAGACATTGATATCTTTAATCAACATCGATCTGTAGAAGTGCTATTATTATGGGATGTTGATTCTAAATGGCACTGCAATCACTGATTTATATAAATCCCACGCAACATTAGTTTACCAGAATGTTTTTCCTCAAGGCCTTGACAAGCACCTGCTTCAAATAGACTAAAACAGTGTCTGAAAAAAAGATTCACACTATTGTACCACCTAGTATGTAAGCAGACTGGCCTAGTTAACAAAATTTGTTCAAAGAACATTTAGCTAATGCTGCCATTAAGTTAATCTAAACATTATTTCTGAACGTTCACCTGTTTTTTAAAACATGTTTGTTTTGATTATGCAAATGTTAAGAGAACATTCCATTTGATATTTTTTTTCAAATATTTGAATATTCTCTGAACATTCTAAAACATTTAAAAATAAACAAAACTGAAATGTTTGGTAACACTTTATTTTAAGGTCTAATTCTCTCTATTAACAAACCATTGACTATGACATTTACCTCAATAAACTCCTAATTTGCTGCTTAGTAATAGTTAGTAAAGTAGTTGTTACGTTTAGGTATTGGGTAGGATTGGGGATGTAGAATATGGTCGTGCAGAATATGTGCTTTATAAGCACGAAATAATAAGTAATAAGCATATAGTGCTACCAAATGTTTATTAGTACTTTTTATTAACACACATTAATGCCTTATTATGCATGACCATAATTTAGCTAATTTAATCCTGCCCAATACCTCAACTTAACAACTACCTTACTAACTATTAAGCAACAAATGAAGAGACAAAACTTGTGATTAATATTGAGAACTGGAACTTAAAATGAAGTGTGGGCAACGTTGGTTTAAAACTTTGAGAGAACGTTCCTTGTTAGCTGGGCATCATCCAGAGAGTTTAGTGAGTGAATTCATCTAAATGTCTTTCATAATTGTGGTTGCTTTTAAGGGAATGAAGGAAAAGACAACTTCTCCGAGAGGGTTTTAGCCTGTTTGCCCACTCAATTAACTGTTAGTTTAACTGTGTTGACTGTTAGCCCATTAAACCCTCTCTTAGAATTTTCTTCCACGTTGTTGTTGGTCCTTTAAGATTTTCAATCATTTAGTCCGCTTAAACCCAATCCTTCTGCAATCGACTGCGAGCAAGTGCCACATCTCAAAATCCAATCCACAACTGATGCATAGAACCAAGCAGCCATCCAACATTTTCTCCTTTACACTCAGATGTATATCACATTATGGAAAAGATGTGTCTCTACTTCCATCATGATTCTGACTTTAAAGCACCATTATAGATTGAACTTCAACAGCATTTCTTGTATGATGCATAATCTGTACGTCTTGAGGATAGTTGTGTGCATCACTAGAGTGTGTGAAGTTTTACATTTGTGCTGTATCACATGCATATCTATGGTGCATTCAAACTGTATGACAATATGAACTCAACGACCCCTCCCTGCCTTCGATTTCACCTCATACTGATCACAATATGTCATTGTAAAACATTTCCTGCATTGACAGCACTCTGTTTCCTGAAACAATCTTCCTTCCTTCCTCCTTTCCTCCCAGGAGGACAACGGGTGGCTAGGCACCACGCCTATGTTTACCTCACCACCTCCTGCTCCTAGCCTTGGCCTTGACCTTTCCCCCCCAGGCGCCTGGCTTTTGCCGAGAAGGAGTGACGGTGTTATGGACCCCTTTCTGAGTCCTCTGAGTGTGCTGACAATTAGTTAAACAGAACCCGAAGGCTGCCAAAGCCATCTGTTCCAACAGGGGGACAAAGAGGGGGTCTCACACCTTTTAATGGGCCTAAAGTGTTCGCCTACCACAATTAGTCCATGCACCACATGAGGCTGGAGATGCCATACTGGGCTCGGCATGAGGAAGGATTTGTGAGAGAATGAGAGTTTACATCACGTTTATCTCACTCCATGTCTAAAGCTTAAAATGGCAAAGCCAGTCACATGGGACGATCATTGGTTTACTGCTAGCATGTTTGCTATCTCACAATCTGAAATTTGTTCAACTTAAACCTGCTGCACCGGAGAAGGACTGGTAGTCATTTTTCCAGAATATTCTTACTTGGAAGCTTCAGAACATAAATGCTTTCCGTGGTCCGATGCTTGACCGAAATATCTGAAGTTTGAGATCAAGTGTCATCTGTCTCACCATTTCCAAGACCTATAGAGTGCTGCAGGTACAGTGTGGTGTAACTTTGTAGGTAATAAAGGAATTTAGTGTCACCCTAGCGTCACTCTTAGACGTGATGTCCACGCATAAGGCACATAAAATGGGAAACACCTGGTGGTTAAATTCTATAGGATTACTCGGTCGATGTGTCACGTTTTTTAATCTTGAAATCAATTTGACATCACATATTAGTCAAGGTTTGATCAAGATGCTGTAACATAATTTTAAATTCAGTCTGGATAGCAATTTCTTCCAGTGGTAATTTCGTGAAATCAGAAAGTTAATCCCACACTAAAATTGGTTTAATGTATATAAATATATATGTAAGTCAACATGTTTGATGTTCAGTTTACATCAAATCAACATCATGCAAAGTTTTTGATATCAGTTTGATTTGCATATTTGACCTGTTTGTTTTTTGACATCAGTTTTGAAAGTCTTTTTAACATCAGTTGCCCATAGGGAATGGTCTGTTTGGAAACAAAGCTGTTGTTGTGCCAAACCCCTTGATGGAAGACGAAAGCCATTGTGTTTAGAAAATGATCACTTATCAGCTAAACGCTGGATTTTCAGAAGTGTGTCAAGCTCTGCGTCATTGTTGCAGTAAACTTGCACAATGTTCCTGAATGAATGAATTAATAAATGAATGATTGATTGGTTGGTTGCCCCAATCAGCTCTGGAAGCTCCAAAACACGACAAAGATCAAACATTGATGTACTGCAGATATTTTGAAATCTAAGAAATTTTCACCACTAACCATTCTCACGTAAATGATTTGGATGTTGACTGGTGTTCTTTATATGCTAATTACATTAATTAGGGGGTGGTCACAAGGCAGAGACCTAAAATCAATTATTTGTGCACCATTTCAAGATCATGTGTGACCTTGGACCACAAAACCAGTCATAGGGTCCATTTTTCGAAATTGAAATGTATACATCATATGAAATCTAAATACATAAGCTTTCCATTTCCTCCAAATGTTTGTTAGGATCGGATAATATTTGGCTGAGATACAACTATTGGAAAATCTGGAATCTGAGGGTTTCAAATAAATCAAAATATTGAGAAAATCACCTTTAAAGTTGTCCAAATGAAGTTCTTTGCAATGCATATTACTAATCAAAAAATGAAAAAGTTTTGATATTTACAAAATATCTTCATGGAACATGATCTTTAATTAATGTCCTAATGATTTTGGAACAAAATAAAATATATCTATAATTTTGACCCATACAATGTATTTTTGTATATTGCTACAAATATACTGTAGCCCAGTGACTTAAGACTGCTTTTGTGCTCCAAGGTCACATTTATGGTTTATAGATTCCACTTCTGGAAGAAATGTAAGCATGTTTTTTGTGCATACGTTATCTTGGATGTAGGATGGTTTCTATGTAACACTTTATACGTGATGAAGCCTGGGCTTTTATAGGACTAACTTCTGCAGCACATACTATAAACCTTCACATTTATAAAATTAGAAACTATTTTATGTGTTTTTTTTTTTTTACTGGAGTAAAAAGGCTCAATTCAAATATGAAGGTTGCACAACCCTGGTGGGAGCTCGGAGATCCCAACATTTTTAGTTTAACAACAACATAAGGCAGGAATTTCCTTATATTTCACGAGACATGATGGGTGATATTAAAAGCCATGTGACAATCATCCCATAATCCTGGCTTTGGCATTCCATCAACAATATTGGCCGAGGATTGGATGGAGGAGCTACAGAGAGGAACGTCGTGATTATTGCTGATGAGAGAGAGGCTTGGTATTGATCAGCAGTCGAGTGCTGGTCGTGGTCCATCATGAGAGTGCACTGGCTGGGATTGAACATGGTTAGGCTGGTACGGTATTTCTAATAAAGAGACCTTTTCATTGTTAACCACCCCTGAAGAGCGGTACTTAAACTTGATTTGATTCTGGACCTGAGGATATTGATACAAACTCTACAGCATGTAGTGGAAAAATCGATGGTACTGTGGACCTCATATAAGATGAAAAGGGGGAAAATAATGTAAAGGAATGATAAATTAATGAAAGGAGTCTGCAGTATATTTTGAACTTTGAGGTAACATTCAGACAGGTTCCTTCCTCAACTAACCTTTTATATGGAGGATATTTTTCGACTGTATACTGTATAGCCATCAGAGAGCCTATACAAAATCTGAACACCTAAGCAAAAGTTGTTCTGGGAGTAAAACTATCTAAAGGGCAGAGAAATGTTGATTCAGTGTTGAGGATGTCGATGGTGTTTAGTTTAAAGGTGAACATTTAAATGGCAGCTTTCGTTGCTTGCTATAAATTTGAAAATTCCACATTGAGCAGAAATCTCCGTCCTTAGTTATGGGTTGGCAGGATTTTGACAAGTGGGTTTGATAATATCTAAAATAATATTGGCGTTTAATTCTGTAAGCATTTTTCTCATAATGTATCCCTCAATCTCAAATTGATCTGGGTGCTATATCAGGGTTTCTGGCTCACACGTCTGTTTGCACACAGTACGCCTACCTCGAGGAGATGGGTTCGAAAGAGGACGGCATTGATGCATGGGCCTGGTGTGAAATGAAACCGTTTGGTAGGGATTAGAATTCTGGTTGAAACAAATAAACTGCCAATTATTTTTATGCAATGGCTGATATGTTAAATCCATATCACTGACAAAATCACACTAAAGCTAAAATTGTCTGTATGCTACAAGTGAATTTAGAAATCAGTACATTAAAACTGCAGTATATTGTTTGATGTTTGAATTAGTGAAGGTAAACGTGCTCATAATAGGATGATTTATTTTTTCATTTCAATATAACGTGAAGCTTTGTGCCATGCAGAAAATATTTTAAATAATTTTGTGTTCCCGATCAAAAATAACCAACCTTTTAAAAACTGCTTGCAAATCTCTCATTATGCCGTATAGTTGTCATGCTGGATTCAATCTTTTAATCAACTTGTTTTCTTTCAATTAGAACAGTTTCTTTCTGGAGCTGGTTGATCATAGGCCTCATTGTCCGAGCTTATGCACCTCAGTTTTTTAGTAAAACAACAACAACAAAAAACTAATATTTTGTGCATATTTTCACGAAAAAACAAACAAATAAATAAATGTGCATAAGCTCAGATCACCTGTTGTTATAGTGTTTGTGAGCAAAGTAATTACAGTTTTTGCCCGTTGCTTGAACACTATAGACCCATGCTTAGACTAAAGTAACACAACTTGAAGCTTTTGTTACCATACCTCAAACACATGTACTCATACCTTAAACAAAAGCGCTGCTTTGCACTCTAGTTGCAATTATGCAACACACTTACTCCTTTATGCAACACACATGGTCCTGCATACTACACTCTATTTCATACATAAGACACTTCGTTCAAAAAGGAAATCTCAGGGTGCCATTTGGAAAACACATGTATCCAAAATACAAAACACATCGGGTAATTGCAACCACTCAAATACACACCTGAAGGCACTTACTTGCAAAACTGAACACCAATTAGCCAACTACAAAAAGCCCTCAGTTTAGCCATTTCAAGAACTTTGCAAGCATGGATGGAGGGAGAGCAAGAGGAAGAGGAGGAGGAGGAAGAAGAGGAGGAGGAGGAGGAGGAGGAGGAGGAGGAGGAGGAGGAGGAGGAGGAGGAGGAGGAGGAGGAGGAGGAGGAGGAGGAGGAGGAGGAAGAAGAGGAGGAGGAAGAAGAGGAGGAGGAAGAAGAGGAGGAGGAGGAGGTCGAAGAGGCCATGCACGGACCCATATTTCTGATGATATAAGAGCAACTTTGGTGGACCATGTCATCAACCATGGCCTGACTATGAGGGAAGCTGGGCAGAGAGTCCACCCACATCTAAGCCGCTTCACAGTGGCATCTGTAATAAGAACATTCCGACTAGAATACAGGTATGTCTTCACCTCTCTACCTTCTACTCTACTCAGATGGTTTTTATAGCACTGTTCTACAGTATATCACATTACCATATCAAGTGTACAGGGTATTGCAGGGTGCTAATGCTCCTTTTGCAGCCAAAGTGGTAGTTTTTGTGAAACATACCATGATTACTTATATTGAAGTACAGTGTTGTACAGTGGATGATACAATATATACAGTAAAGTACTGTAAGAAAAATAAGCAAACCGATGACAATATGTGGTTGTATTTCTCTAGAATGACTCGAAGACCTTCTGGGGGAGGACGCCAACGCCTATTCACACAACAGCAGGAACTTGCCGTTGTGGACCTAGTGAGGGCAGACAATGCCATCCGTCTCCACCAGCTACGACAGAAAATACTTGCAGACAGGCAAGTGTTCAACAACATAAACCATGTGAGCATCACCACCATCAGACGCATCTTGGGAAAACACAGCATCACCATGAAGCAGCTCTACAGAGTCCCATTTGAGAGGAACAGTGACAGGGTCAAAGGACTTCGAGCTGAATATGTACGGGTAAGTGTAACTGTCCTTTACATTTACAATACAGTATTGGTGAAATCCAGTAGCAGCTGAATATGTACCATATCAGTACCACATGGATCCATTCTGAGAGCTACACAGGTACCTGTGTGATGGGGTGAGGGTTCTGTATGTGTAGCACTGTAGTACAGTAATATGTTCTCTTTTTTTTTTTTTACAGAGAATCTTGGCCATGGATGGAGCTGCACAGCCTCATGAATTCATTTTCATTGATGAAGCTGGATTCGACCTGAGCAAAACAAGACGACGGGGTCGTAATGTAATTGGTCAAAGGGCAATTGTGCACGTCCCAGGGCAGCGCGGGGGAAATATCACATTGTGTGCCGCCATAAGCCTTCGAGGGCTTCTGCATCATCATGCAAAACTAGGTCCATACAATAGCCAACATATACTCACATTTCTAGATGCTCTCCATAATATAGTTGTACAGAACAGACCAGATCAGCCCAGGTTTGTGGTGATATGGGATAATGTCAGTTTCCATCGGGCTGCTCTGGTCCAGGCCTGGTTCACCAACCACAATCAATTTGAAGTGGTATACTTGCCCCCTTACTCACCATTTTTAAACCCTATAGAGGAATTTTTTTCGGCTTGGAGATGGCGTGTATATGACCGCCAACCACATGCCCGCATGCCTCTTCTGCAGGCAATGGAACAGGCCTGCGGCGACATTCAGGTGACAGCAATCCATGGATGGTTTCGACATGCAAGAGGATATTTTCCCCGGTGCCTAGCGGGAGAAGACATTGCTTGCGATGTCGATGAGGTCCTGTGGCCAGACCCCAACAGACGGCGGGATCCATGAGCCCACGTATGCACAATTGTCATGATTTTTTGTGTTTACGGTATAGTGTTTTTTCTATTACTGTATTATGTTTTTTTTTTTTTTTTTTTTTTTTTTTGCTTTATCTGAATTCATGGTACTGCAATGTACAGTGCTGCAATGTACAATATTGAGTAGGCCTATTTGCTTTTTTGGTTGTTTGAAAATGTGTCTCCTGAAAATATGCCTTCTGAATAAACAATGAAAATCAAAGACTGCAGTGTTTTATATAAAGTAGACTATTGTGTTCCCCCTGATCTGAAAGTGTTTGCATATGATGCAAGTATGTGTCATTTTGTCAACAGAGTTACATTTTGACAAAGGAATGTTAGGTTTTGATAGCAGAGTTTAGGTTTTGAGAGTAGAGTTTCAATTTGGCACAGATGTGAATGGTATATTTCCCAGTGTTGTGTCCTGTTTACTTGTGTTTAGAGTTTTGGCACAATGAGCGAAGTTTTGCAAAATGTGTTCAAGCAACGGGCAAAAACTGTAAGTTTTAGGCCAACACAATATGATTAACTAGTATCTTGGGGAAAAAGAAAATTGTCTCTGGGTCAAAATGAGCAGAACACAACGTGAGGGTCTTTTCAAGAGAAAAATATTAAATTTTCTATTATTATTGCATGTACACAGCTCTTAAAGGGAAAGTGCACTTCAGGAAATAGTGCTCATTAAGGGTTAAATATTTAGCCTATCTCTGTCTGTGCATTAGTTCTGTATGATAATCTAAATGTCAAAATATACAGCAAAACAATTGAACATTTGAGCTATTTGTTTAATAATAAATAAATCCATTCTCACCTTTGAAGAATATGTAGTAATGCAAGCATTCGTTCAGATGGGCTCGTTGCATTTTCAGTGAGATGTGGGCGAATACATTGTGCTTGTCCACTCTCTCTTGCATAGGTTCATGCAATTTTTCTCATGCACAGTTTTTGCCAAGATTCGGCCTACTTTGTATTTGTCAGCGAAATCTTCAATAAACCTTCCAAGAGAGCTGGCATGCCTCCACTGAAATAGCATCCTCATCTGCTATGACATAAGGAAACATATCTACATGTCAATACTCATCCTGAGTGTTATGATATTTCTGATGGCTCCACTTTACAGAGTAAGTCGCTGAAGGGTATATTGAATAAGAGCACTAGTAAGGGGTCAGCATTGCCTTATGAGAACAGATCTGTAATGAATAATGTCTATGATTTCCAGAGCAGTGAAGATTTTAGATTAGAATCTAAGAATAAATTGATCTTGACATACGTTGACCAAAAACAGTCCCATAAGACCCCTCCTGGTTTTAGCATTCCACGCTGAAAACATCATTCTTACTGCACAGGGAAAAGCGATTGTGCTCCTCAATAGGAGGGCAATAGAAAGGGAGAACGGAGGAGAGAAATGGAGAAGAAAAGACTGGCTGGCACCCCTTTGCGCTCTTTCCTCCTCACCCCATATCTCGCCAAATGGCTCCTCCAAACATTGTCCTTTCACAGACTAATAATAGCTGAGTGTTCAATTCTCCAGCCTCTTTGGAAGGAGAGAGGGAGACAGAGAAAGAGCGAGAGATAGCTGTGATGATGGTCTACAAGCGTAGGGATGATACATCTTGAGGAAAGGGTAACACAGGAAATAATTTGGCCCCCATCTTGAGGATCACACTGTGAATTGTGGGGCCAGGATCCTGGAGAGCTGGTGAGGGGGGGCTGGTGAAGGAGCTGAATGCATTTCACTCTTTATGCTGTTTATCAGGATGGGACAGAATGATACAGCTGTACTGAATAACACACAATTGTGCTGCTCCAAAACTAGCGAGCTGCCTAACCAGACAGCATTCGAAAACATCACAAGTACACGAAGGCTTTTAAAAACCCTCTCTGTAGACATTTCCCAATGTCACGTTTCTTACAAAATAAGATCTGGGATTTGCTATCTCTCATGGCAATTGAATGCTTGCATTTGATCAGCAACAGTTATTTTTGATATATAAATACACACCCACATTATATATATATATAAACATTATGAATTCTATTTGCTTAAAAATGAATAAATAAATAAAATAAATAAACCAACAGTATTTTAACTCTGCGAGTTCCATCATCCTGAAGTCAATGGGTTTTTAAATGAGCTTTTGATTAAATGCCTGAAATAAAGTCCAGTTAACATGTTAAAACGTTATTATGTGACATTAAACACATCAGTCACTGTGAATAAACATTACTATAAATATTAAACATTAAACCATGTCTAACAGGTAAATCATCCACTCACTTTCTGCTTTTATAGCTTTATGTTTATACTTGTGTGTTTATACTCTCCAATTCAAACTTCACAACTTGTATATTTTAAATAAAGTTTGAAACTCAGAGAGACTATTCTACTTGAGCTCCAATAGCCCCCCATAGACAGAAGGATAAATGAAATAAATATGCATAAAGGAGGAGATGGGGAGGTGGAGGGATGCCGAAACAACTAACAACGGAAGTGGTAAGAGGCTGTTTTTATACTCGTATATTAATTGGAATAGGTGTTCCTGTGGCTCATTGGTAGATCATTGCGTTAGCAGCGCAAAGGTTGTGGGTTCGATTCCCAGGGAACACACACACGGACAAAAAATGTATAGCCCAAATGTACTGTAAGTCCATCAAAGCAGCCAAACGAACATATAAAAACAAAGTTGAAGAACACTTCAACAACAATAACCCAAGAAGCATGTGGCAGGGCATTAACAACATCACAGGCTTTAAAGGGAGTAAACCAGCTACTGTGAACATCGCCGCCTCTCTACCGGACGAGCTCAACACCTTTTATGCTCGGTTCGAGGCTGATAACACCGCCCACACAGAGAGCGCTGCCGCGGCTACCGCAGAAGAGGTCAGTCCACTCACGCTTTCTGTCGCGGATGTAACTCATCCTTCAAACGGGTGAACATCCGTAAAGCCGTGGGCCCTGATGGCATACCAGGCCGTGTGCTCAAAGCATGCGCTTTCCAGCTAGCCGGGGTTTTTACAGATATTTTCAATCTGTCCCTCTCTCTGTCTGTGGTTCCCTCATGCTTCAAAAAAATCCATCATTGTGCCCATACCGAAGAAAAATAAAATCACATGCTTGAATGACTGGAGGCCCGTTGCTCTGACCCCCATCTTCAGCAAGTGTTTTGAGAAGCTTGTCAGAGACTACATCTGCTCTGTGCTGCCTGCTTCACTGGACCCACTACAATTTGCATACCGCAGTAACCGTTCCACAGACGATGCTATTGCCTTCACCCTGCACACTGCTCTCTCCCACCTGGAAAATAAGAACACCTATGTGAGGATGCTGTTCGTGGATTATAGTTCAGCATTTAACACTATAGTGCCTGCCACACTGGTTGCGAAGCTCCAGACTCTAGGACTGAACAGATCTCTGTGCAGCTGGATCCTGGACTTCCTGACAGGCAGAAGTCAGGTGGTCAGAATGGGCAACAACACATCATCTCCCCTGATCCTCAACACTGGTGCACCGCAGGGCTGCGTCCTCAGCCCACTCCTGTACTCCCTGTACACACACGACTGTACAGCTACACACAGCTCCAATGTCATCGTCAAATTTGCTGATGACACAACGGTGATAGGCCTGATCACCGACAACGATGAGACGGCCTACAGAGAGGAGGTGAGTACCCTGACTAAATGGTGTCAGGAGAACCACCTCTCACTCAACATCGACAAGACCAAGGAGCTGGTGGTGGATTACAGGAGACAGAGCAGAGAACACACACCCATCACCATCGACAAGACACCTGTGGAGCGGGTGAGCAGCTTTAAGTTCCTCGGCGTTCACATCACCGAGGATCTCACATGGTCTGCTCACACAGATGCAGTGCTGAAGAAGGCACATCAGCGTCTCTTCTTCCTGAGACGGCTGAGGAAGTTTGGAACGAGCCCCAGAATCCTCAGGTCCTTCTACACCTGCACTGTGGAGAGCATCCTGACCGGCTGTATCACCGCCTGGTATGGAAACAGCACCGCTGGCAACCGCAGGGCTCTGCAAAGGGTCGTGCGAACTGCCCGCCACATTGTTGGAGGTGAGCTTCCCTCCCTCCAGGATATCTACACCAGGCGGTGTACAAGGAAAGCCCGGAGGATTATCAAAGACTCCAGCCACCCGTCCCACAGACTGCTCTCTCTGCTGCCCTCAGGGCGACGTTTCCGCAGCATCCGATCCCGCACTAGCCGACTGAGGGACAGCTTTTTCCCCCAGGCTATCAGGCTAATGAACAGTCACAAATAACTCACCTACATCACACTCCCACTCACACAACATGCCATGCACTGCACTTTAACACCGTTCAACTGGACTACACGCACACACTGCACTAATCACAACCTATCTGCTATCACTGGACACCATACGATGCACATCCACGACACTGTATATGAATAATCTGTTGCACCTTTGCACATCTATCTGCTGCTCAACCAATCTGCTGTTAATTTATAATCTGTTGCACCTCACATTATTACTATGTATAGACCACATTATGTATAGATACTGTACATAATGTAGATGTGCCCATACGGTGTATAATGTGTCGTTGAAAATTGAGTATGTCTTTATAGTACACTAAGTGTACTGAGTATAAGTATGTGTATTTTGCACATTGTCTTCTGTACAGTCTGTAAATATGTACTGTCCATATGTAAATTGCTGTTGTTTTTTTGCACTGTCTGTCCATATGTAAATTGCTGTTGTTTTTATTTTATTTTTTTTATTTTTTTTGCACTGTCTGGAGCACTGTAAATGCTCCAGTGCAGTTTTTTTGCACTGTCTGTCCATATGTAAATTGTTTGCTGTTTTTTTGCACTGTCTGTCCATATGTAAATTGTTTGTTGTTTTTTTTGCACTGTCTGTCCATATGTAAATTGTTTGCTGTTTTTTTGCACTGTCTGTCCATATGTAAATTGTTTGTTTTTTTTTTGCACTGTCTGTCCATATGTAAATTGTTTGCTGTTTGTTTGCTGTTTTTTTTTTTTTTGCACTGTCTGTCCATAGGTAAATTGTCTGTTGTTTTTCTGCACTGTCTGGAGCACGCTCATAAGAATTTCACTCACCAAGGCACTTGTGCTGTGGTGATGTGACAATAAAAGTGATTTGATTTGATTTGATTTGATTTGAAGTCGCTTGGATAAAAGCGTCTGCTGAATGCATAAATGTAATTGTAAATGTAATTGCAAGATTAGATGGTCGTACTCCTCCCGAAATTATATTAATAACTTCAACTTTCACCTCAGAGAATTGTATTTCGGCTTCAAATTCATAAGTGTGAAGATTATCATGATGAAGTATATGTGTAAGAATCATAAAAAATATGTTCAACAGAGCAATTATTTTCTGCATAATCCAAAAGCCAATGGCTAAACCCTTTTTTTAGCTTTTTGTTGAGGGAACCAGGGTGATGCAAATATTCGGGTTGGCCTGCAAAAATGCATAATCCTGGTGCGCTCTATAGCAATACAGCAGGGTATGTTTAAATAATGAGACTGGCAGATACTTAATTTTCTACTTCATATTCAAAAAAAGGACCTTGGTAAACACAGATGAAATGTGACATCGTAGGGCATCTGAAAGAGAAATGTGTAGAGCAGATGGGACTAGAGAAAGACCGAATGGGACGCTCAGGACCTCCCATGTTGTGTCCTGGTGACTGTGTGCAATAACTGCTCTCACTTCAGCATTCTTTCTCACGTTATTGCACATGCAATCCAAGACAAACAGAGATAAAGCCACGGTAACCATAGATACCTCTTCTCTTTCATTTTCTCCAACACCTTCAGTAAGTGTTTTTCTCTCTCTCATTTTCTACAGCTCTTCAAGGTCATTGAAACATAGGGTGCTGTAGGATGGAACTCAATGCCTATTTCTTATTTTGTCTCTTGGAAAGGATTATTTTAACATAATATCTGGGCACACAACACATTTGGTGTAGAAGTTAGAGGTGCTTTCTACAGCAAACATCAATGGTAAGTTTAACACCTAGAGTTAGAACAACACCTCAGCATAAGCATTAAACTTGAGTGCGTGACTCACACAGATACAGACATGAATCATGACTCAAATCATGCATCTTATTGAGGACAGGTGTGCGGTTACTCTTATAAGCGGTCCAACTAATGATTGAACTCATGTAGGATGATTAAACAGTGACATGCACTGCTGTTTAACAGTTTGGGGTCAGTAATATGTTTAATGCTTTTGAATACAAGCTCAACAAGGCTGCATTTATTAGATCAAAAATACAGTAAACACATCAATACTGTGAAATATTGTTAAAGTTTAAAATAACTGTTTTCTATGGAAGCCCATTTCCTCCACGGAATAAAACAAAAGGGTAATTGTGGCTTTTTATCTCGAAATTCAGACTTTTTCTCAGAATTGCATGAATTAAACTTGCAATTGCGAGTTATAAAGTCAGAATTGTGTGAAATACAATTCTTGCAAGTTTGTCCTTCATAATTCAGAGAAAAAAAGACAGAATTGCGAGAATTGCAATTACACAATTATTAATCTCAATTACTCGTTGTTTTATTCTTTATCTTCTTGCTGCTCAAGAAACATTTCTGATTATTATCAATGTTGAAAACAGTTGTGCTGCACAATATATATATATATATATTTTGTGGACATGTAATTTTATTTTTCATGAGAGATTAATAGAAAGTTCAATTGAACAAAAAGTCTTACTGTAACCAAACCATTCAAAGCCAGTGTACACTGAATAAATTATATCCATGGACCAGCATATAAAAGTGTTTTTTTAAGTCAGTATGCAACTACCCAAAAACATCAGAGGAACCATCCAGAACACCCTAGCAACTGCATAGCAACATGCTAAAGTGCTTTTTCAACAACTCACAACCCTTTAGCATTGCAGTAGCTTTTATGTGGGCAATATAAAAGCAGTATATAAAATTATAGTTTTGCTTTGTAAGTCAACGGAATTGTCAAAGCCACATCTTCAAGGCACTTATTATGAAACATGACATTTACGTTCATAAAACACACAAACGCTACATCATTAGCTCAGTAACCTATCGTGTCTTGTAAATAACCGCTTTGTCTTGACAGCTGTGTGTTTGTACAGCTCGTTTTATCACGCGGAGGGGACGTTTCTGAAGCACTTAAGTGAAGGGGACATGCCTGGATGATTGACAGACTAAAGTAGAGCCTCCTGCGGTGTTTTTTTAACTCTGCATTATTCCTGTTGCAGGGGTCAAAGGTCATCCCCAAAGGAAACACAACGCTCTTTCTTTGAGTGCACCTTCCTGCAGTCGTTTATTTAGAATATACCTGTGGAGGTCCGAATATTGTGAGGAAAAATCCAACATTTTGGAGAAGGTGAGTGAGAAATGAAAGCTGCTCTGTGGAGTCTGAAGGTCAAAGGTCAGGTCAGGTCATACCCTAAGGAGGTACACGACAAGGATGTGATGTGTTTTCACTCACCGCCCCACGTTCAGCTGCCCTTTCTGAAGGTTTTGCCCTAACTAATTTTGGGGTAAGGGTTAGCCATGTCTGCCAAAGGTCTAGATGACTTTCGCACCAGAGGTCGACAGTGTTTCCCGTGAGGTCTTGGATATTACAAAGCAATAAAGTTGTCGGTTTTCTGAAGGGAGAGCTCTCTCCAACAGCATGCATTATGCTCCCCTCTGCTACGATGAAAATCAAAACGTAACCATATCTGAACTCAGATGAGGACGTTTTCAAAACAGCCCTTGTTTTCTAGTTTTGAGTTTCAGAGTGGTGACGGAACGGGTCTCGACCGTGAAGCATGAAAGAGGTCCGTTAGATGTGAATAAACATCGATCTGAACATGACTGGGCTTGCTGGCTTTTGTTGATGGGGATTATTTGTGCTTAATTTCATCCAAAAATGGTTTCCAGGATAATACACCGATACGATGAAGGAATCAACAGCTGAATCACTATTCTGGAGGTGTCAAGTGCTGCTTCGCAGACTGAATTTTGAGAGCAGTCCTTGGACATGAGATAAATAAAATACTATTTTTATATTTCTAAAGAAAATATGTGAGAAGCTTGCCTGGGAAACATGATGCTAGATGTTGGTTGCTAGGGTGTTCAACTCTCTAGAAATGGTTACGTCTAAGGGTTAATTTTATTTTTTTCGTTTTGCAGTGTGAAAACTGTACACTCCCATACAGGTTATATGTGTTAAAAATCTGACCAAAATATGTTTAAATATATAAATATTGTAACCAGAAAAGTTCAATTAAATATATTTTTTAAATCTAAAATATTGACATTTGAAAAATGTACCTCAAAATGTATTTCAGAGGCAAGCAAATACATTTTCAATCTTATATTAGGGTTCGTTTAATTATTATTTTTTTATATATATTTCATTGAACTTCACTGGTTACAACATATATCCTCAATGGGGGTGTAGAATATCTTGCAAAATGTTGAAATTGAATTAATGTGGATGTAATAGTAAACTATAGATCAAAACTTAATTCATAATGACTTAATAATTTTACACACACACACACACACACACACAGGTAGAAAATACATAAACCGTATATAAATATACTTTAAAACATAATTTCACATATTACACAAAAAATTACCTTTTGCCGTACGGGCCTTAATAACTTATATAAGTATTAACACACTTGAAAACCTGCATGACTTGAGATAATATTCAGGTCTACTGCTGCAGGGTGAATTACATGCTGAGGTTTAATACTCTCGTGCAAATGTGTAAAATTGTAAGCATGCACAATTATAACAGTGTATTTGCCTTGCATACTTAGCCAGCACCACTAATTATGAAGTTGCTAAACATTTCTTTATTTTTTAATCTTTGCAGTTGGTGGAAGTCCTGCTGATTTTAACTGAAATTTTAAGTATATTTACTACTCGGCTGCATTTTTAAAGCAAAATCTGAGCATTATTGAGTAATTGATCTCTTTGTCATTAGCTATGCAAGGAGGACAAGAAATACCTCCCATGTCTTTAATTCGAACAAGTTAATTGAGGCCGACTTAAATGATCGAGTTAACAAACAATCTGATTGCCTTTCTTGTCAATACAACATGTAATCGCTTCAGAATTAGTTACGGAGAAATAGGTGTTGCTTTTACTGTCAATCTTGAAAAGATTTGCACTTCTTGGAATGGCTGTATCATAACTTATCTTTCCCCAAACAAAGAGATTTGAGAATGTGTATTTACAACCTGAACGTGTATCTAAAATCTCTGCATCAGTTATCTTCATTCCTATCTTCCACTTGATGTGCTGCAATCATCTAGCTATGATGTTTTGAGGAGTATGAACATGTTTCATCACGGTCCTGAATGCTCTGCTTCACGTGAAATGATTTGTACGCAGGGACAAAAATTAACCATCGCCAAGCACCAAATGTTGAGCATTTAGTGAGTAACGACTGTTCGATTTTGAGCGGTTTGCCTAAAAATATGGTGCAACTCTCCAGTGTTTCCAAAGTACAAAGGTCAGGAACCCTCGATAATATTGTTTACCCAAATGTCATGAGCAGTCAGGGCCGCAGATCATGTTTCAAATGAGGGGAAGACAACACACATTACACATACTGATAGCAATATTGACTATTTGATCTCTTCCCACAGTTGGAGAGGACAAGTTTGGGATCTGGACCCTGTGACATTGTCCTGACCTAACTGTGGGTAGTATTTGGCCTACATGTGAAGCATGTGATGTCACAACACACTCTTTGTCACCATCACATTCCCAGCATGATCTATCGGTGCAGGTTTAAACTGAATCTGATCACACAGATGGAAAATATGTGTGGTAGACAGCTTGCAGTGTGCTTTTGTTACGCCCCATCTAGGGGTAAAAGACGCAACGTGAAATGAGAGAGTGGAAGCAGGGAATATTTTAATGGTTTCATGAAACCAAACAAAAAATACAATATTCAAACAAATAAATTGGGAACTTCTCTTCGGGAGTTGACCTAGCCAAAATAACAAACAAAACTTTCTTAGTTTAGGACCTCTTTCCTAAACCCTAACCAAAATAAAATAACAATATATTAACCTAACTTCCTAGCCAAAACCAGAGATCAAAAGGTTTACAATAAACAATAATGGCGTCAAACTCCTTACTTTCCCAAACGCTCAAAATATACAATGATAACAAACTAAACAAGCTCAAGCAAACAGTGTTAAAAGGGGAATCCAATTCAGTGTCAGTAACAGTCAATAAGGTCAAAATTCCAAACAGTTTCCTCCTTACAATCTGTAAGTCTTTTCAGAGCACAAACAATGATTACTCTTAACAGTCTCGCAACAACACAATGTGCCCCCCCCCCAAAGGAAGTGACATCAGGGCTTTTAAGGTGTGCCTGGAATCGAATGCACCAATCAAGATGAGCCAGTCATTAGCCTGCAGGAGCCAATCAGCACCATACCTGGACACAAATACTTACAAAACAAAAGACAGAAAGAAACAAGAGAATACAAAACAAAGGGTTGTAACAGATACTAAAAATCCCATTCTGAAGAGACATTCGTAAATTCAACGAATTTTCACAGATGAAATCCAGTTCTTTCAATAGGAACTGCAGATTCACTACTTTGACCAACAGAAAGCTGCTTGGACTGCAAAGACTTCTTCGTGAGCTCTGCTTCATGCATTGCTTCTCTACTGACAGTGGAACTTTTTGGGGTTGCAGAATCGACTGTTTAACCGCTTGCATGCATTCTCTGAAATACTTGTTTCTTAAGCGCAGTTGCATAAGATGAGAGGCTTTTGAAATTCACACATCTAACAACTTGCAAAGGATGTGTTTTACCACATGCTAATTTGGTTTTAAACTGTTACAAAACATGAATATAGAGGTTTACTGAATTTCCAGGGGGATGAAATTCATTTCAGCATGATTCTACTCTTGGGATTCATTAGATAATCAAATAAGATACATTAAATACATATTGAGGAACTTTGAAATCACAATGTTTGTGAAGAAATCAGCGCACAAACATCAAAGCTGAAAGTCAAAGATTGTGTTGTTTAATTCCAGAAGGATAGAATATAAAAAGAGAAAGTCTCCCCTCAGCAACTTTAGAAAACAGTTAATATACACCAGCCGATACTAATGTTACTCACAATGCATACGGAGTTCCTGAGCTGGCATTAATGGCCGTGTAAAATTTAATGAGGCACTAAAACTTTATACTGTTATGAACAGTGGGAAATACATTATTATATGAGTCTCATACAAGTCTACAACTATTTACATAAAGCATTTAAAACAAGCAGTTTAATAGTCCACCAGAGTACACGAACACCCTTCTATGGCTCTACAATACTCACAGATTTGTCTGGACATCGTATCACCAGAGTCCACACAGGATCTGCACTATTCACATCTTATGTGCTGATTGTGGGGAACGAAAATAACAGAATTGACTTAAACTTGGTCAAATGTGTCAAATGGACCATACATTACTTACAATTTCACTTCATTTTTCACTTCATTTTAGGGTGAATTTGAATCAAATTAATATCAATTTATATGAATTCTACCAAAATGTTACTATATTTTTAAATGCATTTTTGAAGGTTAGGAATTGTACAATTCCATTGGGTTCAGCAGTTAAGATACTTAAGAAAATAAGTGTGCTTAATTGTATTGAATGTGCCATTGTAGTGTACTTGAAATCTTTATATACATATATATATATATATATATATATATATATATTTATAAGGCACTTGCATATACGTAAAAGGCCACTAAAGTGTATTTAAATAAAGTCAATTTCCATGACTGTTTATTAACACAATTCCATTGGGTTCAGCAGTTAAGATACTTAAGAAAATAAGTGTGCTTAATTGTATTGAATGTGCCATTGTAGTGTACTTGAAATCTTTATATACATATATATATATATATTTATAAGGCACTTGCATATACGTAAAAGGCCACTAAAGTGTATTTAAATAAAGTCAATTTCCATGACTGTTTATTAACACACTTAAGTACACTTTTACAAAGGTATATTATGTCAAATTAAAGTACTACTTTTAATATTTTATATAAATAATATATTGTTGTACTGTAAAGTAGACTTATTTTGATGTGTTGACATACTAAAGCACACGTAAACATGCTTTTTGCTTGTAGACTTATAGTAATACTAAAGAGTCATGTGAGTAAATCATGTGAGTTTTAAGACACTTATGCCAGAATTACATGCATTGCGTTAAGGGTGGGGATGTATATCATTTTGTGAATAACAGCCCTGCTGAAAATAACAATAGAACCCTGCCCAAAATACAATAAAAAATGTAATGGATTTAATGGTTATATTGGGAATCACATTGGTTTTAATGGAAATTGTAATGGTGTCGACTGGTATGTGATGAATTCTATTGGTGGGATGTTCAATCCTATTGGAAAAATGCCCAAAACACACACAAAAAATAATTTTGTAATGGTCTTACTGGAAAAAGCTAATAATGTAATGGAAACCATTGGAATGTCTGTGATGGTTTCTATTGGGCTTCTATTGTTTTTTTTAGCTGGGAGATATTTAATTAGATGAAACTCTGCCAAACTTTATGTGGGCTGAGATGTTGTACTGGGTTCAATATTAGCTTGTGTAGCTCCTCATAACCACATTGAACAAGACACTGGCAACAAGACAAGTCTGTACACGTCCAGTTCTGTATCTGCTCTCCAGACAGCGTGTCCTGTGGCCTTGTGTAATGTTTTTAAAGTGATGAATTAGACCGGGGAAATACGATGACAGCATCAAACACTCACGAAAAGACTTTGACACCTCAGTTGTTTAACTTGAGCGTTTATCACTGTTTCCATCGTGTTGTTTCTAAAGCAACAGGACTTTTACATATAGCTGTGTCAGATAAAGGACACAAGCATGTTTCTACAGGCCACATCCATGTTTGAAATCACACGTTCACCGAAGACCATCTAGCACAATAAAATTATATTCAGTTGACCTAAAACAAACCCTTTTGCTGACTTGTTAGTGAATTACTAAGAAGGGATTGTTCTCTATCCGTGCGTCTCATAATCAGCTTGCGTGCGAGTTTGCGGAGGACGCGCCAATCAGCAAACGCTGCATTTCTTGCATAATCTGACATGTTTCAAAAGCCAAAAATAGCTGATGAGGCTTGCATAAAGAATAACAGTAACAAAGAGACTTCCCAGCCTATTCTTGAAGTGTGCTACCTATTGTATGTGTGAAATCTTGACAGCCCGTAATTTCCCTTTGCTGTGTTTTTAAGCTCAAATTTATGCTGCATCAGCAATCTGATGACAAGCCGTCTGTTATTCTATGTAGATGAGTTACGAAGCAGCAAGACTTCTTTTGTTTTGGTTTGTAATACTTCACAGTTTACATTTCAAGGCAGATTTCATGTCGGATTTCCTGTCATTTATTATTTCAAGCCGTATCTCATATCGCTTTTTATTTTACACCTCCACAATCCTACGTGACAGGCGGTTTGGAAAATAGATGGATGGATGTCTTATGTTTACATTGTATTAATTTATTGAATGAAACACAGAATGAAGATTGTAATTATTTCATCATACACAGTAAATACAAATTTTTCAAAGATTATGATCGAAACTTGGTTTCGTTGTCTGTGATCACGTCTTGTGACAGATGGGTTTGACTCTATGCTCATATGCAGAGAAAACATAGTGTGAAAATGTGTATTAAATTAATATTAAAATGTTTCTTCTGTGTTTAAGTTACTGTGTTTTGCTTTTATTGGGCAGTAGTGGAATCCAAATATCCACTTATACTATTAAATATAGTAGTATTAGTAGTAACCCTTTATTGTCACTAGTCACAAGTACCAGTGAAATTAGCCATCAACCTGTCCATACATAACATACATATATGACAAGGGGGCAGACAGGACAGGTAGACAGGGAATAGGACAGGAAGACAGGGAAAAAAAAATGACATGATTATATATATATATATATTAATTATATAATAACACAATTATGTTCAAAATGTGGTTTCGAGACTGCGATTTGTCTTGTGAAAGATGGTTTGGCTATATGCTCATATTCAGAGAAAACAGAGCATGAAATCAGATTAAACAAACTTGAAGAATTAAACAAACAGAATTAAGACGTCATATTTTTCTCAGTTTCAGAGTTGAATTGCATAGCTCTGTTTTTATAGGTCAGTTGTGGAATACAAAAAGCCATGTTGAATTAAATATTAAATGAAAATGAACTATTTTTAAAACATATTTTATACATAAATGAATTGTATACATTTTTTATAAATTTGAAAATCTATATATTTAATGTGGTCTTATATTTTCATCATCTTTCTTTCCTTTCATAACAATGGAGATATGGAAATAAGGAAATTAGAGAAGCATGAATGTTTGATGTTACAGTTTTTTTCAGTTGCTAACATTATTTGTCCAATCTGTAGTCACTTTTTCAAAACTCTGAACACAATTAACACAACATCTGTCTGTTGTGACCGTACCATTAACACAATATGTGTTGTTTTCACAAAATATGCAGTCAGTTACCATGTTTCTAAAATGCTTACATTTTATTTTCATACAAGCTTACTCAAAACCAAAATCGTTTTAGTCATAATTACGAATGCTTAAACACAGATTGTCAGAATTGAAGACCTTTTGTTCCAAACCTTAAATACAGTTTAAAGCTTTTACTTCTGCTGCAACAGCAGCTCAAAAGTATTGAAAAATCTCTCTATATAAAATATTGTACCAAATTATAAGCACGTTTAAGTAACAGATTACTGAAATATTTATTAATAGCTGATTCCAGTCTCAGTTGGAGGAATAGTCAGGTGTTGAAGCTCTTTCCATTACATCAGCATCATAGAGTGAAAAAGACCTCTTTGAATTGGTTTTGTGGATACAGAACAACACAGAGTTAGAGAGAGAGAAAAAAACATGATTTTAAGAAGAGGTAACAGAAAGGATTGAGAGTGTGCGTTGGACTGTGCATTTTTATGTTTGTTTTTTCCTCTTGCACAAGTGGAACATATGAAAGATTATTTATGCCATAGAATATAAAGGGTAAAGGGTAATTGTGACTATCTCAGATTTTTTTATTTTCAATTGTGAATTTACAGTATATCACAATTCTGATAAAGTCTGCATTGCAAGATGTAAACTCGCAATTCTAATGTAGAAGTACAAATTGTGAAAAAATGTCACAAATATGGTTTTTCATTTTCTATTTTGTCATGGAAAAAAGCTTGCATAGTAACCAAAAACCGTGTATGAAGTAATTTTTGTTGATTACTGGCCTCGGCTACCATGGGGGCACCATCCACCCCCCCCCCCACCCCCACTGAAAAGCAATTTCAATTAAGTTTCCAATTGTATTTTTACATAGGGAACCCTATTTCGTTCTATTGCACATTCTATTCAGTTTTAGATAGTATGTTGCCAAGAATGAACATATTCAACACATTTAAAAATGTAAAATGGTTTTCAGATGAAGGTACACTGAAGGCTAAATTACAAAAAACTAGTCATTTTTATATTGTCTATTATATGCAGGTAGAACTGAGACATGATATGTAATGCAGTTTTTGTAATGCCATTTACTATTATCATTTTGACTGTCTATGCTATGATGGACTATATGTTTCTGTTGGATAGAAACCAGTGCTAATGTTTTGACCAAATGACTCGATTTTGAATCGTTTTTTCTGTGTTTTGATAAGAGTCAGTATTTTTTAGAAACAGGTATTCAGCATTTTGAAATGTAGAGTTTGTATTTATTTAACAAAATTTGGTTTTGGCCAGAAAATTAACTATTTGGCTAACTGTGTGATGCAGTTGTGTTGCTGTGTTAAGATTTTAGAAAAAGTACTTTAAGTATTGGTAAACGCTTGTTAGCAATTTAAAAAAACTGTAATGAATAAAGCAAGATATGGATATCATTATTGCAAAAATTATTTCACATTAAATTGGTCATGGCATTATATTTGTGCTGAGGAACATTTCCTCATGACCTCAACACTAAGGAAGTGTCTTCCGCTCGAGCCACTCAATTCTTCACATCACATCTGTTTGGTCTTGTGCAACTCCAATAGAACGCTCTGGCCTCTGGCCCTAAAGTCTCACTTCCTCCACACTCGTTTATCAGCTTTTGTTCTCCATTCATTTCTTCAGCCCCATTGAAGCATCTAAACCAGCTGAGCTCGCTCTTGCATTTAGCCAAAGGTGAAGACCAGAATGAAAATCACTTATGAGATGTCTGATCTATCAAACATTTATACAAGACAGAAACGAGTTTCCCTAGTCTCCTTCTTCTTCTGAGAAAAAGGGCCGATATTTCTCATCAAATTCTCAAGACCAACTGATCTAAGATTGACCATATGTCCTGGCCAGGGTTTCTAAATCGCCTAAAATGGTCAACGCAATGCAAATACATGTACATATAATATATGAGAACTGTAGAGCATGTCAATAGGAAAACAAAGCCAAAACCGTGAAATTTAGAAATCCTAGTCAGGACATATCTGCAACAAAAGAGGATGTATGGTTACAATACAGAAAATGAAAGCTTTGCTGTCCACATTGATTTGAGTGAGCTCTATACCAATGCATGGCAAAAGTTTTTGTCTCCAAAGGAATTTTAAGAGAAATATCTGAGATGTTGTTATTTAACTGCGAACTCTATCACATCTCTATGAATGAGCAATAAAACATTCCCCTTAGAGCCAAAAGCCAGTTCAGATGCACCTGGCAATGACGACATGTCTTAGCAAATCTGTAGACAGACTCAAACTGATTTGTGATGGATCATGCATGTGTAACTGTGTTGCTTTTAATCACATCCTGTTAGAGATTGTTCTAGGGCATTAAATCACTGTGGCAACATGTTTTTGCATGTGATAAGCTTTTGTAATTCATGAGGTTTTCCAAATGGTCTGAAAGCAGAGAGAATGATTCTTGGTGATGTCAACACAATTTTGAAATATCCATTTTTATGTCTCGACTGCAAAGATGTTGTAAGCCACATGTCACCCATCTAAGTAAATCTTCTTTAAGCCACTGTATTTTTTGCATGCTTTTTTGTGTACCTGCAACCTGACAGATATCATTGAAATGTGTGTCCTGAGAAATAGAATTAGGCTCTGTGACAGACCTAGATTCTGCAAACACCAAAACTAATATAAATCATTTACAGAATAGGCTTCTTTGAACTTATGCAAGTAAACAACCACCTAAAACTCACTGGAAACCACCTAGCAACCACCTTTTGAACTGCATAGCAATGCTCTTATCATCATGGAGGTGGTGACTTTTGCAGAGGCCTCACTCACATTTTTGTTCAGAAAGTCATGTTATTTTTTGCAATTATGTTTAGTGGCACTACTGGCACAAAACAACCCATGATCAATGGAAATAAGTGACTCTGCCTACCTTTCTGCAAAACCTAAAATACATTGCACAGGTACAGGTACATTTCACTGCACTTTTCAGATGACATGTCTACAACAACCACTATAAGCTAAATCCCTTTTTTTATTTTTCCATTGCAAATGTACATTTATTAAACAGCATGGATTCTTGAAAAAAGACAATACACTAAGCATAACTGATAACTGCCTTTGAGCTCTTTTGTAAAGTCTCATGATTTATTATTCACGGGACTCGTGCGAACACTTTGCATTGCAAGTGCAATGCTGCACCAGGTGCACTACTGAGCAAGTTTACTGCCAGTTAAAGGTCAATATGATAAACGTATTTTGATATCATAACATAGTATTTTGTAAGGAATCACATAAAATAAGAATTTATAAATGTATAATCTGATCTTGTAATCATAATTTTTGTGAAAAGGAACAAAAGTTGTTGGTGTTTTATTACCACTAGTTATATATAGACTTAAATGCATAGGCTTATTTGAATTAAATCAGTATATAGCTAGAACACCCTGGAAACCACCTGTCGATTGCTTAGACCACCTTGACAACTGCATAGCAATGAACGTAACATCATGATGGAGACTTTTACAGAACCCACTCACATTTTCTTCATAAAGTTAACATTTTAACTCTTTTATGAAGTGTCATGACTTGTACACACGAGCTTTGCATTGCACCGAACAAGTTTACTAACTCAGAAAATCCATATGCATGGAGCTAGTTATGTGGTGTAAATGTAAATATGTATTATTTTACAAATCTTACTCTGTTAAAAGTGTGATATTGTGCAAGGAATCGCACAAAAATATGCCTTTATTGATCGATAATCTCCACTGTAATCATAATTTTTGTCAAAAGTTTATTTAAACTGGAATATGCAGTGAAATATATGTACAAGTGCGTTTTGGCAGTTTTGTTGAGATGTACTCATGTATTTCCAAAGGGTGTGCACAAAAATCTCCAACAACACCTACTGTAGCACTATCTATATGTCTTTTTTATTACCAGTATTTGCATCATATTCTATAGACTCTATTCTTTCAGTGACAGGAAGTCAGTCGGTGGCCAAGGGGAAGTAACCCAGTTGCAGTCATCACAGCCGAGCTCATTATGTAATGCTCAGAGACCCACTGCAGTGACACACTAACCTTACAATCCTATTTCGTTCACAGCCCTTTGTCTACGCATCTGCTTACATTTTAAATGCAGCTACAGAGGCAACACGTTTCATCCATGTTTCTACTATTAGATTACAGCCCATGAAGCATTAATGCAACATTACAGCAAGGTGCTAATGAAGGTGTGTTGTCCCCTGAGGGCTTCCATAAGCATCGAGGTGACAGAAAATAAATGAGTATACTATAAGCAAGTAGAAGCACAGAACGACAGGATAATGCTTTGTTTACACATTTAAATTAATCCCAGGACCAGCATGCACAAGGAGAGCAGAATATCCAGACAAACTCAAAAGTTGTATGAGTTTAAAATCTCTTTAAAAGAAATGTAATATCGTGTGTAATACTGAGAATACTATCAAGACTGCTAGCTTTGTGTTATTTGCAGCCTCTATTAAATTCAACGAGTGCTTGTAATAATGTTTCATGATGTGAATTTCAATGGCTGCATCCTAATTTGCATGCTTCAAATGCACACCACAAGTACGTTCTTCCCTGGTGATAAGAAAGCAGTGCACAATAAGAAGGTATTCCAGAATTGGGACGTCTTCAGCAATTTATTACATTTATGGGGATATTTTATGATATTTATTATTTGCATAAAAAGATTAATTGAAACTAATATTAACATTTTCTTATAATTTATTGTAAAACAAAAATAGAATAAATAATTATATATATATATATATACACACTCACCGGTCACTTTATTAGGTACACCTGTTCAATTGCTTGGTAACACAAATTGCTAATCAGCCAATCACATGGCAGCAACTCAATGCATTTAGGCATCTAGACATAGAGAAGACGACTTGCTGAAGTTCAAACCGAGCATCAGAATGGGGAAGAAAGGGGATTTAAGTGACTTTGAACGTGGAATGGTTGTTTGTGCCAGACGGACTGGTCTGAGTATTTCAAAAACTGCTGATCTACTGGGATTTTCACACACAACCATCTCTAGGGTTTACAGAGAATGGTCCGAAAAAGAGAAAATATCCAGTGAGCGGCAGTTGTGTGGACGAAAATGCCTTGTTGATGTCAGAGGTCAGAGGAGAATGGACAGACTGGTTAGAGATGATAGAAAGACAACAGTAACTCAAATAACCACTCGTTACAACCAAGGTATGCAGAATAGCATCTCTGAACGCACAGCACGTCGAACCCAGAAGCAGATGGACTACAGCAGCAGAAGACCACACCGGGTGCCGCTCCTGTCAGATAAGAACAGGACACGGAGACTACAATTCACACAGGCTCACCAAAATTGTACAATAGAAGATTGGAAAAATGTTGCCTCGTCTGCTGCAACATTCAGATGGTAGGGTCAGAATTTGGCGTAAAGAACATGAAAGCATGGATCCATCCTGCCTTGTCTCAACGGTTCAGGCTGGTGGTGGTGGTGTAATGTTGTGGGGGATATTTTCTTGGCACACTTTGGGTCCTTTAGTACCAATTGAGCATCATTTAAATGCCACAGCCTACCTGAGTATTGTTACTGACCATATCCATCCCTTTATGACTACAGTGTACCCATCTTCTGATTCTACTTCCAGCAGGATAATGCACCATGTCACAAACCTCAAATCATCTGGTTTCTTGAACATGACAATGAGTTCACTTTACTCAAATGGCCTCCACAGTCACCAGATCTCAATCCAATAGAGCACCTTTGGGATGTGGTGGAACGAGAGATTCACATCATGGATGTGCAGCCGACAAATCTGCAGCAACTGTGTGATGCTATCAAGTCAACATGGACCAAAATCTCTGAGGAATGTTTCCAACACCTTGTTGAATCTATACCACAAAGAATTAAGGCCGCTCTGAAGGCAAAAGGGTGTCCAACCCAGTACTAGCAAGGTGTACCTAATAAAGTGGCCAGTGAGTGAATATACAGTTTTATTGTTTTATTTAAATTTTATTTTATACTGATTTAATATTGTTTCATTTAATATTTAATATCTGTTTTGAATGGCAATTATGAGATTGATGATGTGATGAGGGGGTCCTACTATTTTCAACCCAAAACTATTTAGTCCCGGGCCCTGTGAATTTAACCGACGGCCCTGTTGGGATCCACTCATTGCAGTCTTGCATACGATTTAGGCTAGTTTGTGAATTGGGATTTGACTGATGTGTCACACAAACACGATTGTATCTGTTTTGAAATGCATGGCCTGCTCCATTCCCCTACTAAGCTAAGATTGGTTCAAACTTCAAGCGACTCCCACAGATCAATCAAGAGTCTGTATTTACTAACACTTCTGAGGAACCGCAGGTGTGTTTTCATCCACGCAATCTGTGCATCAACAGGCACGCCTGCCTGCGGAGAAGAAACAGAAGCCAACCCACCTGAGAGAGTTCTTCTCATTTCCGTCGGCCAAATTAAACCGCGACTGCCAAGATAACGACTCTGGACAAGTTCCGTAGCGCACAATACGGCGGGATGAGTCCCCACCTGTTTCCTTAGATGAATTCATGAATGTTTCAAAAGAATGCTAATAAGCATGACCAGCAAACAACTGTCTTCTTGACAAAATTACATTATCAAAAGACACCGGCCGTAGCCGTAATTAAAAGGCACTGTGCGTGGAGTCAAACGAGAAGAGACAAGCTGTTTCGTTTCTTGCGGAGGAGAAAAAAGGTCTCTCTTTCAAGGAGGTGAGCAAGGGAGTTGGGTAGATCTCCCTTTCGCAGTTTTCTGCCTCAGATGAAAGACTCAAAGCCTCACGTTATCGCAAACACACACATTCGGTTTGGCAATCTACCGTTACAGACATACGGGCAAATATTTCTCGCTTGGCTCTTGGCAACACAGCCCCCCTTTTCTCTTGCTCTCTTTCTCAATCTTTACCTTTTCCTTTTCATAATCCAGCCTCCTATTCTTGTTTTTTAAATGAACAGTTCACCCAAAAATGAAAAGTCTATCATTTATCCATCGTCATGTTGATCCAAAACCGTTTTCTTATGTGTGGAACACAATACAAGGCGTTATAGATATTCATATTGACCACATTTGCTGTGCTTCTACTTGAATAAATGGGTCTTTGACAGCTTAATTAAATGTTAATTAACCTGTTTTTATCAGAAGAAAGATTAGCTCAGGTTGTACATTTTCATGTGGTGCAACTCAGGGTTATTATAGTTTAACTAAAACTGGAGAAACGCACACACACACTCATATACAGTATATATATATATTAAATGTTTTTTGTTTCAGTATGTATATGTGCACACACGCACGCACACACACACGCACACACACACAAACACACACACACACAAACACACACACGCACGCACACACACGCACACATGCACACACACACACACACACACACAGAGAGAGAGAAAACAAACACAACAAGGACAAGAATATTAGTAAAACTAACTACAATTAAAATGAAACTGAAAATAAGTAAATAATAATTATCACAAAAACGTATAAAAAAATAATCATGACGTGTAATCTGACATGTACAAAGTAATTGAGCTAAATAATTAGTATTATCTTTTGTAGAGCTGCTTTACAGCTGAAACTGAATTTTTTCATAAATTATTTCATTTAAATTATACATTTTACAGCATTAACACTTGATTTGTATTAACGTGAAGCAGCTTTGAAACGATCTGCATTGTATAAAGCATAAATGTGAACTGACTTGACATGAAAGAAAAGTATTATTTTTACTTAATGCTAAAAAAACTATAGCATTCTCAGAGTCATTAGATGTTAGATTTCCTTTAAAAAAAATATATATTTTCATAAAAACAAAATTCACACTTTTTTCCATTTACTTTCCAGGGACACACTTGCATCATTTAGGTTTTATTTTGAATTGTATTTAATTATATATTGCATTATTTTTTGATAAGCTGTTCCTCCACATCTGTGGTATTCCTTTAAGTCCGGTTCCCTCTCTTTCTTTGGGACGTTGTGTGGATAAAGCACACATTCCTCTGTGTTTCATAGGAGCGGGTCTCATGCAAATACAGGCCTGGGTCAACACGGCCTTCCTTAGAAATCCATCCTGGAATTCCACTCATCCTACAGCCATTCCTTCAATTCCTTCCTGTCATTCAACGCAGCAGACATTTCCTCTCATTTATATTTGGATTTTATTAGTTTGCACATCGGAGATGATCCTTGACCTGACAGATGTCCTTTGTGTCTTTAATGAAAGAGAATTTCCCCCATGTGACTCCATTGAGTCCTTAATGAATCTCGGAGATATCTGAAGGAATGTAGACCTTGTTTGGGCAGATGATAATGGAGATACAGGCCAAAGTGAGTTATCTGAATTGCATGTATTAATTACAGATTGATGGTTGGTGAACGAGCTGCTCTATAATAACTTCCCAAGGGCTCCTTATGGAAATTCTGCAGTCCTTACAAAAACAACATTAGATCTCAGATCCTCTGGGTCCTACACAATATAATACCGCATAAGCATCCTTGGTAAACAAGCCTCTGAATATTCATGCTCGGTCAAGCGAGTTTGCTTATCAAACATTGGATTGGGAGCAAAGCGGGGTCTTTGATTATTTATGAGGGTATAGTCATGGTGAAGAGATAAAGAACATAAATCAAGGCATCATAAGTGATGGAATGTAAGTGCTGAGATACGTCAGGATTTTTAACACTTCATGATATGGATTGCGATCACAAAGCCTGAGAGGAACAGAACCTGAGGAGACAATACATGCAGACAACTGAAGAACAATTAGATAAGCAGTGAACGTGAACAACATCGTAATAGAGTAAATTCAGAAATAATAAAATCACTGAAGTAGTGTATTACTGGAGATATTTAATAAGTGATATATGTTTGCAGATTTTTTTGAATTACATTTTTATAGTTTCAATCTTCAAAACCTTCTGTATTAGTATTTACATATTTAAATATATAATTTATTATTGCAATATATATATATATTATAAAAACATACCCACTTGTGTGGAAACAAATTTCATTCAGACTTTAAAAAAATTATTAAATAGAATCGGCAAGCAAAGCATGTAGTTAAATGTGATATTTAGAAACAGAAAGACTAAAATAGTTTCCCTATCTGTCGGTCACTACGAGTTATGTCGTGACGACATAGGGGATTTACCTGGAAGCCCCGAACATCTCTGACTAAGAGAAAACGCCAATGAAATTGGCTAGTGGATTTTGCATACCTGAGCCACTCCCCGTGCACATGGGTATAAAAGGGCGACAGGTGCATCCACTCATTAGATTTTTGCTTCGGAGCCGAGTGGATGAGAAGAGTGCTGATCTCCACAAAGCCGTTCATCTTTGTTTTGTTCCCGGTTGGTGTAACGGTGCGATCAGCGGAGTCCCTCTCATCAGCGATTCCCCTGGGCACTTCAACTGAGAGAGCAAATTCTAAAAGAGCAAATCACGGACGATCGCGTCTTTCGGTGGAGTGGCCAGGGGGTACGCGGGCATTCCTCAGGTGGAGAGAGCGATCGCGGTGCACTTGTGCCCACGAAACTCCGCCACTTGGAGGAACCGTCCGCGTCTCCCGTCCAAGGCCTGTAAGCTGACAGCCGCTCTCGCGGCCAAAGCTTACAGTGCTGCGGGCCAGGCAGCCTCCGCCCTGCACGCCATGGCTATCCTGCAGGTTCACCAAGCCAAGGCGCTCAAACAGGTGCACGAGGGTAGTACCGACCCGGGGTTGATGCAGGAGCTGCGCACGGCAACTGACTTCGCTCTACGAGCGACGAAAGTCACGGCGCGGTCCCTCGGGAAGGCGATGTCCACCATGGTGGTCCAGGAGCGCCATCTCTGGCTCAACCTGGCAGAGATGAAGGACGTCGACAAGGCACGCTTTCTCGACGCCCCCATCTCCCAGGGAGGGCTGTTCGGCGACACCGTCGAGGGCTTCGCCCAGCAGTTCTCGGCGGTACAGCAGCAGACCGAGGCGATCCAGCACATCCTGCCCCGGCGTGATGCACCATCCACCGCTGCCCCCGGGGCCAGGCCTCAGTCTGCCCGTCGCCGTGGGCGCCCTCCTGCGTCCTCCGGAGCTGCTCCGCCCCAGGCCGAATCGACACATAGGCCGGTGCGTCGAGCCTCTCGCAGGAGAGCGGCGCCCCCCGCGTCCCAGCCAGGCCCCAAGTCGTCCAGGAAGTCGACGAAGCGGCCCTGACGCGGGCAACCCGGAGATGTTGGAGTTTGCTCTTTCTCAGGAGACGGCGAGAACAGCGCTGCTCCTTCCCCCGGTGGAGGGCCGGGAGGAGAATCTTCTGTTTCATTGCTGTGTCCCGTAACAGCATTGCGCATATACGTGACCCGCACCCGGAGCGTCAGAAGCTCCGAGCAGCTCTTTGTCTGCCACGGAGGGCAGCAGAAAGGGAAGGCTGTCTCCAAACAGAGGTTGGCCCACTGGATAGTGGAGGCCGTCGCCTTGGCGTACCAGTCGCAAGGCGAGCCGTGCCCCCTGGGGGTGAGGGCTCACTCCACCAGGAGTGTTGCCTCCTCCCATGCGTTGGCGCACGGCGCCTCTTTGGCAGACATCTGCAGAGCTGCGGGCTGGGCGACACCGAACACCTTCGCAAGATTCTACAATCTCCGCGTTGAGCCAGTTTCTTCCCGTGTGTTGGGTAAGTAATGGGCGGGAAGAACTGGCCGGTGTCACGCTTGCTGCGCCATTCCCCCTCACCCGGGGATACGAGTGCTTTTTTTTCTCCCCCAGTTCAGTTCTCCGGACGGTGAATCCTGGTGGAATCCTCCAAGCACCCCCGGCAGTCAGACTGGGCGGAGCAGTCTGACGCCAGGCCCAGTACTGGTGTTAGCTCGCCCGGGTCTACGGTCAGCCCCTGTACTGGGCTAGGTGTCCGTATGGCCTGATTCCCCTTTGGGTAATCCCATATGTGTATTCTTCCACGGTAAGGTTTCCCTCACGATAAACCCGTGTCTTCCCTATGACAGAGCTTCTGTCAGGTTCTGCTGGCAGCCCTCCTCCCTACTCCTAGGTAGGATCTGCCCCAGAGTCCAGTCGTATGTAGTACTGCCCCAAGCCTGGGCCAGTCCATATCAGTATCTCCACATGTTACCTCCCTTCGGGCAGGATGTGGCCTCCGTAGCGCCCTTCTCTGGAAGGCTCGCTTCACTGCCGTTACGACAAGCTGTAACAACAAATAGGAAAGACCTGAAGCTGTCTTTCACTGAAGGTCGAAATCCCTTCCGTTTCCGTGGGGAAAGGAACAGCGGCTTGGCTATCTCCAGCAGCGATGTACTCAGTGGTCCCGGTGGGCACCAAGGTTAGCGAATTTGCGCTGGAGCGGTAGGAAGGTTGCAACCTCTTGCATGGCATTTGTCTGTCACGCACTCGCTTGTCAACATCTGCATGCCACAAGGTTGGGACGGGGTTCAGCTTGTGGTGCTTTCCATAGGACCCCTATGTCGTCACGACATAACTCGTAGTGACCGACAGATAGGGAACGTCTAGGTTACGTACGTAACCCCCGTTCCCTGATAGAGGGAACGGAGACGTTATGTCCCCATGCCACAATCTTGAACCATCGCTGGTTGCCAGGGACTCGTCTCGGCTCCTCAGCGTAAAACCTAATGAGTGGATGCACCTGTCGCCCTTTTATACCCGTGTGCACGGGGAGTGGCTCAGGTATGCAAAATTCACTAGCCAATTTCATTGGCGTTTTCTCTTAGTCAAAGATGTTCGGGGCTTCCAGGTAAATCCCCTATGTCGTCACGACATAACGTCTCTGTTCCCTCCATCGGGGAACGGGGGTTACGTACGTAACCTAGACGATTTAAATACACCAATAATCTTTGTTTTATTTACTTGCTATGAATTAAAATGTTAATTTTAGTAACAATTTCATGTGTAATATATATATATATATATTACTGCATTATTATTATTATAATTCAGATACTGTACCTGAGTGGTTTTGTTGGTTTGCACAGTTATGTTATTTATGTGAATAGTTATTAGATTTATATCAGAGCAATCAATCAATCAATCAATCAATCGATCAATCAATACATACATTTAATTACACATACATATACCATTTATTTATTTGTTTGTTTGTTTCTATTAGATTACTCAAACAATGTAATTTAATGAATGAATTGTAATATTTGGCTAAAAGAGTAGTTTATATTTTAGTATGTTAGCATTTACCCTTGTGCCATTTCATATTTTGTACTTTGATTTACATTTAGCTGATAATCTATTATAATCATCTATATTAAGCTATTAAATGGCATGTTCCCATTCTGAGGGTTCACTGCATAAACAGTGACACTTTCAAATTTAAGCCCCTCTGAAAAACAGTAGGTAAAACTAGCCCATTAATATAGCCTTTATTAGAATATATATACTATACTGATATATGTTTAGTCCATGTGTACACTGGTCATGGCGCAAGACACCACATCTAAGAATGCAAAGATACACTTGTGTTCATTCTGGGCTTTTACATTTGCATTTTATTGTCTCTTTACACTGTTTCCAAGCAAAGCCGCTTACAAGAAACGGGATATTTTGTCAGCAGGTAGCAAACGGTATATTTGTGCAGAACGGCATCACACGCTGAGAGCATGAAATTCACTCCTTAACATGCTGCGAAAACTTATCAGAAGAACCGTCGACTTCCAAGCGACACGACCGAGCCGAGACTTCAATTCCTCGCTTGATTTAACTATGACCTTCAACCTGACAACAGCCGTCGTGACAAAAACAACCGAAAAGCTTCACCCCGGTCCGAGTTTGATTACACGAGTGATTTGTGGGAGCTGTTTATCATATAAGTGGATGCAGATGTTTTCAGAACTGTTGGGTGGATTTATCAGTCCATTGTAGCATCTGATGACAGAGTAGGGATCTAATCAATACCAACTCCATGTCAGTCTCCATCAGTCGACGCTGAGCGTTAGCACTCGCTAGCACAAGGACCGTTTTCTCTTGATTGTGATCAGGACGTGACTCACACCCGGTCTGAAATACGGCTCTCCAATTAAACAACCCAAATGTGCTCACTTCACTGTCTCATTCTATCAATATCTGCAATCAATGGCCGTGACAGCGCTAATTATTCGAGAGCGATTTTATCATGCCGCTGAGAGAGTTGTAAATGAGAGAATATAATTCATTCAGAGAAATAAAATACACTGTTTGCCTGAAATATCTGCTTAGTTACTGTTTGTAGCTGGATCATCAAGAGTGACACGAGGTCAAGTTAATTTTCCATGTTTATTGTGAAAATGTAATTATTATTCACTCGTCAAACCAGCATGTAATCGTGAAGTTTTTGCATTGCACGTCAGTTCAAATTATGTAAAATATAATTTGTTATTATGCATATTTGAGGAAAAAATCATGGACAAACTGAATTCACAAACTAAATTTAATCAGTTAATATATTTTCTGGCATGAAGGGAAATAGATTTTGGCTTCTAGAACAGGAACACACACACCAACACTGCAGTCTACGGTTGGACTCGTGAACAAATCTTTGCAGTTTTGCAGAAAACTTTTGTAAGATTTATAGAATACTTGAAATATAGTGCATGGCCACTTTTATGATATTATTCTGAACAAAATTATAAATGCAACACTTTTGTTTTTGCCCCCATTTTTCATGAGCTGAACTCAAAGATCTAAGACTTTTTCTATGTACACAAAAAATTATCTTAGATATTGTTCACAAATCTGTCTAAATTTGTGTTAGTGAGCACTTCTCCTTTGCCGAGATATTCCATCCACCTCACAGGTGAGGCATATCAAGATGCTGATTAGACAGCATGATTATTAAAAGGCCACTCTAAAATGTGCAGTTTTATCACACAGCACAATGCCACAGATGTTGTAAGTTTTGAGGGAGCGTGCAATTGGCATGCTGTCTGCAGGGATGTCCACCAGAGCTGTTGCCCGTGAATTGAATGCTCATTTCTCTACCATAAGCCGTCTCCAAAGGCGTTTCAGAGAATTTGGCAGTACATTCAACCGGCCTCACAACCGCAGACCACGTGTAACCACACCAGCCCAGGACCTCCACATCCAGCATCTTCATCTTCAAGATCGTCTGAGACCAGCCACCCGGACAGCTGCTGCAACAATGGGTTTACATAACCAAAGAATTTCTGCACAAACTGCCAGAAACCGTCTCAGGGAAGTTCATCTGCATGCTCGTCGTCCTCATCAGGGTCTTGACCTGACTGCAGTTCATCGTCGTAACCGACTTGAGTGGGCAAATGCTCACATTCAATGACGTCTGGCACTTTGGAGAGGTGTTCTCTTCACGGATGAATCCCGGTTTTCACTGTACAGGGCAGATGGCAGACAGCGTGTATGGCATCGTGTGGGTGAGCGGTTTGCTGATGTCAATGTTGTGGATCGAGTGGCCCATGGTGGCGGTGGGGTTATGGTATGGGCAGGCGTATGTTATGGACAACGAACACAGGTGCATTTTATTGATGGCATTTTGAATGCACAGAGATACTGTGACGAGATCCTGAGGCCCATTGTTGTGCCATTCATCCACGACCATCACCTCATGTTGCAGTATGATAACGCACCGCCCCATGTTGCAAGGATCTGTACACGATTCCTGGAGGCTGAAAACATCCCAGTTATTTCATAGCCAGCATACTCACTGGACATGTCACCCAGTGAGCACGTTTGGGATGCTCTGGATCGGCGTATACGACAGCGTGTTCCAGTTCCTGCCAATATCAACAACTTCACACAGCCATTGAAGAGGAGTGGACCAACATTCCACAGCCCACAATCAACAACCTGATCAACTCTATGCAAAGGAGATGTGTTGCACTGCGTGAGGCAAATGGTGGTCACACCAGATACTGACTAGTTTTTGGACCATTCCGGACCCCGCCAATACAGTAAAACTGCACATTTTAGAGTGGCCTTTTATTGTGGCCAGCCTAAGGCACACCTGTGCAATAATCATGATGCCACACCTGTGATGTACTGTAGATGGATTATCTCAGCAAAGGAGAAGTGCTCACTAACACAGATTTAGACAGATTTGTGAACAATATTTGAGAGAAATAGGCCATTTGTGTACATAGAAAAAGTCTTAGATCTTTGAGTTCAGCTGATGAAAAATTGGGGCAAAAAGAAAAGTGTTGCATTTATAGTTTTGTTCAGTGTATTTGGTGCTTTTATGGAGTTTGACAGCCCATATCCTCTCTTCTTTCACTGTACTGAAAAGAGCTGCCAGGATATTCACCTGATAATTCACCTTTTATGCTCCACACAAGCAATAAAGTCATTCAGGATTGGATCAACATGAGGGAGAGTAAATGCTAACAGAACTATCTCCTGTTAGTTTTGTTTTTTGTGTCCTTTTTCTTTACTATGTCTCTGTAAAGCACTGTGAATTGTTAGTGTGAAAACCACTATTAAAAATGTATTTGTGACTTTTTAAACTCACAATTCAGAAATACGACATTTAAATGCTTAATTGGGAGATATAAAAACAGCTGTAAGCAAAAAAAATTCTATATTGTGAGATAAAAAAATTGCTATTAATTTAGCAGAATAATTTAAACAGAATTGCAAGAAAACACAAAAAATCAAGATATAAATACAGATTTACAAGAAAGTCAGATTTCTGTCTTTATATCCCACAATATGTTACCGTTCAAATAAGCCCTTACATGCTTTAATTGTTATTTACAGAGGTGGAAAGAGTACAAAAATATTGTACTCAAGTAAAAGTACCATTACATTACTGAAATTTTACTTAAGTACAAGTAAAAGTACCAGTCTAAAAATATACTCAAGTAAAAGTAAAAAGTAGCTCATTTAAAATTTACTCTGAGTAAAAATTACTTAGTTACATTTTAACAATGCGAGGGAAAAATGGGATAGACCAAAGGTGTCAAACTCAGTACCTGGAGTGCCACAGCCCTACACAGTGTAGATATAACCCTAATTAAACACATCTGATACAGCTAAACTAATCATTTAGGCTTATTTGAAAACTAGATGGTATGTGTGTTGGAGCAGGGTTGGAACTAAATTCTTTAGGGCTGTGGCCCTCCAGGAACTGAGTTTGACACACCTGGGATATGGGCCTATAAATCTCAAACGAGTTGTTTTTAATTAAAGGAATCAGTTATTTAGAATAATAAGACATTTAGGCTGTTACCAGGGAAATGAAATCAGTATCAACAAAATGCATCTTTGCAATGCAGAGGAAACGCAGAAGCTTCATCTGAAGTGGCATAGATGTATTACACACTGACATGAATGCATTTAGCCTGCAGTTACAAATGCAGAAATAATGTTTTGATAAATAAGAACCACAAAAACCATAAGGGTCCATTTTCCTAAATTGAGATTTATACATCATCTGAAAGCTGAATAAATAATATGTCCATTGATGTATGGTTTGTTATGATCGGACAATATTGTAAAATCTGGAATCTGAGAGTGCAAAAAAATCCAAATATTGAGAAAATCTCCTTTAAAGTTGTTCAAATTAAGCTCTTAGTTTTGATATATTTACAGTAGGAAATGTACAAAATATATTAATGGAACATGATCTTTACTTAATATGCTAATGATTTTTGGCATAAAAGAAAAATGTATAATTTTGACCCATACAATGTATTGTTGGCTATTGCTACAAATATACCCCAGCGACTTAAAGACTGGTTTTGTGCTCCAGGCCAGGGTCACAAATGTTAAATAGTCATTTGAAATAAAAAAAATTAAAGATACTTTAAATGTTAAATTAGAACCACCAGTAGGTGTCAGCAAGTCACTCATAAGTGAGTCATTGCGATTGAACAAATCATTTAAACGGTTAATACATTCAGGAACAAAACACGTCATTGCTCAGAGTCAGAGACGCAAAACTGTGTATGATGGCTGTGTTTGGTATTATTTTTGTTGTCGAAATAGAGCAAAAACAGGCAATATGGTGACTAAAACGCAAGTCTCTTAATTAACTTATGTTTTTTGAACTGTTGTAAAAAGAAAAACTACAGGCCTGTGTAATCATGGTGATTTTTTTGAGAAAAACGGCATTCTTCATGTGATGTTGACTTACTATATTAAATTATATAAATATATACAATTTCTGCTTCTATATCTTCAATTTTGTGATCATTCTAAATGCATTTTAACAGACTGAATCCCGCAGTGAAGGAAAGCACTTCAAATGCACGCGGATTAGTCTAATCTAACGTTACTAGATTTCACGCACACTGTTTAGAGTGATTTGTTTGGTTTTGAGCAAAATACTGATAATGTCAAATCGCACATCGTTAAAACAACAATTACTATATTATCTCAGATGATATTGCACACCCTGCACCACTGTCTTTTTGGCTCATTTGTGCAAAACCTTTTGCTAAATCGTCAAAGCTTCATTTTAACCACCAATGCAATGATGTAAGTATTTACCTTACGTTACCTCTACATGCTTGCGAAGGGCGATGTCGAGATGTTATAAGCTGCTAGTTTGGTCTCCCGAGGCAAACACAGCTAACACTGCATAATAGAGCATGAATATATGGCCAGGGGTTCACTTCATTCCTTTGAGTTCAACTTCAGCAGTATATGACGGGGTTTGGTTTTCAGCTGGGTCTGCACCATTAACGCCTGTCTTGTCCGTCTGCATCTTTCTTGTGATTTTAGCGCCTGTTTCTTCTTCTGCCCATTATTTGCTGCAGTTGTTTCCACTGAGCGATTTTTTTTTTTACTCAGTAACGAATGTGTTTTAAAATGGAGCGAAGTACAATACTTCACACAAAATATACTTAAGTAAAAGTAAAATTACAGATTAAAATTTTTTTTTTAAAAAAGTACAAGTACACAAAAAAGCTACTCAATTACAGTAACGCGAGTAAATGTAATTCGTTACTTTCCACCTCTGGTTATTTAGCTAACAGTATTTGACAGCAAGTACAAACTGGGTCTCCAGCAGAGTTGCTGAAATAATGACTGTTTTCAAACAGGTTTCTGAAACACTCAAACTATCTGCCATTGGTAGGACAAAACAGAAAGCCCCGCCCCAATTACATTGCCATTGGTTGAGTTGTTGCTATGTCAGGCTGGCCGGGATTATCAAATTAAAATAAATGTTTTGGATATGCCACAGTGCACACACTATCTACTATCTATTAGAGCAGTATTTTAACAACAAAATTAAGAAAAATGCATGAAACACAAATCACCTTTAGGAACTAATATACAGGCACTGAGAGCTTGTTATATACAAGCAATGTGAAGGCTTGTTAGCCATGTTTACAGCCATAGTTATGTAAATTACCGTGTTCTCTAATTTATGGTTTGTAACTGTGGTTTTTCTTGGGTTTGGTATGCAAGACCACACACACACACACACACACACACACACACACACACACACACACACACACACACACACACACACAGCCTAAGGGACTGAGACACGATTGATATCCACAGCATAAAACTGGAAGGATGTCATTAGCGAACAATGGCTTTTTGGTAGTACACTTCTACAGTTTACTGCCCACATATTTCAGTGTACATCTTTGTGAAGAAGGGGATAAATAGTTCAGCTTTGAGAACAGCATAGAGCAGAAAGCGAGGTGATATCGGCCTAATCATGGGCTACAACACTCAGTACTGTAACACAACCACTCAGCTGTGAATAATGAAGATGAAAGAGCTTCGCTGGAAGTTTGCGTTTGATGAAACTTTGATGCTTGGTGTTTAGTAGTCTATAATGAAGTCCCAGTGCACAAAGAGAAGTCATTAAAAGCACATAACACTTAACAGCGTACAACCTGATACTAATCTTAGTGCTTGTTTTCTAATCAGCCATTATTCTGCCTTCATAACTGATAGATTTCCAAACATCATGTTGTTTTTGTGTTCATGAAAGAAGTTGAGCATTGACAGCTCTAGATGTTAAATTGAGACCTCATGTCATGAGATGTGAATTTGAAGCTCTATTGTGCCGTGTTGAGGCCACCATAGAAGATCTGCTTGGTTGGATGAGCATCAGCGTGTCGGTTTGACGTCACTCTTCACTTACTACACGTCTGCTGTAGCCACTAATTACGTGGGCTGTACTCTATTATTGACTCTATGTTTAACAAGTGATGTTTGTTGTAGGTTCAATACCAATTTTAGCTCTGTTTCAGAACCTCACTGTTCAGTGCAAACCGATCCTCTGCAAATAATCCTATAATTTACTTTGGTGGAATGAGTCATTAAAGTGTGTGTTTGCAGATTATTGTGTTTTTCTGTTTTGTTATGCAAATACTGTATTTAAAGACATACAGTAATATGCATGTATACAGTAAAAACTGTAGTTTTTTTGTATATTGCTTTGATAAATGATATGCATACCATATATAAATTAAATATGTAAAATCATCATATAGATATCATTAACATATGTACTTACACACATTTTACTAACAGGGTTTATATATGTTATACATTTATATCTTGGAATGGAATCCATGCAATCTCACCTTTTGTTGCTTCTAAAACCTGTTAACACCTTTTACTGCTGGTTTGAAAAGTAAAGACAACAAGTAATGATAAGGAGGATTCTGAGTTATCTGTCTATGTTTTTAAAACTGAGAATGACAGAAATGATACAGTAATACAACTTCTCTAGCATTATGTAAAAGCATTATTTGGAATATTCAGTGAAAGAGAATATTTGTTTATAAGTAATTCAATGTTAATAAGTAATAAGTAATTCAAAATAAGACATTTAAGTAGTTGAAAATCGAAGTAACTGCAAGTTATTTTTCAGCAAGAACTTAATAAATAAATAAATAAATATCCAAACAAATAAATATACAAACAAACAAATGCAACAACCGTCTCATGTTCTAAATGTTACAGTTCATTAATCTTCATCTTCAGTTTTTCCAGATAAAATAATATTCTGTTTCTCACGGACTGTATAGATATATTCCTGAATATAAAACCTTTTTTTTAAAGTGCACAACACTCAAAAAGTCATGTGCATGTAAACATGATCAGAGGCAGTCTATACAAACTGAAAAGTACTTTAATAAATGAAGCCGTTGATGACGTCTGAACAGAACTGTAATCCACGTGTCTCTAATTGAACACGCGCTCTCCTGGCTGCCTGTCTTCTTTCCATCCATACAGTACCACATAAAGCATGTCTGTCCGCTCTCATCCCTCATTTTTATCTCCTCACAGCCTGCCTTTTATTATCCATGCCTGGAAATATCAGATCATAGGAACGCTCGATGACGGAAGACACTTTATTGTGGTTGTGACTTTGGCCTAACCAAACCTGCATTCCTGCATGCCCATACTGACTACATCATTACCCATGTCTCTCTCTCTCTCTCTCTCTCCATCTCTCTCTCTCTCTCTCTCTCTCTCTCTCTCTCTCTCTCTCTCTCCATCTCTCTCTCTCTCTCTCTCTCTCTCTCTCTCCATCTCTCTCTCTCTCTCTCTCTCTCTCTCTCTCTCTCTCTCTCTCTCTCTCTCTCTCTCTCCCTCTCTCTCTCTCTCTCAGTTTTCTCTCTCTAGTTCTCTATCAGACCAAATTTCTGGATAGAAAACACTATCATGACAACCCTTCAACCCCGTGTGTGACGTTGTGGTCGCACAGACTGTGTGCTGCTCGTGGCAATCTGTTTCCAATGATCCACATTTATCAGATGACATTAGTTTGCTCATATGCCTTGCATTTTCCCATCTCTGAACACAATCTGGCACTCGGTGAATCCCCACACAAACATACTGTCAGTGATTCTGCTTTGTTGGTGCAACTCATAAAAAAGTCATCTCAGACTCATGCCATTCCAAACCTGTATGACTTTCTTCTTTCAATAAAACACAATGTTTTTGACCATACAGAGAAAGTCAATGAGGTCTTATCCAACACTGTACAACACAAAATTACTTTCACTGTGTGGACTGACTGACTGATTAATAAAAAGCTAAAATAAATAAATAATGATGATATTTGGGTTATCTAAAATAAGGGTGGAAAAGTTGATGGTAGCCATTGACTTGCATAGTAAGTGAAACAAAGATACAATGGATGTTAATGGATACTGTCAACAGAAGAAAGAAACTCATACAGTTCGGAACAGCATGTGGGTGAGTAAATGATAAAAATTTTCACTTTAAGGCAATCTGTCTCTGTAATGATATAAAAGACCACTTAAGTGTAACTTTCTCTGTTTCTTAACCCACTTAAGTACACCTTTTCACTTTGCAATAATGTCAATGTAAAATATGTACTTTAAAGGACATTTTAAATCAGTGTTTTAATAATATTTGTTTCATGTTTTAAAGATGTGCATTTATTTTGACTGTTGACTGGCCTACTAAATCATATGTACTTGATTATAATTTGAACTGTAGAGTTAGTCAGTGAAAATGAATACATTTTAAATGTGATAAATTGCAACTTCATCATAAGAAATGTGTAATGCAAATATATTTAAATAAAAAATACTTGCAGTCCAATCAGCTGATCAGTTAAAACATATTGCAATGACAATATAAGTAATTATGAAATTACATATAATAATGAACCTAAAATTCTACTTAAGTGGATCGAAAAGCACCTACGAATTTAATATTACAATATAATATAGCATTACATTATGTTTACATTAAATATATTTATTTCTGTAGTAGTACTCTCTTTAAAAGTGTACTTGTATTAAAATATGTCACCTGAGAAGTGCTGTTTGTGCTAAATATGATTTTAAAGTGTTCCAAATCAGTCATTTATGAGGTTCTGTATCTGTTATTTTGATATATGTATGCAAAACAACACAAAGCATCTTCTGAAACCGAGCTAAACAACACAAAGTCAATGCAATCATATTTATACTCTGCAAACTTTCATATCTGGGTCACTGGGAACGAATGGACTAAAATGTACTTTAATTAAACCAACAAATCAACAAAAATAAAGTATTAATGAACTTGTTTGAATGAAAACGAAACAGAAAGGGATTCGGCGGCGGTCCCAGATGACTCCAAACCACATTCCAGCATCAAAGGAGAGAGCGGAAAAAATACTTGAGTTTCTGGGTTTCAAATGAACAATGTAAATATCTTTGCTGTTAGCAATTATACATGCTTCCATCTGTGCATCAGGCCTTTGCTCCCGCTCTCTGTAGTTCTCATCATTCACAGGTCCAGAGTTACAGTTCGCGCTTCTGTGTCATTAAACTCGTTTGGCTAATTCAACGAGCTAGGCTAATGAGAAATTCTAATTAATATACTCATTAGATTGTTTTATATAATTGCCAGCAGCCTCTGATTATGGAGCGGAGGGTATCGCACACGACACAGGCACAATAGATACCAGATAAAGATTACTGTAATGTTCAGCCGCTTAACAAGTTTAGGTATCGTGCTAATTACAATATGCTTTGATGATAAATGCATGCTTTCAGTCGACTCATTAAGCTCCACGCCGGATTATTAACAGAACCGTGTGCATTTGTTTATGCATATTTACTGTTTGTTTGTGGGAAGGGAGGATATTTACAGCAAGCAGTGTTTATAATAATAATAATAAAAAAAATACTAAACTAAAACTTTAACCAAAATGAAATTGTATTTAAGTTCCACTTAAGTAGTTTTGTAATTACTTCTACACTCTTTGAAACGCAGGTAAAGTGTACTGACAAGCATCTATGGTACTTTAATGCAATTTCTATTGAAACTTGTGTGCCGTGTATTTAAATATATTTGTATTATTTTTACATTTGTAGTGGCGAACATTTCCATTTAGTACATTGAAAATATACAAAAAATATCAACTTTAAAATTAATATAAAAAAAACAAACTATGGCTACAAATATACTCAAGCATGTGTTTTAGTATGTTAGTCGACACATTCAAAAGTTTTAAAAGAGATTATTAAAACATGATTTAAAGTGTGTTAACCAGTCATGCAAATATTCCTCTTTAAATACACGTGGCCTACTTTTCATTAATATTACAGTATATTATATACAAATACAGTTTTTAAAAATATAGATTCAAAGAACATTACAAATTCACATTCAATGCAATTAAGTACACTTTTACAGATATTCGGAGCAGGATGTTGGAGCGCTGGGATTTGATTATGGGATGGGTGTCATGTCAATCATCACAGTTACAGAAGAGAAAGCTTTTATCACTTGTTTTGTTCCAGTAAGTCTGGTTTGTTCAAATCCCTAACCTTAAATATAAGAAACTCTATTAGTTATCCTTGTCTAATTAAAAGCATTATTTCTGAGCTAAAAGAATGAATTTGAGTAAGAGGGAGATAATGAGACTGGAGTGATTGACAGCTGACAGCAGCAGGGGTCCAGCCTGCAGGAATGTGTCTAAACACAAAGAGCCCAAGAATGTGTGTATTGATCATGTGCATGGGAGTTACTCGTGGTTGGCCATTAGTTCACATCGGTTTAGAGAGAAAACAGTTAGGCCGGTATGGTATATTTTATTAAAGAGACCTTTTCATTGTTAACCACCCCTGAAGAGAGGTACTTACACTTCATTTGATTCTGGACCCGAGGATATTGATTCAGTGTCTGCAGCGTGAAGCGGAAAACTCATGACGCTGCTCATAAATAAATAGCTAAATTCTCATGTGGATCTTGGGAAAGAATAAATAAAATACAGGGGGGACATTTCTTTTTTTTAAATGTGTCTACTTGTTACTTGACATTGTTTGTAATTAATTTACTACCAATATCTGAGTAAAAACTGTTTCAAGTAATTTTTCAGCTTTTTTCAGAAAATATCTAAATCATCTCTCAATCTATGCTCCAGTGTTATTTAATTATTATAGATATACTTTTATATTATTTATCATTTTGAAATAGTGCTTCTTTTACATTTTTTTGTTTTAATTTTGATTTTGAGTTTTATGAATGCTATGTGCTTTTGCCATTTTTTTTCTTTCTTTCTTTCTTTCTTTCTTTCTTTCTTTCTTTCTTTCTTTCTTTCTTTCTTTCTTTCTTTCTTTCTATATATTTGAATATTACGCTTTTGTTTATTCTTTTTATTTTAATGATATCGTATTTTATATATTTTAGCAGTCATGTTTTTTATATATTATTGGAGAACAAAAAAGATCCTTTGGATTTGGATTCAAAATCAATTAACCAACCATCTAACATACATTAACTTTTACTCCCCAACAGCAATATTTGCCTCAATTATGGGCTTAAATGCTGTCAAGATTAGTGTTGTACTTATTTTTTTTAATAAGCTGATTATTTCAGTTTCTCATTCAGGCATAAGAGAGAAATGTATCCAAATTTAAAACACCATTGAAAGATATTCATAAATAAATAATGATAAAAAATTAACTTTGCCACCCTAATGATGCTCCAGATCACTTCATAATGATTAATTATGAGCAAACGCAAAATCTCATCCAAACTGCCCACACAGCACCAAGCGTTTTCACTGCAGAGCCAATTCATGACTCGCAGCTGAGCAAATTCAGTCAAACGACAGGCTGTCAGGTCACGCCTGAAGCCTGCCAACCTCATGCCCAAATGTGCCATTTCCAAATGGTACAAGTGATACCACGGCCTGCTCCTTGGTGCTCCGATAACGGCAGTAGCATGGGTTCATCATCAACTCCCCATACCCCGATCCAGACCTCCTCCGGCTGTGTGTGTGCATGGAGCTTCATCATACAGTCAGCGAAAAACAGATGGGCACTATACACTTCATCTGGACACCGGGGAGTCGCAGGCACCCTGATATCACCCATGGAAGAGAGCCATGCCTCGGCTCCGCTCCTCTGAGAAACGGCCTGAGCTTGTGCTGAAGAGAGCAGTCGCTTTGTGTGTATTAAAGATTAAGGTCAGATTTTTCATAGCTTTGGTGAGAAGAGCAAACATTAGAAAGCGATTAGACACTGTTTTGTGTGAGAAGATTCGATCTCGGAGCTGTCATTAATCTGATTTTACAGCCAAAATAAACTGTTATGTAGACAATAAACTGTGAGCCGAGCCACTTGTGTTGAACAGGCCTCAAAGAACGGTCTGGATTTTTTGTGTGCAACTAAATATTTTGTCCATTTGCATTCGCTGTGATCCAATCCTGTGTTTAATTTGTCTGCTGCTTTATAGTTGCACAGCATTCAAATAAACGAATGTATTTTGGGAACTGTATATTTTCTTGCGTATATTTATAATCCGTTGAAGGTTGCATTAGGTTATCTTTCCTCTTTGCTGCAAAGCCATTCCTTCAAATGCATTTTCCTGCTTTCTAACGTGCCGATTGTGCGTGTTTTCTGTTTATCTGGTCCGGCGTGTCAGTTTGTTACAGAGGCAAGCTGTTTTGCATTTGCCCTAATACACAGTGCATAAATATTGGATTAAATAAACAAATCCAGGGGCTAAGGGGATGAATGGTATCAGAAAGTAGGCCTCTGGAGCCAGGAGGAACGCTACGGTCGCAAGCTTGGCACATGAAAAGAAAACGAGGGAGAAAAGAGAAGGAAAAGAAGGAGAGAAATGAAATGGCGGCTAATCCCCCCGTAGCGTTATCTCTCAGGTGTTTTGCAAGCTTTGCCGTGTGGAAACTTTGAAACCAGGCCAAGCTTTCATCTGGAATCTAGGGTGATAGTCTCTTTCTCTCTGTCTGTCCGCCAGAGAGAATACCGCAACACACTTGGCAACGACCTCAAATAACATTCATGCACTTATAGAAGAGCTCATCTTCATAAGAAAACAGTGAAACAATCAACCTTTAACAGCTCATTAAGTGTGAAACCGCCTACCAGTTATTGACCCACTCTGTAATCCAGAGATTTGCAGTATTCACCCAGTCATGTATATGCCTCACACAAAGAGCAAACAAGAACTTTCGAGAGAACTGTTTTTAATATGTAATATTGAAGCAGTAGAACACAAGATTGAGGGAGTTATCACAGCTGACGTCATCGCTGTGATTTTATCAAAGAAAAACAATTAAAGGTATTCTCAATAATACACAGCCTAAGAATTATTTTATTCTGAAACAATTCATAAAATAAAGCATTTTTTTTGTCATGTATCTACAATTCCTTAAACAAGTAGCTTCCCACACAAGCTGTTAGCAGGATTTTATTGTAAAGAATATGTATCAATTTGGTGTAAAATTACATCCAATTTTACAATTTAGTTACATTGACAACACAATGCTGTAAACCCTAAAATGAATGTAAAAAACCTCACTGCTCAAATAATACTAAAGATTTAACATCTAAAACGTCAATGTCTGCTTAGAAATTCTCAATAATTGGCCCAATTGACTTAAATTAGTTTGTTTACAGCTTAGTTTGTATTGATCCATGGTGTGAGCACTGTCAGCGATTTATAATGACAAAGTGACCAGAAGTCATTCATTTTCGACAAGAGACCATCAACGATCCAACAAAGTTCAACTTTATGCTACTACAAATGTGCTATTGATCCACCAACTCATACAACAGTCAAGTGTATCAGCTTCGAGAAACTAGTAGTTCAACTTGTAGCAATTGAGTCATCAATGTGAATGCCTAGAAAATGCCAGCTTAAAATAAAAATGTCTTTAGTCACACTGACTGACCACTGAATATGTGTGGATTTAGCCTCAAGGTAAATGTCAGCACATCCGGTTGATGACCTGAGCTCCTGGGCTTCATAAAAGCCCGTTCCAGTGACGAGTGGGGTGAGTAATTGTGTTAGAGGGTGGGCTTCTGTGCAGTGCCATTGTGCATCAGAGTCTAAGAGAGTGCTGAAAGAGACCTGACAGTCTCACCCCAGGATACCTGAACGCCTCTTCCCTCTGAAATGACTCTAATGCTTCGCAGAGAGAAAGAGACAGAGTCACTGGCCTGGTTTGTCAGCTTGGTTGACCTTTCATTGGGCTCGCCAATTCACATTCTCCATGTGTATCATCTTCTCTCTCTCATCTCTTTTCATTCTTGCATATCATTTTATTTGTAGCAGCGAGGTGCCCCAAGGGGAAATGTTCGGCCCTATGCCATTCCCACTAACGCTTAGATGGGGTGGTGAATAAACCTGGTTATTCAAGCTATGTCATGCAAGTAAAAGTGCTGTACTGAATATAAGCATGGCTGTCACAATTGCAGTGGAGTGGTTCAACAGCAATTTACCCTTGCCTGCTGAAAGTAATGTAATCACTCCAGGTTTTCAAGCTCCACACAATGTTTTCCACTTCCTGTTTCCTACTCTTGGCTGAACAAAACCAAAGTCTCTTTTAAGGAAATTCAGTTCACTCTTCACCCATATTTGCAGCTATTATGGATATCGGAGCAATGTCCAAAATAGCTGCAAATATGGCTGAATTGTGAACTGACTTTCCTTGAAAGAGACATCTACCTGAATGGGGAAATACTGACATCTCAAAAACTCACATTTAAATAATACATTTCAAATCAAAAACAAAACTAACATTAAATGCCCAGTAAGTGTTGTTTGTTTTGCTCAAACGGCATTTAAAAAAAGCATTTATTTCTGTTAAGTCCAGCCAATGTGCATGTGTAGTTTCAGGACACGTACACAGAGCCGATCTCCCTATACGCAGAATACCCAAGCTTGCCTAAGGCCCCGAAACACCCTTGCTCTCAAAGATGTTTTAATTTTAGTTTAGTTTTCAAATTTGGCCAGCGGTCGTGAAAATATGAGTGATCATTTATTTTAATGCGGTGCCCTGTCACGCTCTCTACGGAAAAATCTGCCAAATCATGTAACGTGAACATCGAACAGTCTCTTGCTCTTACAAAAAATGTAAATAAAATGAGTTGAAAGCATGCCGAGCCATGGAAGAGATACTGTTTTTCGAGTGCTTTCCGTGTGTGCGATTCGAGACGAAGTGAAACACAGACACATAAATTTTATCCATTCTTTCATCCCAACACCCCCATTTTGCTTTGGGTCCCCAGAAGTCTAGGATCGGCACTGCACTTTGGGTAGGTTTATACACCAATTATGTACTAAGAACTGAAAAAAAATTATTTGCTTTGTTGAAAATTTTTGTATACTGAAAATGTTGTCAAAACAGCCCTGCTAACACGGATGCAAAAAAAGACAAAACATGCTGTATTATGCATGCCAGGAGATGTAAAGAAACACTACACTTCTGTGCACATTCCTGTCGACTGAAAATATAATGTGCATGCACATGACTTCAGCATTTTACACAGAGACGTTAGCGGCATCATTTTCAAAAACTTGCACTTGAAACCCATTTTCAAAATTTGCATTTTCAGAACAACAAAATGCCATTTTTGTGTAAATTAATAGCCAAAATATAAAAAAAGTTTTCTGTTTTTAGTTGAAAGCAGTGTCATGTAAACACACCCTTATGGGAAAATCAGCTGCAGTTAAGTGATAACTTTATCAATTAGCAATTAGCTCTTTTAATTAGAAGGGGGTCTTATTCAGTCATATGAATTGCTCTTTCTCCTATTCTTAATAATGTCAGTGAACCATATTTGTGTATATATAATCTCCACTCTGAGTTCCAGGCAACACCACACTTCCACTCACATACTTTGATCTGGAACGCAGTGAACACAAAGAAAATATGTGAAACAAACAATGAAAAGTTTTAAATATCAGGACTAAATATCAGCACTCTTGGAACGCCACTTAATGACAATCACATTAATGCTAATTGTTGCATCATACCATACTACTGCAATACCAACCTAAACTTTATATTCCCCAATAATTTTTACAATACTTAAAATATAATTGTATTGTCTTCCTGTGGCTCAGCGGTAGAGCATTACATTAGCAGCGCACATGGTTGTGGGTTCAATTCCCAGGGAACACACATACTGAAAAAAGATGTATAGCCCGAATTCACTGTAAGTTGCTTTGGATAAAAGCGTCTGCTAAATGTAAATGTGTATTAGGCACTGGGGCCTAATTTAGACCTGGTTCTTTCCAAGTATATATACCTTTGGGGTTGGGTTGTGCAAAGAGTCTTGAAAAATTAGGTCTGGCAATAAAAACTAGACCAGGAAGCCCGAGGTCCTGGAACTACCCCAAACAGCTGGCTATCAGATGTCCTTCATGTTTAACAGTGGACTAGGACAGTATCGAGTGGCACTCCCTGGTTTGAAGACAGTGTTTTATTAGATCTGTGTGTTGAGGCGTCTCCAGCTGCCCGTGTAGAACAGCTCCTGCAGGGCCTTCGAGGTTAACCTCCCCCCCTTGATTAATCACACAAATGTCTCTCTACATGCAACATTGGTCATCATGTTCCATATTTTCAAATGGTAATGGGAGCAATCGTTTAAGGCTCAGCACAGGGAGCCATCAGTTAAGAGAGCCAGACGAGTAATGGCCCAAACCGTGGAGAAACACAGATCTTAGTGTGTTTCAACCGCAAGTATTAATTCAGGTGGCTTCGTTTTTAGGGTGTATAAATCACAAAGAGTTCAAATTTAGCTTCGAGGGATTGATGAGCATGTGATGTGTATTTGATGACGCTGTGTGGAGCTTCGAGGAAGAAAAGCCCTTTCGTGTGGCAGAGGGACGTCCTCTCTCTCTGGTACCATTAGCCGACACCGCTCACCATCTGCTCTAGCTCGTTCAGATGCTGCACAGCAATGCCTTCCCAGGTAAGCGCTAAGTCACTCTGACAACATACAACTCCCACGTTAGATCACAGGAAAGACGGAAGAGAGAGTGAAAGAGAAAAGACCTGGCAATCGGCCCCCGCAAGCTACCTTCTGTAGCTTCTCCACTACCTGCGGCCCCTGGTGAATTATGGGAAATCTGTCAGGCCAAATGAGATTCTCCATTTCAGCGCCTTCATTTATTGGCCAAATCCCTCAGCCCTCAACCAATCACAGAACACCTGAAACATACAAGCATCTCAGCTGTGCCAGAGAGAGGAGAAAGAGGAGGAGATGAGCCACTTTTAGAAACAAGAATGAGCATTTGCAGCACTCAACCTTTAGGGTGTATAAATCACAAAGAGTTCAAATTTAGCTTCGAGGGGTAGACGAGCATGTGATGTGTATTTGATGACTCTGTGTGGAGCTTCGAGGGAGAAAAGCCCTTTCGTGTGGCAGAGGGACGTCCTCTCTCTCTGGTACCATTAGCCGACACCGCTCACCATCTGCTCTAGCTCGTTCAGATGCTGCACAGCAATGCCTTCCCAGGTAAGCGCTAAGTCACTCTGACACCATACAACTCCCACGTTAGATCACAGGAAAGACGGAAGAGAGAGTGAAAGAGAAAAGACCTGGCAACCCGCCACCGCAAGCTACCTTCTGTAGCTTCTCCACTACCTGCGGCCCCTGGTGAATTATGGGAAATCTGTCAGGCCAAATGAGATTCTCCATTTCAGCGCTTTAATTTATTGGCCAAATCCCTCAGCCCTCAACCAATCACAGAACACCTGAAACATACAAACATCTCAGCTGTGCCAGAGAGAGGAGAAAGAGGAGGAGATGAGCCACTTTTAGAAACAAGAATGAGCATTTGCAGCACTCAACCTTTAGGGTGTATAAATCACAAAGAGTTCAAATTTAGCTTCGAGGGGTAGACGAGCATGTGATGTGTATTTGATGACTCTGTGTGGAGCTTCGAGGGATAAAAGCCCTTTCGTGTGGCAGAGGGACAACTATTGTCTTTATTTGTTTCTCTGTTTCTGGATTAACATCCCGTGGTAACTAGGAATTACACAAGCTTCAGTCTGGATCCAACCCTTAAATGATCTGAGATTACCGAACACCTGAGAAGAGATGACAACCCCTTGGAGGACCTCAGAGGAAGCCAACCATCAGCGATTATACCGAATTAACCAAATTTAGCCATAAATGGTGGATCAGCACCTAGAGACAACCTCTACAGCCCTGAACGTCAGCAGAGTCTAGGACACATAGATGAGCCCCAGAGACAGATCTCCAGTGAGGACCTCGTCACCTAGACATCCATCGGGAAAAGACTACTGGAACCAGTGGACCACTTACACTCTGAATTTGCTGCAGTTGGAACAAACTACTGGTTCGTCTGGCCGGAGGGGAACTGGCTGGACTGAGCCTGGTTTCTCCCAAGGTTTATTCTCCATTCTGTCACCGATGGAGTTTTGGTTCCTTGCCGCTGTCGCCTCTGGCTTGCTTAGTTGGGGACACTTCATTTCCAGCTAAATCATCGACTTCATTGCACAGATATTATTTAAACTTAACTGAGCTGGACGATGCCATCACTAAATTCAATAATGAAATGCATTCAGCTGATAATTGAGTGTTAAATCTTGTCATTTTACATTATTAAATTTTTTTTCCTATTTTGATATTGTGCAGTTGCTTTGTTAAAATTTGTATTGTTAAAAGCGCTATATAAATAAAGGTGACTTGACTTGACTCAACCTGCTTATAGGAATGGAAGTTTTCTGTTTCGACTTGATGAAGGCATTGTTTGGTATTTTGATCTGCCATATTGACAGAACTTCGTTTTAGCCTGATTTGAGTTAAAGGAGCTACATAAAGCTACAGTGTATAGTATAATTGATTTATTATAGTATTATACTGTATCATATGATACTATATAAGACTATAATAGTATATAATGTGTGTGTGTGCGTGCATGCGTGTGTGTTATTTTATTTGTATTTTTGTTTTTCATTTTATGTTTAAATTTGAATAAATTAGTCATTTTCAGTGTTGGGGAAAGTTACTTTTAAAAGTAATGCATTACAATATTGCGTTACTCCCTAAAAACGTTATTTAGTTATTTTTTATGGAAAGTAATGCATTACATTATTTTTGTGTTACTTTCGCGTTACTTTTTAAATATGAGCAGGGCTTGATTATTTGTTTTTAATACAAGAAGTTCTATTTATAGCGAATGTAAAAGTCCTTTCACACCAAAAAGTGTAATGAATAAACCTCAGACTGAAGGACGAGTAAATCACTTCTGTACAGAAGAACACAGGAGAAGTTCAACACTCTTCAGCAATAATCGTAGGCTAGAGCACTGGTGTATTTTTCTTTTTAAGGCTATACTGTACAAATTGCCTTCTTATCTATGTTCTCTTTTGACTCTTAAAGCCACTACCAGCAAATGTAATCTTCGATCATATGGGCAAATCATGTATGACATTCCACGAACGAGAACTGTCTTTGGTGAAAGTGCTTTTAAAGTTTTTGCACCTTTATCTTGGTATAAATTGCAGAATCATCTAAAATTGGACTATTTACCAACAATGACACAGTTTAAAATTAGGATAAAGGACTATCTGAGTACTAAATGCACATGTGCTATTACTGAGCATTGCTGATAATTATGTTGAGATGATGTTGAATTGCCAACTGTCTTTTTTTGTTAAATGTTGTTGCGTTGTTCTTGTTACTGTATATGTTTTTTAATATGGAACGTTATTCTGCTGTCTTGGCCAGGACTCCCTTGAAAAAGAGATTTTGAATCTCAATGGGATTATTTCCTGGTAAAATAAAGGTAAAAAAACCCACAAAAAAACAACGAAGCACAATTGTTAGTTTATCTAAAGTCATTTTTGCTTATTAGTATGGTTGAACTGGATCAAAGGTCAGCAGAAAACACATTGGTTGATAAAATGGGATTAGACACATTTGTGTTGTTTAACATATTTAATTATTGCAGGTTTGTGTCATATTCTGAGTTTGCATTTCACTGTTTAAATTCATTTAGATGAATACTGAATCTGTTTTTTGCGAGTGGGATGAATTAATACACGTTCACATTTAGTCTAGATTAGATCTACAGTAAGATCATGTTCACACGGCACAGTCATCAATAAATGGAGAAAAAGTAACAGATATTTTCTAGTAAATTAAAAAGTAATGCGTTACTTTACTAGTTACTTGAAAAAATTAATATTATTACGTAACTCGCGTTACTTGTAATGTGTTACCCCCCCAACACTGGTCATTTTATTGTTATTTCTATATTTAGATTGAGCTTTTTTAGTTGTAGACATTTTAGTGTTATTATGTGTTTTCAGTTATTTGTTTATTTCATGTATTTATTATATATGTAATATATATATATATATTAATACATTTCAATTTATGAAAATTATCTTTAATTGTTTTAGTTAACAATAAAATGCTACTTCTATAACTGTTTTGTATATTTTGGCCAGATATATACATTATATTCATAATTCAAATCAACTTATATGTTCTTAACTTTAACTCAGCAAACTAATTTAACCAATTAATTAAAATACTGATTTGTTTAAAATTAATTCATTAAAATAACATTTATTTAATTAAAGCTATAATTCAATATGTAATTCTATATGTAAATCAAAGTCAGTTTAATATGATTGAAGTTGAATGTGAATATTCTTAAAAACTTAAGGTGGCAACTGAGCTTTTATTTTATTTTATTATTTGTATTTTTTTATCACAGCCTATACATATTGTCAAAATTGCTGCCAAGTGAGCCAACTTGCCTTAAAGGGACTTGCTTATGCTAACCGTCACACCATCGAGTCTCTTGTCACACTTTTGAATCACTCGTCAAACATCGCCCATTTGATTGAGTTTATATTTTGAGTTGTATATGACCTGGAGAAATCCAACCCATGAATCAGAGCACAGTTGCAAAGAGCATTGCAAAATCACGCCTGTGGGGCAAGACATCTGCAGCAAGCTAATCCCGAGCCTTCTTTTGGAAGGACCAGAGTCTCCTTAGGGCCTGCTGAATAACATCCAAGTTTATCAGAGAGAGAGACTCGATGCAGAGGCCGAGGAGAAGCAAACACGGGCAGTGTGGAGGAGATTGCCATCAGGGCAGAGAAAAGAGATAAGTCCTGCACGAGAAGCCAGATAAGAGTGATTGGATGGGTGTGGGAGAGACAGAGGGGTCAGGTATGTTTGGGGATGGGACGCGTCGCGTAAGGTGATGACAGATGAGACATGGAAAAGGTCAGAGTTAGTGAAGCTTGAGAAAGAGCGTGTGTCATTGTATATCAGTATATGATTAAATAAAAACATACTGATGATGAAAAGACAATATAAAACACTTTTGAAAAGAACAATCATTTACATTTATGCATTTAGCAGACGCTTTTATCCAAAGCGACTTACATTGCATTGCATTCAAGTTACAGTTTCTACATTTTATCAGGTCTTGCTTTCCCTGGGAATCGAACCCATGATCTTGACGTTGCTAGCGCCATGCTCTACTAGTTGAGCTACAGGAAAGCGGTAATGAATATGACTGTTTCCAATAATCCAAGGATAGTTAATAATGTGTTACTGGTACATTGAGCTGCATATGGTAAATTAAAGTACTTTACTAGTGGGTCGGTTAACCCAAACACATCCCATAATTAGAGACTTGAAAAAAATGTACTATTACAACTCAAATCTGCACAAAATGATGCGAATGTTGTGAAATGTTAATACTTGTTTTAGTTGAAATGTAAAATGTTTGTATATTGTAGTTGCTCCATGAACTAAATTGTCTAAAATGAATAAATACAACAACATACAACTGACTAAAATTTAAAGGACATTTTGTAAAAGACGAAAACTTTGACTAAAACTAAAAACTATAAAAAGTAAAAAAATCGTAGTAACTGTTTAGAGGGAGTGTGTGTGTGTGTGTGTGTGTGTGTGTGTGTGTGTGTGTGTGTGTGTGTGTGTGTGTGTGTGTGCAATTTAAAGGAATAAGAAATGAAAAAAAATTACAAAAAACTTCAACTAAAACCTGAAACTAAAAAAATAATAATAATAATAAAAAAAAAAATTGCAAAAATGAACAATACCAAGCAACTGTTTGGAATACCCTAGCAACCACTCAGAAAAGGTAAAAAGGTAACTCAACTCTCCTGCCTTGCACAGGGAAATCAGTGAAGGACTGACAGTCTGGTAACACAACCAGGTGCAGATATTGCATTTGAAAATATTGCTCCCAAAACTCCCAAAGCAGAAGCATCCCTCTGGATTCCCCCTCTCCCCTCATGCACTCCCTCAGACTCTCTCGCTCTCTTGTTCTCCATCGTTATGGTCCTATATTTTCTGAATGTCAGAGAAACTGTCATCTGTCAGCAGGGCTGCTTCACTCCTTATCACTCTCTCCTGACTCAGGATCAGTGCAGCGGCCAGCAGCAGGCCGGGCTCCTCTTCCTAAAAATACATCAGCTGTTGTGCTGGCGGGTCTGGATGTAGAGTAGCAATACAGAAATACTGAATGGTGAGCAAGAAAACCCCGAAACAGTAATTTCACACTTTGCAAAGTATATTTTGCTTGTGCATTTGGTATTTATCCACATCCACAGCAAGCGAAGACATTTTTCTCCTATACTCTTAAAATAAAAGGTTCCTTACTGGCATTGATGGTTCAATGAAGAACCTTTAACATATATGGAAACTTTCCATTCCACAAAACGTTCTTTATAGTAGAAAAAATGACTTAAAAATAAATTAAACACCATTATGGATCCATTATTTTGAAGTCTAGGGATAAATAGACCTCTAAAATGTTCAGGAGAAATCTAATTAATGTCATAAACAGTGCTCAGATTTTCACACAAACAAAAATATATATATTTTTTTTGTGGTCCATGCAATGAAAGTTGTATCCAATGTTGTTTTGGACCCTGCTGACTTTCACTGCATGAGTGAAAACAGTTATAACAGTAAATATAAACAGTAAATACATATTTTTGTATTCCACAGAAGAAAGCAAAAGTCACTTAAAAATACATATTAAAAACATAAAAATCTCTTAAAATAACTGTTTTTTTTAATACTTAAAAAAAATGGATGTTTCTTTATGGAACCATCAATGCCCCCAAAAATGCATCGAGCGTAGGTTTGGAACAACTCAAAGGTGTGTAAATGGTGACAGCAATTTCATAATTAGGTAAACTATTCTTTTAAAATGAACGTAACAGTCCACCTGAGCTATGAAAGACAAACATTTAAGCAATAAACTGTCCTTTGAGTTTGAGTTTGTCTTATTTATGAAGTTGATTACTAAACACCACTTCTTCAAGTGCTATATCTCTCACTTTCTCATATATGCAAGTCCTCACGACGATGCAGTCACTCCATGTAAAGTGCTCCATCAGGAAGCTACTCTTACAGAATTACTCACTCAAATCCAAACACAAACTCTGAAGATCTCAGCGCTGTGAAGACCTGCTGTGAGGAGGAGGTTCAAACCCGTGGCAAGCGGCGTGCCGAAATGAGAAACTGATCTATGTGACACTTCTTCATTCTCACAGCCACCATGGGATGAAGAGGCAAAGAGAGAAACAACAGAAATTACATGAAAGAGCACAGCTCAAGTAGAGAACAAAGGACGAGACACAGCTGCCAGTTGACAAATCTGATAAAAAAGCCTCAGAGAACACACTGAGAAACTAAACATGCATTTAGCTCTACAAAGATGCTCCCCAGTCATTCTCCAAAACTATCGGCCCAAATCAGCAGCGCAGATGAGAGCGAAGACTGACAGGCGGTAGGGGGAATTTACTGGATTGAGCCACAGATATCAGCGTTTACTCGCACAATTCCTAATTTTGTGGGTCAGTTCTGAATGTTAGGTTGTGAAATACAGGACCCCCGGCGTAGCATTTTGACACTCAAGGTACCCCTTTAGCATGGCTTTTCAATGTGGAGGGGACTCCGTTGCTTTCAGTTGTTTACCATAATTGAATGATTTGCATGCATTTGTAAAAGTATAAATTTGCATAAATTTATACATTTCTGTTTTCATTAGAGCACATAACCCCATACCTTCCCTAAACCCACCCAATTCTGAACAATATAAAACATGTAATAGGCAAGGAAAAGTACAGTCTAAAGTATTTATTGCAATGACGTTTATGCAATAAACGGTACTATTATTACCCAATACAGTATATAATTTAAACATGGTGATAAAATTCCAGTGCCTTTTGTGTCGGCATATTGATGCCAATGGTTTCCTATTTAAAGCAATGGAGGTCCCTGCACGTCGAAAAATGACACTAAAGTGGTACCCTGTGTGTTCAAAATGACTCAGAAGGGTCCTGACCAAGTGTCAATATGTGACGAGTTGGGAGTGAGAATGTGCCGGAAAAGTAAAAAAAAAAAAACATTCAGCTTGGTCTTTTTATTGATAACTTTTAAGGACTGGATAAATTATTTATAAATATTGTGTCTGCCATGTTGGATGTACTTTTACCACATTTATCAATGCATTATGGGATTCCCTTAATGGGGAAGGATAGATTTGATGCTGCTTTAGAATTTGGACAAAATATCTTTATAATACAGAAATAAGCACGGTGAAGTCCTGTGTGATTTTATAATGATTTTACTATGGATAAGTGGTCATTTTATCCATGTTGTGATGTTGCTTTAAATGTGGCTCATCCAGTCAGAAGTTAGAGTCTATATCAGGCATCCTCAGATCTGGTAGAGTTCAGCTCGAACCCTAATCAAACACACCTGAGTGTGCTAATCAGATTCTTCACGATCATTAGACAATCACAGGTAGGTGAGATTGATCAGGGTTGGAGCTAAACTCGGCAGCAGACCCAGGAACCCTGGTCTATATAGCAATGTTTTGAAAAAAAAAAGATATATATTATACTGGTGCATATGCTGTTCATGTTTTGAAGCTTATGTTGGGAATTCCTTCATTTCTTCCTCGTTTCAGAATTATAACATCTGCATAATGAAGTCATTTCCCTCTGACCTGAATGTCAGTTTTCATCTTTCTCTTTAATTTTATCTTTTGAAATGCTGTTCCAATTGCTATGGCCTTATCAAACACATAGAAGGGAGTTTTTATAGAGCAGTCAAGTAGGTTCCTCGCTGACTTTTCTATATCTTCCACTTCCTCAGCTCCCAAATTAGATTGAGTGTGGCATTTTGTTCACGTGAAATACAGACTGTCTAAAGCTACGGTGCTCGATGTGATTGTTTCTCTCTCTGCTGGATCAGGCAGGTTTGGTTTAATCAGCTCATCCCGGTCTGACGTTCCCGTGGAGTCGCGCTGGAGAGCGGGCCAGGTGCTCTGATTCACAGTCTTATTTATTAGCCAGACTTAATCAGTATTGAAATTTATTCTGCTGCCACAGCTGCTCTTCCCACAGCCACTTCAGCGAAGAGTCCCAGAGCAGCGCTCCTTTCTCTCCTCTTCCTCCTCCTCCTGTTCTACTCCTCCATCTCTCTCCTCCTCTTGGCTCTCGTTCTCTCTTCCTCCTCATTTTCTCTCCTCTTCCTCCTCCTCCTGTTTTCTCCCTCCGTCTCTCTCCTCCTTTTGGCTCTCGTTCTCTCTTCCTCCTCATTTTCTCTCCTCTTCCTCCTCCTCCTGTTCTCTCCCTCCGTCTCTCTCCTCCTCTTGGCTCTCGTTCTCTCTTCCTCCTCATTTTCTCTTCTCTTCCTCCTCCTCCTGTTCTCTCCCTCCGTCTCTCTCCTCCTCTTGGCTCTCTTCTCTCTTCCTCCTCATTTTCTCTCCTCTTCCTCCTCCTCCTGTTTTCTCCCTCCGTCTCTCTCCTCCTTAGGTATTTATTTTATATTTATTTTATTTAAATAATGGCTGAATGCATATATCAGTGACTGGTAGTAAAAAAAACAAAAATAACATTAAATTGATTGAATGAATGAACGAATGAATGAATGAATGAATGAATGAATGAATAAATACACTGACCACTAGAAATACATCATTTTGTAATGGACTACACTGAACTAATCATTATCCTTACAATTTAATCATCACTCTTACAGTTTAATCAATGCCTTACAAACATACCGATAAAGTGAATTATATTTAATGACCACATGACTAGCGTTATTTAGCATGTACATGTATTAACCATTCTTCTTTCACTCAAAATAAAAAAAGAGTAAAAAAAATAAAAAATAAAACATAAATAAAACAAAATGTGAATGTAAATGTAAATCAAATAAAAAAAATCAATAATAATTTAATTAAATTAAATGAAACATTTAATAAAAAATAATAAATCAAGTTAAATTGCATTTTAACATCCCTGGAATAAATTAATTGAACTTTTAAAAATGTTAAAATGTCTTACCTGCCTTTAAAAAGCAAAATTGAAAATAATATTTTTTGTTGTTGTTGCAAAATGTTGCAATTACTTTATATAGATTATGATTAAATATATGTAAAAATAGGATAACTAAATAGTATAAATAGGAAGGGGACAAGGTTAACAAAAATACAGTTCAATGGGAATGGATGGTCATCTCTCTCTCTCTCTCTTGAGTTTCCCCTCATTATTAATCTACAATACTTTTCTCTACTATGTAATATTCTCATTTCTGACTCGTCACACTCTGTGCCAAGACCTTCGTTTCTGAGTTTGCACCTTTTACACCCCCACGTCCCACAATTCAATCTGCTAGTTCACTCCCTCACACTTCCTCTCACCGCTCCCTCATATTTACAGCCGTCATCTCTCGCTGTCTTTCTTTGTTCCTCGTTTCTCTTTTGTCTCTCGGCTCACTCACCACGCTCCTCTCTGATTCTTCCGTTCACATGTTTGCTATTACAAACGAACCTCACGCTTTTCAGAGAGAACATCAATGAGACTGATGCAATCCTCACACAGCATGTCAGAATCACCCTCTTAAACCAAATTAATCAAAGACGGAAGATACCGGCATCAAAGCCGTCGGTAGTTCAGCTGAGCGACAGATTTGAATGTGAATCTTCTAGATGGCAAACAGGAGGACCATCCCTTCCATCTCGCTTTAAGATGCATAATTCAAAATAAAGCAGATTTAGATGCAGGCATATGGTTCGCAGGTGTACGTCGATGCCAAACCAGACACTTTTAGCTGGAGCCCTGCCAGTTTGTGAGACTTGAAGAGACTAAATGCTGTCAAAATAAGCTACCATCTCATCAGCGCCGGCATTGAGGCCGCTAACCATGTTTGGCTTCTCTCTGCCACAACATCCTTTCATCCATTGTAAGTGGCTACAAAAGACCCAATTCTGTTGTCATCTTTGCAGGAGAGAAGGCTATGAATGAAAACGAACCACTACGAGAGCAAAACCCCTCATATCGTATTTCTGCTCTTGAGAACGACTGACAAATGATTACATCAACCTACCAGCATAGTATTGCAGGCAGCTTTTGGAGCATGAAAAACGCCTGTCTTATTATTTTGCCTTATTACGGCACAGCTCCTTGGTGCTCAGGCTGTTTCTGATCCAAACTATTCTGTGGCTTCAGCTGAGAAAATACAGCGGCCTGGCCAAAATAAGCAACGCTTGTCTGCTTTTCAGCACCGCTGGCTGGAACTGACAGTCAGAGACCCTGCCCATGGAAAACATCAGGACAGAAACGGAAGAGGAGATCTTAATGTGTAACTCCCAGTTCAGAACGTTTCCCTCTTATATCCTCTTCCATTTATCATCTTTAGTGTCCAGATGCACATGCATAAAAAGGGTGAATATGGCGGTAACACTTTATAATAACTGCACACTATCAATCATTATGTAAGCATTAGTAAATAGTCAGTTCTTCCTTTATAAAGCATTGCCCCAACATTAATAATCATTAGTAAGCGGTTTATAAATACAGCTATAAATGCCTTGTTCTTGATTTATAAGCATATCTATTACAAATCCGATTTAAAGGCACAGTCATCTTCCTGACGGAAAAAAATAAGCAAACACAAACACAGAGGGATACAGAAGTCAGAAATATTTATTTCAAGATGCAAAAAATGAAATAAAAATGAAACTGTACAACTGTACACTTTTTTATTTTATTTAATTGCATTTTTCTATGAAACTGTAGAGGTTTCTTTTTCATTTTTTATCAAGTGTACATTTGTACGGTTTCATTTTTTTGCATCTTGAAAAAAATATTACGGTGACACTTTAGAACAGGGAACCACTAATTCACTATTAACTATGACTTTTCCCTCAATAAATTCTTAATTTGTTGCTTATTAATGGTTAGATGTTATGTTTAGGTATTGGGTAGGATTAGGAATGTAGAATAAGGCATCAATATGTGCTTAATTACTACTAATAAATGGCTAATATTCTAGTAATATGCATGCTAATAAGAAACTGTGTCCCTAAATTAAAGTGTTACCAATATTTCTGCGTCCTTTATCCCTCTGTGTTGTGTTGAACTTTTCTGTTTGGAAGATAAATGATCCTTTAAATATCCTTTGTAAATGCTTTATAATGTATAAACAGTCCTCACTTTAGATGAGCTCACAAAAATAGATGGCTTGCAACTACTAAATGTTGTATAACTACCTGACTTAATCATGAATTACAGCAGGAATGTGTGTTAATAAAGCATTTATTAACACACTGAGCAACTATTAAGTCGTGGCCTGATGGTTAGAGAAACGGACTCGTAATCGAGTTTGCGAGTTCGAATCTTGGGCTGGCAGGGATTGTAAGGGGGGGGGAGTAAATGTACAGCACTCTCTTCACCCTCAATACCATGACTTAGGTGCCCTTGAGCAAGTCACCGAACCTCCAACTGCATAAATGGCTGCCCACTGCTCTGGGTGTGTGTTCACTGCTGTGAGTGTTCACTTTGGATGGGTAAATGCAGAGCATGAATTCTGAGTATGGGTCACCACACTTGGCTGTAGGTCACGTCACTTTCACTATTATCATGTGTAAATAATGTGTATAAATGTACATTTAAATAGTTTATTAATCATTTACTTCCACTTTCTAAATGATTGTATGAACCACTGACAACTCCTAAATAACTGGTTTGTAAATAACGTACTCATTTAGAAATGATAAATTGATCATTAATAAAGTATGAAAATACAATTATCAAACATTATGGATATGCTCAATTACAAAACATTTAGAGCTGTATTCATAAACTGCTTAGTAATGCCTATTAATGTTGGAACAATGCTTTATAAAGGATTAATTGACTATTTAATAATGCTGAACTAATGATTCATAGTTATCATTAGCAGTTATCATAAAGTGTTAAAAAATGTTCTAGTAATTTTCTGCCAAGAACTTAGGTGGAGAATAGGCAACTAATCTACTGTATATTCAAGTTATATTTCAAAATAAAAGGAAATAAACCATATTCGACTTTCCTGCAGGAAACACAAGCACTTGAGAAGCAACAAAACAGTTTGAAAAATAAGTTTTGTCAGATCTGTGTGTAAATATCCGACCTTGTGACCTTAAAGGCCATCACACACTGAGTTCCGCACGTTAAAAAATAAATACGGCCTCATGTTGTGTCAATCACATTTACACACTGCCTCAGAAACTTTCGTCCATCATAAAAAATTCGGATCAGGTTTGATGTTCTGTGTTTTCGCATCCGTAGCATGCATTTTGATAGGAAAGGATGACGAATGCGAAAAAACGGAAAAACGCATATGAAAATTTTGGACTCCGAGTGCAATGACCTTAAGGCTATTTTTTCACCTTCACCCACTTTGTGTGATTAACATGTTTTTACTATTTGCATTGTGTTAACAAGATGCTTTTTTAACCTGGGCATAAACAGCATTAACTATAGACGGTTAATGAGAATGAGAATGAGCTTTATTGGCAAGGTATGTTTACACATATGAGGAATTTGTTATAGTGACAGAAAAGCTCCACAGTGCAACAGGAGGACAGAAACTGTTCCTGTGTCTGGTATACACACACAATTTACACAAAATTGTCGACATTTTTTAAATGAACTTAAATGCATAATTAAATAATTAAACGTGACATTTTATTTCACAATTCAGAATTTTTTTCTCTCACTTCTGATTTATTTTATTCTATTATATTTTATGTGAAATATGACCAGGATGTGTTTTCATGAAATTCACCAGAAGATTCTCTCTGTCTCTGTTTTGTTCGCTCTCTCTGTTTGATACACCTGCACGGATACGCTCGCGTTTAAACGTTTGCGTGCGATTAGCTGTCTGGTGAGTGGCTGTCGAGGCAGAAGTAAAGTGTATTAATTATTGCCGCATGTGTTTGGAATTATTCCCTTAATTGAATCCAGACAATTATCATGACAATACACGCCTCATAATACAGGTATCATTACAGGTTCTCAGTGTAGTGATAGATATGCTATTGAATTGCCTCTATTCATTTACAGGCTTTAGCTTAATATATTGTAACTGTACAGCAATTCCTTCAAGAGTCTGATAAACTGAGCTCCCATAAAGCCGTGGCACTCAAACCCAAACCGGGCCATCCGTCATAATACTGCCGCCAGTTCTAAGTGGGGAAAGTAAATGAAGATTGAAAGAATGCCACATGGTTTGATGTGGTATTGGCTTCTAACTTAAATTCATTGGATGTTTTGTGCTTTTTTTAACCTTATTCATCAAACTCTTGTGAGACCAGATCCAAGAAGAACAGCCTTGAAAGGCGACACAAGACCCGCGCACACTAACCGGGCCAAACCTGCCCAATTTTACAGTTATCATTTGACAACGGCTGGGCCACATTATCATAGCCCTATTATGATGTTAGTGCTGTCATATTCTTTTCCCCATTTTTTTAAATGGAAGTAGCTGCTTTCATGTTGACCTTGCCACCATCAATTGATTCCGTCGCTTTGGGCCCAGGTCTGCCAAGGGTTGTCTGCTTTTATTAGCGGACAAGATTGTGCTCTTGTTGTGAGATGAGGGCCGGAACCAGACAAGCATGACACTCAGCAGCGTGAGGTAATTCCTCCCAGCTCTTCTGAAACTCAGCTAATGGCCTTTGACAGCTTCTCAGAACGTGAAATGCAAATGAACAGGGACGTTTCCACACGCTCTGGCCAGTGACATCAAAGAGAAATCGTGGTAATACTGGAACGAGATGAAAGGAAGTGCACATGGACGGTGAACTTCAGGGTCTTCAGGGGATGAACGGAAGAAGTAGGTCAGAGAAGAGATTGGAAGACCAGCAGACTCATACAAAAATTATTTACTATAGTGGTACTAAGGCAGTGGTTCTCAACCTTTTTTTCCACCGGGCCGCACTATGGTCCAAGTGCAAGTCTCAAGGGCCACACGCATGTCATTTACATATTACGTCATCAATACAAACCAACCAGATTTATAATATTATTATATCTAAATGATTACATTATTACAAATAAATATATTAATAGTTCTACTCACCATTAATAAAACACCTGATGCTGTTAGGAGCTGACCAATTTAGTGAAATTGTGCTGGAAAGGAGTAACAGCACAGTGAAGTTGTGATTGTACGTTAAAGTCTGTAAGACACGCACAGAAGCGTGACATGACACGCGACACGCAGTATTGCAGAAAGTGTGCGTTCACAAATGTAGCCTATTTTGATCCAAATATGGAAAGCATTTTCAAATTTAATAATCTCTCTGGAGATGGTTTGCCACATTTCTGTAATGAGGATGATTGCTGTGTAGTAGTTTATGGGTGTTTAATTTTACCTGAACATCTTCAAGTGAGTGGGGGGGCAAACCGAAAGTAAGTCCAACTCTCTCTTCACCGCTGATGCTGAGACTATTCTTGTTTGAATGCATTTCTTCACTGGCATTTTCTACATTTCGTTTCCTCTCTTAACAAATGTGTCCATTCTGATGCTCAATTCTACACAACTAATGACTGCTGATGACTATTTGAATTTAATTCTGCCAAAGTGTTCGCTTGTAAGTGTTCGTTAAACACGTAACATTAATTACGTGAGTACATAGGTCTGCTCATGTCTGAAAATAATATATGAAAAACAAAATTATTTTATATAAAAACATTATAGCTTATATTTATATTATTATTTTTTTAATTAATGTAAAAACTAAAATGAATTGTAAAACAAAGTTATTTTTTGATTCAGCATGGTGGGCTGCATTTGGATTCGTGACAGGCCGCGGGTCGAGAGCCACTGTACTAAGGTATAGTGATGAATTTAAATAATGCAGTACTATATGATTAATTATTATATTAATTAATTACGGAATCATTAACATATTGTATATCATTGGTTTTTACATGGTACTTAAAATAACTCCATGTTATTAACTGTGTGTGCGTGTGTGTGTGTGTGTGCATGTTTATGTGGTTTATGAGGACACAAATTTGTATAATGACATGGGTATGACATAGGTATTACAAGGAGAAGGTGATTCATGAGGACATTTTCAGTGTCCCCATAATTTAAAATGCTTATAAATCATACAGTGTGTGTTTTTTGGGGGGAAAGTAGAAATGCACCGTCTCCTGTGAGGGCTAAGTTTAGGTGTAGGGTAGGTGTAGGGCAATAGCACATACAGTTTGTACAGTATAAAAACCAACATGTGTGTGTGTGTGTGTGTGTGTGTGTGTGTGTGTGTGTGTGTGTGTGTGTGTGTGTGTGTGTGTGTGTGTGTGTGTGTGTGTGTGTGTGTGTGTGTGTGTGTGTGCGCATGTGTGCGTGTGTGCATGTTTATTGGGTTTATGAGGACACAATTTGTATAATGACATCTTTTAACATTAAATGTATAACCTGAATGCACTGTTAGTCGCTTTGGATAAAAGCGTCTGCTAAATGCATAAATGCAAATGTAATGTTAAAGGCTATTAATTGTTTATGTATCTGTTTTATCACCTGCATTATTAGGGTGGTTATTGGTATATTATACAGGTACAAAGGCAGATTTTATATTATTATTAGCATTGCATATTTATTATTATTATTATTTATTATTATTATTATTAGTATATATTTTTAATCTAAGTTCAGCCCCATAAAACCTAATATATATATGCTGAACTACATTATAAATGCAACACTTTTGTTTTTGACCCATTGTTCATGAGCTGAACTCAAATATCTAAGACTTTTTCTATGTACACAAAAGGCCTATTTCTCTCAAATATTGTTCACAAATCCGTCTAAATGTGTGTTAGTGAAAGAGATAATCCATCCACCTCACAGCGTAATAAGACGCTAATTAGACAGCATCTTCAAATATTTATTTAAAATATGTTTTTATTTTTTCCAATTAGTGTGTGGCACCATGTCCAAAATCATTGTGCAAACTTTTTATTCTGTCAAATGTTACCACTATATAACGCACCATGGCCCCATTTAAATTATTTTATTACAGAACTATTCCTCCTGTGGCACCGAGAAGGTATGATTAGAGATTACCTGGAGAAAGGTCATTTTTATGATCAAATGTCTGATTCAATTTCATCTGTATGAAAGTCTTTCAACAGCAGGAAACCCAGAAAGCTTTGCACACACACACACACACACACACACACACACACACACACACACACACTCACTGATCCTCTTACACCTGCACACACACAGCTGCTCAGGTGCACAAATAATCAATCAACCCATCTAAAAACTAAACACAGTTTATATGTGACAGATTAATAGTTTGAAATTAAGCAATGTTTAGAGTTTAGGGACAAGTCATTGCATACTATTGCAGTAGTATAGAATATATTACATACTTGACAGTATGCAAATGTTCTGTATGCATAGGATACATGGTTGGTCTATTATATCTGCTAAGATAAGCAATATGCAATACTGAAAACTGGCAGTATAGTGTATCCCACAATGCAATATGCTTGATTTCATTTAAATTGATTCAGCTATAATTTTTTATATCTTTTTACTAGTGGACACTATAGTTAATTTATGTAAGTGAGGATAGCTAAATAAATTCACCCACAAATTCTTCATTCGTGAACCTCCAGTAAAATTGATCAAATTTGAGACCAACAAAATATTCAAACTCTTTGACTTGACCATGTTTGGCTGAATTGTTTTTATTTATTTGCTAATACAACCTTTTTACAGACTGAACAAAATGAAGCATTGCTTGGTAATTGGTTGAGCTAAATTGGTTTGATCTAATTGTGTACTTTTCAGCATAATTCATTACATACCTTTCTACCAAAGTTATCTGACAATATCAAGATGAATTTGTACTGACAAAGTTAACTCTGAGTTCTTGTCCATGTTCTAATCTAAACTATAGCGAACAAACCGTGGTAATGTGAGAAATGTTGAAGATGTCTGAATAAATTTAGTTTTTTCCAGTAATAAGGATAAATCAGAAGTTTTTTTAGATGTTAATATTGAAAGCTGAATTCACACTGGCATACAAGTATAATTTTCTCTTAGAAAAAGTATTATTTTACCAAGTTTTCATCTTGTGTATGGCTGTTTGCACACACAAAGCTTTGTTTTGATAGCAGCAGCTATTTTTTCATAAATTCAACAGTGAATCTGGCACAAAAAACAAGTATCTGAAATTTCAGCCTCTCAAAACAACAAATATTTTATGCACTTTCAACTTATCATGTGTGTTTGTAGCTCTCTGCCAGCACTGGACTCTCTCTGGAGCTTATCTGTGACTGACTATGACTGACATAGTGACTGACTATGACTGTGACTTTGGCTGGATTTGTGACCCAACATTTCCAATTTGTTCACACTACACAGTTTTTGGACCATACACTCCAACCCACCTGTCCACTGTTATTTCAAGAATTTCCACAATGGCCATGTGCCGCCCTTGTGCATCATTTAAAGCATTTACAGCCAATTGCAGAAATGGAAAGGGCTGGTAACTAAGTATCTTCGACCCCTTTACAGCCAGTGATATTAAAGTGAGCTATTGAGGAACAATGCAAAACACATTTGCTAATTAATATGCTATAATGCATTTTACGGTATAGACCCAATGGAGTCTCTCTTTAGTGGCTTTTGAGTGGACGCTCTTAATGATTAATATAAAACAATAAAAAATGCATAGAATACAATTTCAACAGCACAAGGACCGAAAAACTCTCTTTTTGAGCTAAACGGCCACAAGATCCAAAGCAAGGTCCCTTAAGTAGTTCTAGCACTGTAAAAACATTATGGGTTTGGACCGAATTGGGGCAATTACTTCACAAGTCAGCTAACACTCCAGACTGTGCCGACGTTATTCAGACAACAAGCTTCTATTGCACTTGCCTTCAAAAGCTTATAAAACATAATTCTGACAAATGGCATGCTAGTATTCGTGACACATGTCTCTAAAAGGTTAATTTAATGCTAGTTTTGCATTAGAAAATGTATGTGCAGTACTTTGTTTTGCTTTGTTATGTAATTCTATTGAGATATTTTTCATTTTGGGTTGAGGTAACATGCTTGCTACGCTTGAAAGCCAGTCATTGTCGAGGAAAGACTCAATACCTGCTTTGCACTGCTACTTCTTTACCCCGTTCCCTTCATCTTGGGTTGTTTTGTGAGATTGTTTTAAGTTCCACTCCATTACCACACCACCCGCTCACATCTTCAAGCAAGCACGCAATGAACCCCCAACAGGAAATCCATTGAAAACCTCCAGCTGAGCTCTTGCTGAATAAACGGGCTGATACAGCCATCAGAAACCCGTCAGCTAAACTGTATCCTTTGTGCTTTCTATTGAGTCTTGAAACTCATATGGGTGATGCAGGTTTGAATCCAGATGGGTACCAATTTTGAAAAAGTTTTAAATACACCTAATTGTTTAATAATCTCCTTTTAAATATGACATTTCAAATGGAATGTAAATTATTATTTTACTCGAGCTCCAATCGTAATTATACGTTAGATATCCTGTGGAGTCTTTGTGGGCTTTTCAGTGTTTGGACCAGACGGTTATTGTCTTTTTAAAGTTTTCAAAAGGAATAGTTCACCCACCCCACAAATACATAAATACATGATTAAAATGTACTCATCCTCAGGTCTTCCAAGGTTAGGATGATTTTTTTTTCATCAGAATTTTAGAAATGTGTGATTGCATCAGTGTCTCATCAATGGATGCTCTGCAGTGAATGGGTGCCGTCAGAATAAGAGTCTGATAAAAACATCACAATAATCCACACCACTCCAGCGATGTTATCAGTTAACATCTGGAGAAGACAAAAGCTGAAACAAATCCAGCATTAAGTCGTTTTGAACCAAATTATGAGTCCATAATCTATTATAACGCTTCCTCCAGTGAAAAATGGTCTGGTCTGAATAAAGAGAGAAATCTGCACAGATCAAGCTTTATCTCGAGAAGACAAAAGCTGTGTGTTTGTAAGAAAAAAAACCTTCATTAAGATGTTTTGCCATCTATAACACTTCCTGAATGCTGGTTGAATCTTAACACTGATAATAACGAAGAATCAGTCAGAAACACATTAAATTCAGCTTGATTTTATATAAAATAGTCTTCGCTTAATATTCAAATGTATAACCTTGTCCTATTATATTTAGAAATCTCATTTTGTTATGTCAATGTGGACATTCAGGTTCTAATAATTGAATGGGTTTTAGAAAAAAACACGCTTTCTGTAAGGTGAGAAAAAACTGTGCAAAAGCTCTGGCCGAGTGGAAAATAAAAAGCAATTTATTCCTCACGATAATGATATCATCCAGTAATCTTCCAGTAATCATATTCCTAACGGTGTGAAATGTCTATTTTCTATAATATTTTCATCACACACATGTTTTTCTGCACCATGTTGTTGCTAAGGTGGTCTACCATACTTAGCAGGTCTTGACAACACACATTAAATAGCTAGTTCCTGTGAGACACTCTTTAGAGAAACATAAAAGTAGAATATATGACTACAGAATTACACTTTTTGGGTGAACTGTGCCTTTAAGAACTTGCTTGTTTTCAAACAGGTTTCCTGAACAATCCCCCTGTCTTCTGTTGGTCAGAAACACAGATAGCCCCGCCCCCAAACTCACACCATTGGTTGAGCTGTTGCTGGGTCAAACAAACAGAATAAGCTTTCATAGCACCACTAAGTCACAAGGTTTGGAGAAATAAACCTATGGCTTGCTTATACAATCAATCAAGTGTAGAATAAATAATTATGTATTTTAACATAAAGCAATACAAAATACACACCTCACCAGTTCAATCATAGGTAGCCACGATCTGTGACTCACTCTCATGAGTTATAGATGGAAAAACATGTACACAAACCTCACAAAGACAACACAATCTTATGAATACAGACACAGCCTCGAGATTCTACATTCATTTTGACTTTGCTGACATGTGAGACCGCGCTCACCCAGTGCTGTGGGGGTCATCGTCTCTCCAGCAGTGAAATCTTTTGCCAAGCAGATGCCAGGCTCGTGGCTTTGAGAGAGGGACACGGTCGGTCAGTGTCTGCAGGTGCTGAGACCAGCTGTGTCCCTCCAAATCACTCCAACTGGACATGCTTGTGAGGTCTGGATGAGTGCTTATCACTGAAACAAACACTCAATATGAAGTCTGAGAGGCAACACAAACCTGAGGCGTACACAACGAGAGAATCAGACGCCAGCTGTGTTTCCGGCTGGTAATACATAATTTGTTCGTTTTTAAACCTTAATTATTTTAACGGCAGGAGATTAAAGGTGAATTTAGATAGAATTGACAGCAACTTCTTGTGTAAAGGCTTTTTAACATACTATCAGTAACCAATAGTTAGCAATGCCTTCTGTAATTAATTATAAAACAAACAATTATCACACTCCAGTGGCTTTTTTAATAGTTTTTGTATCATTGTCAATGTGCCAGTGTTATTTTAGTATAATTGATATGCTATTATAATTTATATTCATATTTTGAATTTATTTTAATTTTTGCAATTTTTAAGTTGTATGAATTCTTTCAAGTTTGTCTTTTGTAATTTTTTATATACCATTATTATTATTATTGTTATTATTATAGTTATTTTTTGTGCCGTCGAATGATTGATCGCATCCAAAATAAAAGTTTTTGTTTACATAATATATGTGTGTTCTGTGCATATTTATTATGTATATTTAAAGACATCATATATTTTGAAAGTTTTTACATTATATTTATATTCATATAAATTATATAATAAATACATATTTAATATATAAACGTAACATATTTTCTTAAATATGTTCATGCATGTGTGTGTATTTAGATATACACAATAAGTATACACAATACACACACATATTATGTAAGCTAAAATATTTTGGACGTAATAATTTGACAGCTCTACTTATTTTACACAAAGTTAAACTAAAATAAAATTAGATCTATTGTCTTGCAAGTAGCTGAAAGAAGTAGATGTTGTATGTTTTATTATTATTGTATTTATTTATTTATTTTCAAATAACATTATTTTAAGTGATAACAATTAGTTTTTTTTAGTTTAGTTTACAATTTAGTTTACTATAATAAATATGTACTGTACACATGCAGACTGACATCTTCAGCCATTGTGTCTCGTTGTTTTCAAGCATCTTTCGAGTTTTAAGGTTTAAATAAACTAAAAACATATCAAGTTCAAAATAGTTTTAACTTTGAAAAACGCCTGTTATGTTTTGTCCAGCTATTTTTGAATGCAAAAACACATCTTTTGTCTATACTACTACAAAAATCACAATCTTAACCAAAGTAGTGCCACATATTTTCTTACATAATGTGCATATAATAGATTATCGGTGGGGGCTGTTGTTCTGTCCATCGGTTGTTGATTGGATGGATGTAGATCTTGAGGTCCACTTTAAGAAAGGGCCAGGTTTAAATGAACTAAATAATTGGAGAGCTTTGTCTTTTGCATTGGACAATCTAGTTATGACCACAAACTGATTACAAATAAAACCTGCAATATAACACAAGGCTTCCTCAACACCAATCTGTCCAAAACAGCCCACAGACTACAACATCACTAGTTTAGAGTTTCTGTTCCATTTCTCAACATAATACAGCACAAAATACAAGGACAGCACCCATTTCTAATTCAAAAAAGGGGGTCACGTTCATGGAGCAACTGTAAGAGGTTCAGTAAAGGGACACGTGGTCCAAGCTAGAGATGGGATAATTAGACCGTCTGTGCTGTATGTTCAGGACCACAGCCAATTACACAGACACGGCCAAGAGAGGCAGAGAGGAGATTCGAGAGCACAGGACAACACAGAAAACATGGCAGTAATCACACAGGCTGGAATCATCTGAAGATGCCTCTCCACACAGACAATCAGCTCTGACCTCTACAGCGTCACCAAGGCAACTCATTACAGTTTTTCTCAATTGTTTACACACATTTTCTGAAAGCATGCCTCATATTCTCAGAATTCTACACACAAATCCAAAAAAACACACACAATGGGCAAAACCCCTCAATTCTCCTGCAAAAGGAAACTTTACATTCAAAACGTCTCAGGTTACGTATGTAACCATGGTTCCCCGAATGGGGAACGAGACACTGCGTCCCCTAGGGGTCGCTACGGGGAACGCCCTCAGCGTGACTCGTGTCTGAAGATACATATGTAAAAACACCACCTGTTGGCCGGCGACAGCCCATGACGTCACTACCGGCGTGAGAATACATCATCAGCTTCTTCGTCTGAAGCTTGCGTCCGAAGTATGGCCCAAAGCCTAGGGGACGCAGTGTCTCGTTCCCCATTCGGGGAACCATGGTTACATACGTAACCTGAGACGTTCCCCTCCATGGGAACTCGAACTGCGTCCCCTAGGGGTCGCTACGGGGAACGTTATACCCACTTCACCCTGCTGAGGGGAGTGCAAGCCAATTTCGCGAAAAAGGCGAGCACTAAGCCAACTCTACCCGGCTAAGGGAGTTGCCCCTGGGACGGCTGATGGCTGTCAGTGATATTATCCCATTCGGCCAAAGGCCCGAGCTGCATACCCTAGTACTTACCTGCTAGGTGCCGGGATTACCGGGCCTAGGGTAGAGCTCAAAGTCTTGGAATCAGACAAAGATTCCTTTAAGGGGATATGGCCAAGCACCTGGTCACTAGGTCCTGGCCGATCACTCAGGGGTTACCACTTGCTCTGCCCAAGCTTACTGAGGGAACTGTCTCAACAGACCTCTTGGTAGCGTACACCCCTTTTTTTTTTTTTTTTTTTGACCCAACATATATGGGACAAGGGAGCGGGGCCCAAGGCACAAGCCGGGGCTTTGACCAACTCAAAAAAGGGCACGAAGCTGTGCGTGTAACCCTACCCTTACGGGATTTTTAGAAAGAACGCAGAATCTTTTGATGTGCGGACTTACCACTGAGTGGATTTTAGAAAGTGCCCAAAGTCTCACTTGTGCACTAATTAGAAAAACGTTCTATGCCCTGGAGCGGAGAACTACTCATTCCTCGGAGTGAGAGGGAACTCAGACGCTCAGAAGGGAGCGGCAAGCTCATAGATGACCCTCTATGGTGAGGGGAGCAATGCTGGCTCGACCAACAAGGCGAGCGACCTATCACAGAGCTCTGGGGGGCGGAGAAACTCGGACGCTCAGAAGGGAGCGGCATGCTCATAGGTGACCCTCTGGTTGAGGGGAGCAGTGCTAGCTCTACCGACGGCAAGCTCTGGAGAGCGGAGAACTCATTCCTCGGCATGAGAGGAACTCAGCTACCAATGAGGAGCTCTAGAGCGGAGAACTCACTCCTCAGAGTGAGAGGGAACTCAGACGCCCCGAAGGGAGCTGCATGCTCATAGCAATGCTAGCTCGACCAACCAGGAGAGCAACCTATCACAGAGCTCTGGGGAGCGGAGAACTCATTCCTCAGAATGAGAGGGAACTCAGACGCTCCGCAGGGAGCGGCATGCTCAAAGGTGACCCTCTAATGAGGGGAGCAATGCTAGCTCTACCTATAACGAGCTCTGGAGAGCGGAGAACTCATTCCTCAGAATGAGAAGGAACTCAGACGCTCAGCAGGGAGCGGCATGCTCATAGATAACCCTCTATAGTGAGGGGAGCAATGCTAGCTCGACCAGCATGGAGAGCGACCTATCACAGAGCTCTGAGGAGCGGAGAACTCATTCCTCAGAATGAGAGGGAACTCCGCCGCTCAGAAGGGAGCGGCAAGCTCATAGGTGACCCTCTAGGTGAGGGGAGCAATGCTAGCTCTACCGACAGCGAGCTCTGGAGAGCGGAGAACTCATTCCTCAGAATGAAAGTGAACTCAGACGCTCAGAAGGGAGCGGCATGCTCAAAGGTGACCCTCTAGGTGAGGGGAGCAATGCTGGCTCTACCAACCACGAGCTCTGGAGAGCGGGGAACTCATTCCTCAGAATGAGAGGGAACTCCGCCGCTCAGACGGGAGCGGCATGCTCATAGGTGGCCCTCTGGGTGAGGGGAGCAATGCTGGCTCTACCAACAACGAGCTCTGGGGAGCGGAAAACTCATTCCTCGGAATGAGGGGACATTCGGACGCTCCGAAGGGAGCGGCATACTCATAAGTAACCCTCTTAAGGTAAGGGGAGTAATGCTGGCTCTACCGACAGCGAGCTCTGGAGAGCGGAGAACTCATTCCTCAGAATGAGAGGGAACTCAAATGCTCAGAAGGGAGCGGCATGCTCATAGGTGACCCTCTAGGTGAGGGGAGCAATGCTAGCTCTACCAACAGCGAGCTCTGGGGAGCGGAGGACTCATCCTTCAGCGCTCAGAAGGGAGCGGCATGCTCATAGCCTCTAGGTGAGGGGAGCACTGCTAGCTCTACCAACAACGAGCTCTGGAGAGCGGAGAACTCATTCCTCAGAATGAGAGGGAACTCACCTTATTTTTTTTTTTTATTTTTTTTAGTCCCGGCTTGGCAGAAAACTTCCACCTAACCTCGGTCAGGTGGAGTTTACGGTGGTTACAGGGGAATTAGAGAGGAATGAGAGGGCTTGCCTCTCTCTGACCCGCGCCTCTCTCTCACCCTAGCCGCAGGAGGGGGAGGGGCATGAGTCGCGAGACTAGCCTTCTGAGCCCATCTCTGATCCTCAGACCGAGATGGGCTAGGACCCCTGGTTGTTCGGGCTCAGACCTGGACTTTATAGAACCTTATCCAGGACTTTCAGCAGGTCAGTCTGGTACGCCTTAGTGTGCAACGAAGCGACGGTCTGACCTGCTGCTGCATATGCCCTGCCATTTAAGCGAGATTCAGGGGCTTAGATGGCCAGGAGGGAGCCTTGAGAGAGGATGTCTCGCCACAGAGAGATAAGCCTGCTTTCTGGTTATCATCTCTTGCACAAGGGGCATCCCCTCATAGCCATTTTCACGCATCCCCTCAGTGTCAGCATAACTAGTATGCTGAAGCCTATGAATACGAGAAAAAATTGCTTTTTCCACTCCTTCTCAACCTCCACATCGAGATTTATGAAGAAAGGAAGGCTCACTCGAGCTGGGGGTTATTTTATATTTATTTTTATGATCCATAACCTCCAAAAACTCGTTCATATGCAGCAGAGCACTAGCTGCTGAATCTGATGATGTCAGAAAGATCGCATCGTCACAATCCAGCAGCTCACTCTCGTTCTCGGCCGATGCGCGTGAAAAGGGGCGGTCCCTCTCTAACTCATCGGCCACATCCAACTGCGAACCCCACGATTTCATTCGCCTCCGTGCCTCGGCAACGGTGGGTCTTGAATCGCGGGAAGCAGACGGCTGCCCCTCTTTCCTCGAAAAGAGGGACAGGCGAGAGCGGAGCTTCCTCATAGAGAGCTGCTCACAATGCACGCAAACCGCCCCCTCAAGGACATCGCGTGCGTGCTCCATGCCCAAACAAAAGACGCAACAGTCGTGTGTGTCATCGGGTGTCAAATGACGAGGACACGGATCCACACACTTCCTAAACACCTTGCTAGTGCTCGCCATAGTAGAGAGAAAACTGTACTCTTACCAGATTCACTTTGCACGCTTCAAACAAACCAGTCAGTGAAGACGAAAAAGCTGATGATGTATTCTCTCGGCGGCACTTATATTGTGGCACGCCGGTAGTGACGTCATGGGCTGTCGCCGGCCAACAGGTGGTGTTTTTACATATGTATCTTCAGACACGAGTCACGCTGAGGGCATTCCCCGTAGCGACCCCTAGGGGACGCAGTTCGAGTTCCCATGGAGGGGAACAATGTTATTTCTTCTCAAAATGGGATTTTGTTTTCAAATGACACACACAAACCATCATATGTATAGACATTTATAAGAACCAGCTGAACACTGATGTGCTCAATGTAAAACACTATGATGAATGTAAAACACTTCTTCTCCATTCATCATAATGACTTAGGCCTTTTTTTGGTTCAGTGTTACACTTACTACAGACAGTACAAACATAAGTGTGTTGTAAAATATTTGAGAATATTGTTTTTATACTCAGAACACACAAATACACGGTAAAATTGTATTTTATTTTTCCCGCAAAAAACAATGTACATCCCATTCCCAACCAACACAAAGTTGCACATACACTACATACAAAACAACAGAAGAATTTACTGTATACAGTTACAGTAAAAAAATTAAAAAATAAAAACTATGCTGCATCCTCTCTTCTGTTGCGGTCTGGCCACAGCACCTCATCCACATCACAAGCAATGTTTTCCCTGGCCAATCAGCGGGGGAAATATCGCCTAGCATGGCGATTCCAGCCATGAAAAGCATCAGCTGCTATATCTCCACATGCGTCCTCCATAGCTTGGAGAAGAGGTATACGCATTTGTGGATTTTGGTCATACACTTTCCATCTCCAGGCAGAAAAAAATTCCTCAATAGGATTGAGGAATGGAGAATATGGAGGGAGATAAACAACTAAAAAGCGTGGGTGGGCAGTGAACCAGTTACGAACCAGAGCAGCCCTGTGGAAACTTACGTTGTCCAAAATGACAACGTACCTGAGCTGCTCTGGGCCATCTACCTGATCTGGTGGAATGAGTGTGTTGTGTAGGGTGTCAAGGAATGTGATCAGATGGGCGGTGTTGTAGGGGCCAAGGGTAGCATGGTGATGGATGACGCCGTGGTGGGTAATCGCTGCACACATTGTGATGTTCCCTCCGCGCTGGCCAGGGACTTCAACAATGGCACCCTGTAGACCTGCTTCATCCTGAGATGATTTCTGTGCAAGACACGGTCCAGTGTTGATAAGCTTACCCTATCAATATTTTGAAACATGTCATTGTTTTCTATTATTTTTCTTTGTATTTGCCGTAATGTTATGGCGTTGTTTTCTAGGACATGTTCATGATTTCAGTTTCCTGTTCAGGAGACAGAACACGTTCCCGACCACCTTTGTGTTTGTAATCTTTCAGTTCTGCCAAACAAATAGTAAAATACTGTAAATACAAAGTAGGTATACATTTCCTAAATACTTGAAACATACTTTACAGTATTTTTACAGTCCTACAGAACAGTCCAAAGGCAATACTGTACTACTGTACTCATTGAGTACTGTATTGATATGCAGTACTGCAATTTTCTAGTGAGAGTAGATTTCTTACCTATTCTCATTTCGGAAAGTCCGGATGATGGATGCTACAGTGTACCTGCTCAAATGTGGCTGTACTCTTTGCCCAGCCTCCCTCATTGTTAGACCATGGTTGACCACATGATCAACCAAAGTGGCTCGGATCTCATCAGAGATTACGGTCCTTGGCCTTCCTCATCCTCGTCCTCCCCGTCCTCCTCCTCTTACTCTCACTCCTCTGGCTCTGCCTCTGTTTCCAATGTTGGCATCCATTGCTCCAAAACAGAAGAGCTCACCTGTGTCCCTTTTATGCTAAAGCTCTGATTGCTAATTGTAAAACTGTGTGACGGGTGTTTGCCCTTGTGATGAGTCAGTGTGCATATTTGAATGGCAGTGTGTTCCTTGTGAAAACAAGATATTTTCTGCATGAAAATTGTGCCAAAAGCAGAGAATTGTGTGTAGTGTTTTGAAAAAAGTGTGTTTTAGAACTGCAATTTGAGTGTAAAGCAGGAACTGTGCTTGTAGTTTAGCAGAATTGGTTCAGGGGGTTGGTGAATGAGTTACATGTTGTGGTCATTGTGTCTCAAGTACCAGAATTTGTGTGTAAACAATTGAGAAAAACTGTAATAAACCCAAAGAAACAGCATTCATTTATTTATTAAAGCAGACTCTGTCAGAATATCATAACGGCTTACAGAGGAAATAATAATAATTATTGTTATTATTTGTATTATTATTATTATTATTACTTTAACACATAAAAATATTTACAATATTTAACAAATGTTATCGTACAAAGGAATTACATTTTTAGAATACATTAAAAAAGAGAACTTAATACAGAAACAATACACTTTAAAAATAATATACTTAAGTATGAACTGAATGTGATGTTCTTGGACATTGTACTGCATGTTAATTGCAAACAATTAAATATATTATAGTTTAAATGGATATTAAATGCAATTAGCTGAACGTGTGTGTGTGTGTGTGTGTGTGTGTGTGTGTGTGTGTGTGTGTGTGTGTGTGTGTGTGTGTGTGTGTGTGTGTGTGTGTGTGTGTGTGTGTGTGTTTTGACCCACTTAAGTAGGACATGATTCATGTAATTTCTGAATAGATTTATATTGTCTAAATATGATTAAAGTGTACTGTTGAATGTAAAGACAAGCATTTCTGCTAAACGAATACTGTATATGTGCACTGTAATGGCATTTCTGCCAAAACTTGTATGCAATGTATTTTTCAAATAAACAAATATATATATATATATATATATGAAAAAAAGTTGTTTTCGTTTAGTACATTTAATTTATATTAACTGTAAATGTAATATCAAATAACACATACATTTATAATTATAATAGTATTTTACATGTGCTTTACTAGTTAGTCAACACCTCAACATAAGTGTACTGCTTTAAAATATGACAAAATATAATTTTATTTTATATATTAATGATTATAATTTACCTTAAAGTAAAACATTTGTTTGAAGTATAACACAAGTACACTTAAGTGACCTTTTATTCAATTGTTATATTATTTGAATGTATTTATTTATTCATTTTATTTATTTATTTATTTTGAATTTGAGAAGGATATTTTTAATAAATATCTGCTCAGGCCAGGGCAAGTATGTGTAATACTTAAACATATTTATTTCTTATTAATATTGTTGTACAACGTTTTTTTGTTTATTTATTTATTTGTTTGTTTGTACATTTTTGTTCTATTTTGAAGCCCACATACAGTATAACCCATTTATAAAATGCCTTTCTTTAAAGTTTTGTTTCTTTGCCATTCTTCAAGCGGTTTTCATCTAGATAAGTGTAGACAAGACTGACAGAAATGAAGGGTAAAAGATGTGAACGTGCATCCCTCACACGAGCAGCACAGATCAATGCGTCAGAGCTCTTTCTCTCCTTATCTTACAGGAACAGCTAAAACACAATCACACAAAAATAACCGTGTACAGACATAATCTCACTGGAGTATTGTGTGAATTAAAACTCTAAATGATCAGTGAAATATGTCATCTGAAGTCCTTTAGCAGATCTGTGAGATCAGTGAGAGGAAGTTAATACCAGACCAGCGGCTGAACCTCTGCTAGTCATGTTATGTCTGGTTACACGGACACCTGCTGGACTGGAGTGGTCTTAATGGTTTCCTCCACATATTTGGCATGTCATGTACAGTGGAAAAATGAAAAAAGTGCACAAAAAAGTAGCACACCTTTCACATGTGACACGTACATTTTCTGCTTTGTATTTTTTTTTCATTTCAGCTGCATATCTATAATTATCTCAATTATTAATATTTTCAGGTTCTCAAGAAAAACATTTCATATTTACCTAGAACCATGTTATTACCATCTGAAAAAATCCCTGTACCATTTATTGAGTTCATGATGAGCAACAGAATTAGTCATGCTTACCGTGATTACTGTGAGTTTAAATGATCAGCATGTTATTTTTCTTCTCAAACCTCTGTTTCTTCAGGTATGAGGCGAATGAGTTCATTCTAGTGTCTGATTATTCTCACATTGCTCGATGCTTCATCTCATAATTACGGCCGTAAACCGCCTTCTCTCTCTGGGACGTATGACGTTACTCTGCTATAGAGTGAGTGTGAGAGCTGACCGGGTTTAAAAGTGTTACACGCTAAAGGAAAAAGTATAATAAGGGCTGGAAAACACATGCATCGAATATGGAATTGATAAAACATCTGGAGAGCAGCGAGGAAGTGGTTTGTTCAGACAGGTGCACATACTAATGCTAAAAACAAAACTTGAGCCAAAACATGTGAAACAGACCTCACTTGACACACTACAGATCAGCAGAGTTACTCGGTGTTAATAAGAATGATCCTCCCCTTTTAAACATCTGCACGGTAGCACCATGCTATTCTTTGAATTATCTATAGTACTATATTTGTTAATCATTCAAACATACATAGGCTACGATACAAAAGGTCATTGTTTCAAATGCCACCTATAGATAAGTGTATTTCATTTACGTACATTATTATTCAATATAATACTAATTTATATATATTCAATTATACCCTGTAAAAAAGAAAAATATATAATTCATTCATTAAAATAAAATAAACTAGCAATTTAAGAGTGATACTTGTTTCTACACCTTTTTTTATTCAGCTAGGATGCATTAAATTGATCAAAAGTGACAGTCTTTTGAATTTGATATTCATCAAAAATATTGTGCAGCACAAATGTTTTCAACATTGATAATAATCAGAACTGTTTCTTGATATTATTATGATTTCTGAAGATCATGTGGCACTGAAGACTGGAATAATGATGCTGAAAATACAGTTCACAATTTTACTGTTTTACTGTATTTATCATCAAATAAATGCAGCCTAGGAGCGGAAAAGGCTTATTTACTTTACTAATGTAAATTATTAAAGAGAAATGTACTTGATATGCATATAAGTCAATAAGAGTAATATCTTATTTATTTCAGTTCTGAATTTTACACCACACTGGTATGAATAAGGTTATAATTCAGTCACATGGTATATTTCTCATGTCATCACTAGCCTGAGATCTGTCGATGAAGAGATGTATGCTTGTATGTATGCAACATACACAAGCCTTGCGTCTCTTTTTAATCAGCCTGAATTAGTTTTCCAACAAAGAGATAAAAATAAACAAGTGTTGTGGCCTGTCTCTGTTTCCAACACTGAGATTCTGACAGCCCTCGGGTCTGATTTTAATATGAAATACAGGCTTTGACATGATAAGAGATAGACATCTTCAGAAAGTGGTGTGCAGTCTGTACTCTCCAGACACACCGTGCATGATGGCCTGCATGTTTTCATATGTTATACACTCACAGGTATTAGAACAATGATGTTCCCTCACGAGTGCCAAGAACAGTAAACGCTGATGGCCTCCGCAGTGCTTCTGTAATATGAAGCTTGTTTTGCGTAAAGCAAAGAAACATAAACCTGATTTACTGTGGCAGCAGTGTCTGCAAAGAACTAACTTAGCTTGAGTGTGTGAGGTCACTTTAATTTACTTCAGGCTTTTAAACTTAAATATAGCTTGTAAACGTAATGTCCTGTCTAGAAAAACTGCACTAGAGCTGATGCTATGTCATTTGTGAAGAGGAAAGAAGGAAGCTTTTAAAAAGTTACAGCTTTACATATGTACTCATTTGAAATTCACATAAGCAGAAAACATTGTTTATGGTCAGAAAAATTCTGAAAAATTCCTGTAGCTCAACTAGTAGAGCATGGCGTTAGCAACGCCAAGATCATGGGTTTGATTCCCAGGGAAAGCAAGAGCTGATAAAATGTTGAAACTGTAACTTGAATGCAATGTAAGTCGCTTTGGATAAAAGCGTCTGCTAAATGCATAAATGTAAATGTAAATGTAAAAATGACAGTATGTGACCATCTTCAAACCTCTTGATCAATGAAAACTGTGTGTTCAGTTACTGTAAGGCTCTTATATCAGTCTCATAATTATACTTCATTTCCAGCGATATCACAGACTTGATTGCACAGATACTATCTAAACTGGACTGAGCTGGACGATGACATCACTGAATTCAATAAATGATTGGGCGTTTAATCTTGTCATTTTACATTAGTGATACACTATTTTCCTATTTTGATATTGTGCGGTTGCTTTGACACAATATGTATTGTTAAAAGCGCTATATAAATAAAGGTGACTTGACTTGACCTCTGTGCCAAATAACAGGGAATGTCCTCAAACATTCACTAGTGTTTTTCAAAGTTATACAGTATAATAGGACAACACATTCTTAAAGTAATATTTATTGGATGAAATAAATGTCCAAATGACTTAAAATGAGTGAAAATAAAGTTAGAATATAGTTCAAATGTTTCTGTAAATTTTAAATAATGTTCCAATCACAACAAGAAATGTGGACATTTTAAAGCCCTCAGATTATTACAAATAAAAGTTAAAATAACATATTTTGGGTGAAAATATAGTAGAACATTTAAGATGAATTCGTGTAACCTTTAACTGGATTAATTAAACTGGATATTTAAACAATTTAGACACATTTCAAAATAATGTGCACAACATTTTCATAATCTAAATGTGTTACCTGTGTTTGAACCTCTACCTTTCATTATCACACCAGAGCTCAGCTCATCTCCAGGTGGTCTGAGAGATTCATTCATGAATGAGACTGACCTAGTTCTTGATTGACCCAATGATCTGGATCCAGTGATTCTCCAGGTTAATTAATAAAGACTGTCAGCAAGTAACATATTCGAGTTTGACCTGTTAGGCTATCAAATTACTTAAGAAGACTTGGAATATGACATAGAAGTCTATTGATCACTTTTATGATATTTGATGCTGCTTTTGCAACTCTTCTGAAGTTCAAACTCTCCAGTTCACATTCATGGATATTTCATGGACGACGGTGATTGGGACATTGTTTAAAATGTACAAGCAAGTCATATGGGTTCTCATTGGCTGGTATTGGTAACAAAACTAAATCTAAAGCTGAAATAAAATGAAATATTCAAGATAAAAAAAAGTACAAATTTAAAATTACAAAGTTGATTTGACAATTAGCTGAAATAAAATCAGCTGAATTTGAAGTGATAATATTACTAAAAGTTCAAACTTGATTAAATATAAATTAAAGCTAAATATAAATATTTAAAAACTATTAATACAATTATAAAAGCACATAATAAAATTAAGACTAACTAGAATTAAAATGAAAACTGAACATCTACAAATAAAAACTACTTCAAAATATTAGTATATAAATAATACTATATAAAATAGTAAATTAACTTATATTTTTGAGGGGCGTTTTAAACTTAAGTTGCACTTGGATTTATGCTTAAAATAACAAACAAATCAGTTTGAACTATTTCAGAAAGCATTTTTGCATTTTCAATCAAAGTCTAATGAGGGAACTGTTCCTTTAACTGACTGACTGCCAGAAACAGTTCTTTAGTGAACTCTGAAGCCGTTGTGATGTCCAGACCTCAGTGTATAAATATGTGCTAACTGTCAATCGGTGACTCTAGATGTCTTTGAAGCGTCTTGCTTGGAATTAGCGATAAGCTATTTTGACTGATGGGTTTCAGCTCTGTCCTTGTAGTTACACAGGTGTTCAAATTCCAGCCTCCCCACAGAGCAGAAGCGCGGGGTTATGGGTTTAGCGGACTGACACTCGGTATAAATACCCCGCTAACAAATGCTAATCTTGTTTGAGGAGCTATGTGAAACTGGGCCGGTACCAAGAGATAGAGTGACTGTCTTTCACTAGATGACACCTCAGCTTTCGTTCCAACAGCAGATAGTTGCACGCAACACATGCTAGATATTAATAGACATGCGGGTGACAGGTACACATCACTGCCACTAGCGGCTTGATGAACAGCTAAGGTGTTATAGCAAAACTGACACTGGCATGCCGACACTTTCTGGTGTTTGGACACAGTCATGAACTCTGTCATTTTCTGTTTGCTACTTACAAATAAAGAGTGCATGTATTTACATAGGGCCCTGTGGTTTCTGGTAAGAGGAAAACGCAGACGGAATCGCAAAATCCAGTCATAAAATTGAATTTTCTGTATAATGTGGAATATCACGGAAGATGCCAAATCTTGAATGTGTAAATCAAAAGTAAGTCAGTAAACTTAAATCAAATGGCGATATGGACAAGTGTCTGTGTCTGGTGGTGGTTGAGGTGAGGTGAGACCCCCCCCCCCCCCCCCCCCTGCGTGTCTCTGGGTAAATGGCACAAATGTGTGGTTTCCCCTAGTTAAGCACACATGAGGATATAAATACATGAATCGTATCTCCAGAACTGCTCTGAGTGTTCCTTCATAAGCAATTTACAGATTTGTCTGAGAAAAACTACAGCCGTATCACACACACACACACACACACACACACACACACACACACACACACACACACACACACACACACACACACACACACACACACACACACACATATACACACACACATACACACACACACACACACACACACATGTTGGTTTTTATGGTTTACGGGGACTCCCCATAGGCGTAATGGTTTTTATACTGTACAAACTGTATGTGCTATTGCCCTACACCTACCCTACACCTAAACTTAGCCCTCACAGGAGACGGTGCATTTCTACTTTCCCCCAAAAAAACTCATTCTGTACGATTTATAAGCATTTTGAATTATGGGGACACTGAAAATGTCCTCATAAATCACCTTCTCCTTGTAATACCTATGTCATACCCATGTCATTATACAAATTTGTGTCCTCATAAACCACATAAACATGCACACACACACACACACACACACACTCTAACAAAACTCTTCATAGCAACATGTCAAAATAAAAGTTTGCTTTAACTTGAGGAAATTGTGACAGAAATATTGTAAAGTAGAATGTATATCTTACTACTATTAATAACAATACAATTATTATTAAAACTTTATTTTTAAGGAATATTAGACACATTTTCATTCATGTTTTAATTTTAACAGTAAACATGTTGTGCAGCACTTTTTATATAAATACATAAATTAATACATGGTTTGTTTACATTTCAATTGATTAAAAGATAAATAAAATTAAAGTTTTATGTCATCATTTGATTACTAGAAAATGTCAGAATCTCTGGAAAAAAAGAACAGAAAAAAGATATCATAGGGCCCTATTATTAGGGGGAGGGGCATAATAATAATAATAATAACAATTTGGATTACTAAAAACGAGAGAGAGAGAGAGAGAGACAGACAGACAGACAGACAGACAGACAAACAGAGAGACAAAGAGACCGACAGACAGACAGACAGACAGACAGACAGACAGACAGACAGACAGACAAACAGAGAGACAAAGAGACCGACAGACAGGCAGGCAGGCAGGCAGGCAGGCAGACAGACAGACAGACAGACAGACAGACAGACAGACAGACAGATAGACAGATAGATAGATAGATAGACAGACATATTTCACAGGGCCCTAAACAAATGCTTTTTAACTAATACGTTTTATTTACTCATTAAAAGAGAGTCCGGAACAATTAAAATGGGGAAAATGGAATTTGGATGGATGGATGGATGGATGGATGGATAACTTGGGGAAATAAAATGGATTTCAAAGTGCCTTATTCACATCAATGTCACTGTATAGAAACTCTATAACTAAGTTAAGTCTTTACAAACTCAAACGTCCACACAGGTGTTTAGACAATAGGCTGTTGAGTCAGAGAGGAGCAGATGTTCTCCTATTGTTCCTTTGCTTTATGACGTCCACAAACCCGAGTAAGGGTTTGCCATCAGCCCACTAATGGGGCAATGCTTTCAACACGTCACATAAACTTTCATTAGCAGGGCCTCTTGGTCCAGCCACGAGCCCCTTCTTAGTTCAATTAAAAGCATTACTGCATCGAATGCTCAAAGAGTCCAAGCCTGTCGTGAAAGTTGGGGGTCTGGAACCATTCCTGCGATTTGATTAGGAAGGAGATGGCCGGGAAACGTGATACACGATCTCGTATCCATCGTGACACAAAAAAGGATGCGAAGCAGCTGGTTCAGAGTCATAAATTACAATTATGTTTTTGTCAGAAAGGTTTGAGCAAGCCACTTAGCATCTATCAGTCCGTCCATATGGTGAGATTAGCTGGCCAGCGTTGTTCAGGAGCTACTTTTGGAGAAATTGCATTATGGCAGGAGGGACAGGGTCATGGGGATGTGGTCCAGGATGAAGGCTGGATGAAGCTTGATAAACATCACAACACCTCAGATTCCATCACTGTCCATCTTGCTGCTGAAATGTCACAGTGGCAGGTTTGGTTTGAGTTTGGCAGGGTTGTTAAACTTCTTTGTTTCCTTAATGCCTTTCTCATCTTTCCGAAGTGTGACATTCCTTCTTTTGTTCAAGGATTTTCTCTTTCAAACACCCCTGGCACATTGAGTCTTTGGGGTCACAGTTAGCTTCTCTCACATACATCAGATCGTGTTTTAAGTTAATAATTTACCATGTAAATGGGTAAGTATTATCTGGTATGACTTTCAGAGAAACAAATCATTCAGCAGTTAGCCATTTACAGTGATAAAGCAAACCAATTTCATTCCATTTAGGCAAAAGTTGTCCATTTGGACTTTAAGTCGCCACTCACAGATAATCTACCTCTCTGCCAAAACTCTGAAATCCATTTAGAACAGAGTTGAGGATGTTTAATAAATCCTAATTCTCTTCCTGAATCTTAAACAGGATGCAGAAATGTGTAAAAGTAAAGCTGAATTTATTTTACTAGAAAAGCAAGATATAAGTCATGACAAGCTTTGTATTTTAGCTTGACAAACCTTGTTCCCAGCTAACAAAAACATGTAGTATTTCAGTTATGAAGTCTTTATTTCTAAATGTTCTCTGAATGTTCAAAATGTTTGTATATATTTTTTTTATTGGTTATGCAAATAGTAAGGAAACATTCCATTTGATCATTTTGCAAACATTATGGGAATGCTACTTTTGAATGTTCTGTAAACATTCTAAAATAAGTTGTAACATTTAAAAAATGATAGATGAACAAAAAAGTTTCTGAAAAAAATAAAAGGTCAATGAATGATGCATAATTAATATTTGAGCTAATATTTTGAGAAAGGGAAGCAAGTCTTCAATTCTGAGTTTTGCACAGCCTTGCTGGAATCTAATTTGTGCTTGTTCAAAAAGTGTGTTGCTCTAGGTTCCTCGCACAAATCTCTCATATGGCGTTAAAAGAGTTGGCTATAGTTGGTAAAAAAAAAAAAAAAAAAAAAATACAAAACTATATATATATATATATATATATATATACATACAGTGGTGTAATGATAACATATAATATATATATTGTTATAAGGGAAACAGGTCAATTTAGCTCAAAGGGAATCATTAATGATTTTATAGGGAATTTGAACAGACTCACTGTTTCACGGCGATTCACCGAACAAGCCGTATAACAAACTCTGCACTGGATATTAAAATCCCAAAATATAGTGAAAACACTATTAAATAGCACAGTAACAAAATCGACAGATTAAGGCATTAACTTATGAGCACAAAACACAAGATATTTCTCTTTTCAATATAAACAAGACTTTATTTATATAACTCTAAGACATGCAAACTAATCTACACAAGCATTCACACATTCACGCGTTGCGGAAAGAGAGAAAGTGAGGAAAGGATTAGATTAAGAGAATGAGAATTTGATATCCCACGTTTACAGCAATATGTGCAATTGCATAAACCTGAACAATCATCAATCACATATTTAACACTCGCATTGACTTTTTCAATGAGGCTAAAATCTGTTTTCAATATTACACCAGTTTCAGCAAAAGTCTGGGGTTTGTACTTGCAGCTTTTGTGTTTAAGGATTCCCCTTTTGTCGTCCTTTGCAGAAAAGGGTTTCTCCGAAGTCGCTGATTGGCTTAGAGTTCAGGAGTCGTTGAAGTGGGCGTTGGCTGGTTTTGCAGAGTCTTTGGCTTGTTGTCGTTGGCAAACGTAACTTAGCACATGAACTCAACGGAAAGAAAATAAACTATAGTAAAAGAATAAAAGGATGTAAAGAGACTAGGTGGCTTTTCTTCTCATCATGGTATCAAGCTGGCTTGTGGTCCAGAGCACATGGCTGGAGAGAGAGAGAGTTCATTTTTTCCAGAGAGAGAGGGCGTTCAAGAGAGAGGAATTCAAGAGCGGATTCAAGGGAAGTGAAGAATTCAAGAGCGCAGAGAATTTTTAGAGGGCGAGGAGAAGTGTGTCCTGGGTATTTAAACTCTGCTCTTAGAGGGACCTCCCAATGGTTGTCTTGACCAATTAGGTCCTATGCTGGGCTCTGGCTGCTTTGTTGCTCCACCCAATCAATAAATCAACGTCATGGTCAGTCACATTGCACGAATTTTACATTCTCTTGCAAAGTATCCTTTTGAATGTGATTTCTATAACCAGAATATGATGCATTTGACAGGAAATCAATCAAAAGAAATGATTAAAGCTAGAATTATGACTCTCATACATACCAAACATGACATTAACCCTTAAGACTTAAGCTAGTCAATACTAATTAAAAGCACGACAAACACAATGATTAAAACAAGGATATTCAAATTTGTGGGTCACATACATAATATGCAGTTATGCATAGAAATTATTAGTTTCATTAACCATGAGAATGAAAGTATTTTAAGATGATTCTCAGGTCTTTTCAGCCGGATTTTTTGTCCTGTTGCAGGCTGTATTCAGACGGGCTGGAGCTAGGGTCTGATTTATGACTTCCTGCTGTTGTCTTGTGGAATTCGGCTCCTCATGTTTCAACCATGCTTCGATCGAATCTTGATTTGTCTGATTCGGTCCTTGATATACTACACACCCCCCTTCGTTCGGCGAGGTGTTTAGCAGAAGACATCGTCGAGCGCTGGAAAAACAAAGGCAGAAGAAGCAGACAAAACACAGCAAACAACAAGACAACACCTCCATGACAGTTACTGTACTGGTGCCGGGCATTAGGTTATTCAATTTTGGAAATTATTGTTTTAATTCTTCGATCAAATTTTGCGACTAGATTTGTGTGTTTCTTCTAAGTTGTCTTAACTTAAGAATGTTCACATTTAGTTTCTAGTGAACTAATTTGTGGTAAAATGAATCGACCTATCGTGCATGGAGCTCTCTGGCTTTCCTTCAGTCTAGAGTGACTTGCGGATATTAGGTGTAGCGAGTCAATCCTAATATCAGACCTTTGACCCTTGCAGGGTGTCTAGGTGTTTCACCTACTAAAGAAAGAGGGGAAGGAAAAGGATAGGTAAAAGAAGAACAAAACAAAACAAAGCTGCTGTGGGTTTTCCTAGCATGATTTGCAACTACTGTTGAGCTAGGATGTCATGTGCAGCTAGGGGGCCATGCACCTTAACTTCGTGTCAGGTGTTCTAACTCTTGTGAGGATAGCTATATGTTTCTTCATGGTGGTGTATGTAACTGTGTTGCGCTAAATTTGGATATTCTACTTGTGGGAAGAATATGTTTGTTGAATGTGTTATCAGTAGATGTGGCAACCTCTGGGTGTAGGTAATGTTGTGTGTGTTAATGGTGTAGTGTATGTGTGGTCAGATCTGTTCCAGTCTGTGTTGTCTCCCCCCTTTTCAGGTATGTTAATCAAGACTGGCTCTCTTCATCCTTGGCTTGGATGTGGGCACGTCCATGATCTAATGGGGGTCAGTCCAGAAAGGCAGGAAGTTCTTTAGCAGACAGTCGGAGGTAGTTTGGCATGGCTGTGTGAAGCTGGGATGCAAACTTTGTCTCCTTTGTTGCATTCCTCTTGTGCTACCTTCTGGATGTGGCAGACTTTCTGACCTTCTGTGCTTTGGTGGTTGCTGTTGCACAGACAGGAATGTGGTTCTAGGAGTTGGAGTTCATTTAGCAGTTTGCTAGTGAGTGATGGGTGAGTGAGGTGATGTTCTCTGGTACCTCAGTTTTCATCAACGGTTGGCCGTGAGAGACTTGCTCGTCCTGTGTAGTTGTTGAACAGGTGCTTGTCATCTCGGATATGGTGGTGTACCATGCGATCGTCGGCCTTCCGTTCTGTCACTGGTCACAGCGAGCATGACTCACTTTTGTAGTCATCCGTGTTCAGCTTATCTTGAAGGAACTCGTTCAGTTGGCTCATGACTTGTTCCATGTCTTCTGACGGTAAGCTGTATGGTTCTGGAGCATACTCAGCACTGTGCATGTCTGAGTAATGCTGAGGTGGGTTTCGTTGTCGCTTAACCCTACGAGATGCTCTTGGATGAGTCAGGTGATTACCTTTGTCTGGTTAGGTTTCCAGTTGTTGCTATCTTTTGCGTTTCTTGAGAAGCGTGGCTGGTCCCATGGATTTTTCCAGAAGTTGGGCTGATAGCTTTCGTGGACATGGGGATCACGTTCTCTGTGCTCTTGATGGAGGACTCTGGTATTGTGATGCATCTGGGTGTCGTCCAGTGCAAGGCTTGAGTCTTTATTGACAGAGTTCAAGAGTGTGGATGTTTTGTTACCTTTCTTTGAGGCCATCTTCTGCTTATTGTAGGCCTTCTGTGTTAGGTCACGCAACTGTTGGATGGTCATGGAGCGTGGACAGGCCATGACGCCTAGATGGTGGCTGACTCCAGGGTGCAGATTTCTTAGGAAGAGGCTTTTGAAGTTCACATCCTCTTCAAGGTCAGGTTCGTTGTGTGCACCAAAGTAGGCTTGTCGGAGTCGGTTGTAGTAAGCTTGTGGAGCCTCTTGTCGACCTTGTTTGGTTTCTAAGGCAGTTAACAGTCCATGTTCGGAGTCAGGGTCGGTAAACTCTTTAATCAGGACCTCACGAAGTAGCTGGTAGTCTGACTTCGTTCGACTGGGCTGTCGATCTAGGAAGTTTCGTACCTCGGAACTGGACGTGGCTCTAAGGAGGTATAACCTGTCTCTGTCAGTCACATGAGGTCTCATTTCTAGATAGAAGTCGATATCTTGAAGGTGGGCCTGGATGGTGTGGCCCCCTGTGGAGTTCGGGTTGAACTTGCTGACGTTTTTAGACAGCTTATCGAGGTCTTTGATGGTCATCCCAGGTGCAGCTCCAAGGTCTGCTTGGATGGGAGGTTTTCTTTCGTTGACAGGAAAGAGTTCTGTGGCGAAGGCAGGTGAGATTTTGGGTTGTGGCCCTTCGCTTCTTTCGCTGTACACGAGTTCTTGGACATGGGACTCTGCTCTGCTCAGCAGTGGTGAGGCTGAGTGTTGTTTCTCTCGCTTTGGCTCTTGCTTCTGCTCATAAGCATGTTTGAGTCCTCTTCTGACCATGTAGAGCTGATCGTTGGCATCGTCTAGTTGTTGGGTCAGATTGTCCATTTTAATTCTGTACCTTTCAAGGTGGTCTTTCAGGGCACTTATTTCAGCATTCTTGTTGCTGATGTCATGCTTGGCTTTCTCTAGTAGCTGGTTGGCATACTGTAGTCTGTTTTCCAGGTCTTTCTGGGCAGCCTTTGCATGTTGTTGATCAAGTTGAGCTGCTGTCAGGGGTGCTTGGAGCTCCTTAACTTGTTCCGTTGTTTCCTGCTCGCTCTCGTTGGGTGCTTTGAGTTGATCTTGAACTTTCACTTCCAGCTTGTCTATGCGACGTTGAGCACATGTCAGTTCGTCTTGAAGGTGGGTGATGTGCTTGTCGCTCAGTTTCAGCTGGGTCGTGAAGACATAGCTTAGGGAGCTGGTGATTTTGACTAGCTCTTCATGGTTGTTATTCTGGCTTGAATCTTGTGTCAGGAATCTTCTCAGGACTAGGATTATTATTAAAAATAAGAACAGTTCAAACGTCTTGGGGGTGAGGCTGTCTGTCGTGCCTCTCAGCCAAGTGTTCACATCTTCCCCTTGGGCAAGGGGGTCTGCAGTCTGCGGCATGTTGGCACGCTGGGGAGAAGAGAGGCTGACACAGATCTGTGTGGAGTTGAAGCTTATGTGTGGTGCGACAACTAAGTGTTATGTCAGTGGTTTGAACCACTGGTGAAGTGTGGTGATCACTGTGTTGGTCTCAGAGTATCTAGGTAGACTAGCGATGTGAAGACTTCGTCACTCTAATGAGGAAGAGGGAAAAGAGACAAAAAAGGTGAAAAACAAATTTAATTAAAATAAACAATTCCTTTTCTATTTTTTTCAAAATGAGGAGAATTCCTTTTTTTTTATTAAATGTTGTTATCAAGGAGGCAAACAATATTATTAAATCTTTGTCTTAGACAAACGAATATAATAATAATTCTGATATCTCTTTTCTTAGTCTGACAGAATTGAGAACGCACACCTTACAGTTGGACCGCTCACCAGCGAGGCTGCGAAGGCGACAGTTGCTCAACACTTATCTCTATTAAAATTGATCTCAGCGTTGCATGAGGTGTTCAAATTTGGATTGCGTTTTAAATATAGGGAGGTTAGGAAGAACAAAAGAAGGTTTGATTGCAATCAAATTCGTAAGGATGATTCGCCTTTTGACAGGATTGTGTATCTCATACACTTAGAATTGATTGATGGTTCTTACAGGTCCCTACAAATGTGAAAAGTGAAGAGGAAAGAAAGGAGGATAGAGCAGGAGGGAAGAGAAAGAGACAGTAAGTTGAGTGGATCGGTCCACTAGCAAGCAGTTATGCCCGACTACGTGTATATTGTTGTTTTCAGTTGCTACACAACTATCAACAAAAAAAAAATTTTTGGTAAAAGAGATTTGTCTCTCTAATTTATTTGAACTCGTAGTGAGGGATAACAATGCGTCCTATTAAGGCTCAGGTGGGTCGTTCCCAAGCTAGGATACACAGAGGAAAGAAAATGGTAAGACAAAGTAAAATTGTAAAGTAATAAACAGACAAAATAAGCAAATATGAAATTAAGTAAATGAGGAGATAAGTAAATAAAATAGTGGTTATGTTTATAACCAAAACAGGAAGAATTAGGGGTAAAACGCAATAAAGTAATGAGTGAGTATAAGTCTGAATAGAATCTACTTATATGGGTAATAAATCAATTAGTTAGAATAAGTTTACTTAAACTTTCAAAGTTCAATACTTATTTGTACCTAAAATGATTATGCCCAAAAGGGAATACTAGAAGGAAGGATCATATTAAACAATATGAGGGGGAAAATTAGAATGATTCCAAATAAATTTAATGTTTTAATTAAATTTGAATTTGGCACAATTAATAATTGTGAACTAGTATTTTCCTTTCTAGTAGAACTACAAATAAGTGGTAAAAAGGGAGAAATAAGGAAGAGAAAGACCAACAAGTATATTAGTTTAAATGTTTAAAGGGTTAAACCACTTTAGCTTTTCAAAACACACACTTTATTCAACCATTGGATGCTTAATGCTAACTTCTAACCTTTGAGGCTAATGGCTTTAGCATAGACTTCAATGTAAACACAACCGTGCCATTAGCAACAGCATGGAGTAACAAAAGCATCGATGTACTGCGCGTGCGCAGTTCAAAGTTGCTCCGGAAGTATGTTAAGACTTTCGTGTCACAATCGTATCTGTGGCAACCAAAACAAACTAGTGGCTAGCACATTAATTGTTGCATTACAAATACAGTTAAGCATGTTACATTAAATGTTGGTGCATCTCAACACTGTACAAATAACAACACCGCTTGTTCTGCGATGTGGTGCTTAAACTTTCAGTTCGTTCAGAGTTAAACTTAAACCTTATTCAAATAACAGCTTCGTGCTGCGGTTGAGGAAACAGTGATCAGTGTATCACAAGCCCGTGTCCGTTTATATGGACATAAACACAACAGGGTTTCTTCGCTGTTGGTTCAAAGGTAAACTTTACTTGATAAAGCTTTTAAAACTCCCATTCAAATCACTCTCGGACACACGCAGTGTTTCGCGAGATTTAATTCATTTTGTGAGCAGTGTACACAAACAGGCAAGCATTATTCTCTAATGTTTAACCCGGGGAGTCATAGCATATCTGATCTGACAATGGAACACGCACTGACGATCAAACTATGAATAATAAGGCTTTGATAAATAGAATTGAGGAACACGCTCAAAACTATTCTTTATCTACTGATTTATTTCCCTTTTAATTACTGCAGTTTAGCTTCGTGCGGCTAACAGTTACTGAGATTCTGGAGTAACGTTATAGCTATTAGATGACCTGGAACACGCAGGACATTAATTCAGCTATAAAACAAGGCATTACAGGCATTTATCTGAAAAATCTGACTTGAATCTGACCATACATCCATACAGTTGCTTGTTCAGAATTGTGAGATATAAACTCACAATTGTGAGAATCAGTTCAGAATTATGAGTTAAAAAGTCATCATTACCTTTTTTTCAAATTTGTTATTGGGGAAACAGGCTTCCATTCCAGACAGTAAAAAAAACCAAGTAAAAAAATGAAAAATTGAAAGAAGCGGCGGTTAAATGAGATTGGAAACCTCTGCAGCAGCTCAGTTATGAGTTAGTGGAAATAAATAGGCCTGTTTGTCTTGTGGTTGGCTCATCATGTACACAAAAACATACACAAGACACGATCGTCTCTAATGTGACCAGAAACCAAAGAAAAGTGGGTTTTGGGTTGATTTTACAGGAATATCAGTAGACAACAGGTTGTTTTCCTGTCTGTGGTTCTGCTTTAGAGAACCGCTCATGGGCAAGTGTAATGTAATGTGACCAGAAACCAGACCTCAGACCTACAGTAGGTCACAATCACTTATGAGTGTTTCTCCAGAGAAGAACCACAGACAGAGAGTCTATTGTCAGCTTCTGCTCTAAGAAAATCAACCCACAATCACAACACACTTTCCACTTCTTGCATTTAAATGTATGTGCGGTTAAAGACAAGTAGTACTTTTCATATTCTGGCTGCAGTGGAACTAGGCATGTGTTCATATATCTAAATCAGTTGGCCATCCTCAATATGAAGGTCTACCTGCAGCTACGCAGCTGTTCTTGGAATAACTATATAGCCTGACAAAGGTTATTTGAATACTAACTTTGTCAGCTAAACCTCAAAAACTGATGATACTGAAATATGAAGCACCAAACACTTTTCCACCAGACTATATCAACATGTAAAAAACCACTCAGAACATCTTAGCAACCACATTGCAACGCCTTGCCATTTAGGAGTCCATTTATCCAGTACATTGTGAGATGTGAATATACATTTTTCATCATGTTTTCACTGGGACTTGAACTCCATATTTGCATTACTGGCGTCATGCTCTGCTTGAGCTACAGAAATGAGAAATGCACAGTCAGGGACCACTGTAAACTATAAAATTCTAGTTATTATCTTCTACAGAGCCCTGCATAAACATGCATACTTCCATCAAACCTATTTCATTAAACATTATATTTCAGCATGGCCTCCTGGCCAAATGAGTCTGCTCTGAGCAGCGGGAATTCACAACAAGACCAATTATAAAGTTGGCATCCTTGCAGAGCATAGGTGACATGCTCCAAGGCTTCAACACATCACTGCCTCCTCACACACCACAGTCTCCACATCTGTGAGTTTCACCTCAACACAACTGATACCCGCAGTGTTGATGTCCAGCCCTCAGATCTGAGCTCTGTACTGATTTTAGTAGATGTAGGTTAGTCCAGTCTTGTTGATGGCTAGAGACCAGAAGCTGTTTGATTATGTCGTGTCACTGAGATGATATATTGACTTCTCACCTTGAGAGATGTTCAGATGAAACAAGCAAAATCACATCAAACACATCACCATGGCAACAAATGCAGAGCGCTGTAACACATTCACCTCAAGCATGTATCCCTGAAATAATGTTATTCAAAATACATGTGTCTCTACTGATGGATGCAATGAGAAACACACACAGTATATGATGCAAACATGAACACATGACATTATTCTTCCAAACGACTGTACTAGTGCTATTTCTAAAGTATATTTGACATATAATGTGCACTTTTACTGCGAATGTTCTGACATGGAATTCTACGATGCATATGCACTACCTTTCAAACGTTTATTGTTTTAATATTTTTGAAAGAAGTCTCTTTTGCTCTCCAATGCTGCATTTATTTGATAAAAATACAGTAAAAACTGTAAAATTGTGAAATACCATTGACATTTCAAACAGCTGTTTTCTATGTGAATATGTGTTAAACTGTAATTTATTTCTGTATTTTCAGCATCATTACTCCAGTCTTCAGTGTCACATGATCTTCAGAAATCATAATAATATACTGATTTGCTGCTAAAGAAACATTTCTAATTCTGTCACAGAAACTGTTGTCCTGCTGAATATTTTTGTGGAAACTGATTTAATTTTTCTAATGTATTTGAAATTTCAATCTTTTGTAGCATTATGAATGTCTGTACCATCTGGAATGGATGGCCGTTTCCACCACGGAAAATTACAAAAGTTAATTATGACTTTTTATCATAATTAATAACAGTCTTATTTAGATTTTTGTTTTATTTTTGTTGTTGTTGTTTTTGATGTTTTTATTTTTAGCACAACTATGAAAAAATCTAAATTTTAAGTTAATAGATTTGTTGTTGTGAGATATAAAGTCAGAACCGTAAGGGAAAAAAGCGAGACGCTTGTGAAAACAAGCTTCCGATCAAACTTATGATGAATTATTTGCATTGATTAATTTTGGTTATTAACTTGAAGATTCATTTAATTTTGAATAATTTTTAGTACTATTTTACCAAATTGAACAAGCACATAACGCGATCATATGAACACAATGTTGCATGCAACAGTGTTTATTCTTACATAATGCATTGTTGACATTACTTCTAATACTGAAATAGTAGGCGGTATGCAGTTAGCTTGGGTAACAGGTGTTGGCATGTACACAGTAGCTCACAGCACAAATCCAGCCAAGCAGCATCCATTGATTGCTGTGATTAATTAGATGACAGCTATCAGGGCTCAGGCTCCCCTCTCAGCCTCTGAAAATAAAGTATAACTGCTCCAGGAGAGCAAAAAAGAGTGAACGTGTTTATGTTTGTCCAGGAGAGAGTGAAATGAAGGCAAAAAATCAATGTATGCAAAACCAAAACACATGCTCCCTTCAATTTCTGCATTCAAAAGAACAGAAGCGTTCCCAATTAATGATATCTCTCCTTTCCTCTCCTCCAGTCTGCGGTTTCTCTGTTCTTTGACCTGAAGGCAGCTCACAAACTGATAAATGAGCTCTAAGCCCGAATCAATTGATACAACACCGGCCAAGCAGCTTGTTTGGATGGTTATCGTAACACAGTACAGAGTTGTTTTTATGAGATATTGCATCTCCACTTTGGGTCAATGAAAGCCGACGGTGCTTCGTTTGACTGGATTAATCTTTGCTCATTGGGGGATGACGATGTATATCAACGTTCAGATCTGTGGCTCATACGGAAACTCATTGCCGATAAAAACGATTTTTTTTAGGTGGTGCGATGGTCTACAGAAAAGAAAGTAGTCAGTTCTGACCAATTGTAATATTATCTGATATTGAATGTATAATGTACATGTAATGCTTATAAATATAACTATGATATATCCGATTGTTTTCACCAGGACTTGAATTGGAAAACCTAATTTGACCAACTCAATTTAAAATAAAAAAATAAAGGAAAATAAAGAAAAAATAAAATATAAAAAAAATTATACAATAAAATGAATGAATGAATAATTAAATAAATAAACCGCAAAATGATTCTTTTTTTCAGTTTGACTTAAATTCTATAAAAATGCAACTTTTTTGTGTTTATATTATTGCTATGTCAAACCCCTGTACACCTCAGAATCGGCAGACATGGTGATATTTAGTGTTTCAGGGTGTTAATTGTGGACAGGTGCTTTCAGTCGAACCGTACGAACAGCCTGGTTCCAGCCCTCTTTCCTTGAACTGTAGAGGCATTGCTCCTTCCAAAATCTGGATTAATGTTGTTTGTAATTAATTATGAATTTATTTGTTGAAACACAACAACAAAGTCACTCTTGCTTTGTTTCTCTGATTATATGGTGTGTAATTGCTGGATGCGTCAAGGCCTGCAGTCATTGGTTTTCATTATTTTAAAATGACAGTGGCGACACCGTATTATTGGAAATAAGGACTGCGAACACGGCAAGGACATTTCAGTTATTATCCTTGCATTAAATTTCATTCTGACAAAAGTTCAGCTATTAAAATGCAACATGCATTGCACCTTTGCTTTCATAAAAGTATTTTGAGAAGGGAAATGACGTATTTTCGAGAAGTGCAGTTCATTGCCATGACCCCGTTTCCTCAATATGCGCTGAATGGAAATGAGAAAGAGTGCTTTCATCTTCGTTCTGTGGTTAAGAGTAATACGATGCACAGTATAAACCATAATTACCATGCAGTTTCTTTTGCATTCAATACAAAATATTCCCCTATAACAAACACTTTGAATGCCTTTCTCTTCTATGAAGTCAAAATTATGTTCATTTCTTCTTAGCTGCTTCTTGATGTCACAGTAAAAATGCATTATTTATCCCATTGAATACATGATGTTAGTATGTTGCTTTGCTAAAGACACAAGGTCTAATAAGTAAAAATAAATAATAGACCCTTTTCACAGACTATGATCATTTTTTTACTATAATGTACTATACTTGTGTTTTTGACTTTGGTATTAAATTACAGAAAATTTGGTATCTTAGAACTTATAGAAGTGATCATAGAAATGCTTGATAGTTTTAGAACAGACTTACGGGTCACAGATGATAACTGTAACCATAAACCCATTAATAATCCTTCTAAAAGACTTTAATCAGGTTAGATGTCATATTGAATTTAACATGGATGAATGAAAATGAGGCTGTGAGGAACTGACTTACAGTCGTACAATGGCACGTACTGTATAAAGTTTATAGATCATTTGATTATCACAAACCACAACTTTCAAAACTGTTTATGACATTTTTGGCCACTGATTTTTTTATTTAAATTTTTTTATTTATTCTGAAAGACATTTGATCAGCTGTATAACCAGTATGTTGTTAAACAACAGTTCAATCCATCAAATGCATGGCGCTTCAGTCCCTCACAGCCTCATTTTCATTCCTGTCAAAAATGTCTGTTTTGCTTTCATTTTCAAGGACTTTTAGTTTGTTCCCTTTTTTCCTTCATTCTCATTTTCCAGCCACCAGTTAGTTAGATGAATTATATCACACCTGTTTGTATTCAGCTCATAGTTTTATTTATTAAACCAGTTTAGATCCCTCAGTTTCTTTGTCAGGTATTGTTGTGTTCTACACACTGTTTCATTGCTTTCTTGTCTGTGGATAACCTGAGTTTGTTTGGTTCATTAAACATTTTGTGTTTTTTGAACCGTGTTTGGATTTTATCCTTCATCATTTGGACCAGAGACGTTAAACTTAGGTCTATTTAACAAGAAAAGAGTGGTCTTTTATTGTGGCCAGCCTAAGGCACACATGTACAATAATCATGCTGTCTAATCAGCATCTTGATATGCCACACCTGTGAGGTGGATGGATTATCTCGTTCACTAACACAGATTTAGACAGATTTGTGAACAATTTTTGAGAGAAATAGGCCTTTGTGTACATAGAAAAAGTCTTAGATCTTTGAGTTCAGAACTTTGAGTTTGAGTTCAGAAAAGTCAAAGATCTTTGAGATCTTTTGTTTTTGCCCCCACAATGGCGTTTATAATTTTGTTCAGTGTAGATATCAAAGAATGCACTTGACATTAAAGAGCTTGAGTATTTAAAGCAGATGCTAAAATGTAGTTTAGATTAACCAAAACACTGTGGTCCATTGGTGTGGATGCTAATATAGTTATCTTTTTACTTATCGTTCTTGGTGTGAACCATTTCTGCTGTCCATAAGTATAAAATACATCCCCATAAAACATACTTCATGTATGCACACAAAAACAAACCATCCTCCTTTACTCATCTCTCTCTCTCTTCAGTCATTGTTCTATTCATAGTCAGAAGACTGATTCCAAACACGTAACCTAAACCACCCGCCCTCGGCTCCGTGTCTAACGACGCCAACTTCAACACACAAGATGCCTTGCTGTGTAGAACAAGCACAAAACAGCGACGTCCCCGCTGCTAAACTGCATGCAGGGATGCTCTCCTGACATGACAGCTATCCCCCACAGTCTATTAAACATATCCTTAAAATCAGAGACGCCTTTCTTCAACCACTTCCCGCCATTCCAGAGAACAAAGGGACTCCTTCCACCAGAACATGAAAAGAAGAGCTGGCGATTATCCCTCTTACTCCATTCATGTTTCGCATTATATTGGCGCATTAGAATGCACCTCAAAAGGCACTTTATCTGTGTAATAAGGCACGTTGAATGAGAGATTGCCCCCTCTCCTCCTCTCATTTCATTATTCATGAAAGCTTCTCTTCAGTTCTTCCCGGTCACTCGCTATTTCTTTCATCCAGCCCCTGGATAATGCAGAAAAAGACGTTTGTTGGCAGGAAAATGGCCTCCCGTTTCTGATAGTTATCAGCATTAGCGTATTCATTAAGCTCTACTGGAGCAAAGGTGGCTCCTGTTTGGGGAGGATGACCCTCGGTTAGTCATTGACTAGAAAAGCGCTTATCCTTTTTTAATGTCACTTATCATTAAAGACGGAATCGCACAATGGGAATCCACACCGGCGATGAGAGTCAAAGAGGAACGGCAGACAACAAAGAGGACGAGAATCCTGTCTGCGCCTCTGATGCTAATTCGACCTCGCCAAGAAAACAAGGGTGGAAAGAAGAAAAAACGAGAGAAATACGTATCAACACAAAGATTTATCTTGCATCGGTCTAATCTCGTCCTCGAGCACTACTAATCAGTTTCAAAGCGCCCCAAGATGCTTTCTTTATATATATATATATTTCACTTCCTACAATACAAATTATTTGTGTTGGGCTGTGAAGGGCATCGCATCAACTACACTGACACAAACATTGAAGCGGGCACGTTTTGCATCAACCTTTAATGGAAATTTAAGTTGGAAATCCATCCAGAGAATTATGATAAGTAGTTCCCATTGGATCAATAAATTGCAACAGTAGCCAATCAGGAAGCAGGAGAAGAAAGAAGACCAGTAGTTATGTCAAGCCTGATATATTGTATGAACAGCCATTACCTCAATCACTTCCTTTTTACACAAAACCATGAAGCCAATATAAATGTATTTCACGGCTATCTGTTAGTAATCTGGCTTCTGTTCGTTTGCTCATTACCGGTGCTCACTAAGCTGCAACAGCAGCACTGCTAGGGCTTATACTTAAAAGGATATTTTGTCAAAAAATGAAAATTCCATCATTTACTCACCTTCATGTCTGTATGACTATATACTATATATATGACTGTAAGATATTCCAAGATATTCCAATGAACGCTGGGTCCCAAATGACATTGGAACCCACTGATCCATTGCATGCTGAAAACAATCTGCAGATTAAAAAAAATATAAATAAATACATAAAATAAGGTGAGTAAATGATGACTGATGAATTGATGAAAATTATGCATTATCATTATTATTGTTTTTTTTTAGTTAATTATGACTTTAAGGTTATACATTTAAGGAAAATAAATACAAATATAAAATATGATAACCAACCTACAATTAAATAGCTACTTTTAAAGTGAGACATAAAAAAAATAAGTCGCAACTCTGTGAAATAAGTGCAAATAGTTGTCACGACTGTGAGATATAAAGCTGCAATGTTTTGTGCATTTATAATAAGGCAGCTTCACTTATGCCACAAGCCATGAAGTCACAATTAAGAAATCTAAAATGGATGTCCCTTATTTACACAAAATAAATACTAAAAATTGTGATTTGTTGTCAGAGATGGCAAAGGTACACACATCCTTCACTCAAGTAGAAGTACAATTACTCATGTTTGAAAATACTCTGGTAAAAGTAGAAGTACTGACAGCACTTTTTTACTCAAGTTAAAGTAAAGAAGTATGGGATCTGAGATTTACTCAAGTAAACAATACCCATTATTACTGCCTGTTTAGTGTCACGCTGGGACTGGGTCTCACGTCATTCTGACACATTAATACAAAATAACTTACATTTCAATTTGTGTTAGAATCAAGTCTGAACAACCAGCATGTAGAACCGGGAGAACTGGGACAAAATGTCAGGCCGGGAAATCTCACACTCATTTTCTTGTACCTGTCACTTTTCCCATCAGCTATCTACTGTTATGAACAGATCTGTCTCCACTTTGTTACAAAACAACCACTTCATTGTATTCTGTTTGCAATGACAACTTTATTTTAGTTCAATTTAAAGTATCACATTATGACCATGTGTTGTTGTTTTATTTTAAAATTACTTAAATATTATAGATTTAACAAAATGATATTTACTTTGCAACCCTCATAACAACCGCTTAGCAATATCAAGCAATGCACTGACAACCACCCTGAACTTTGGACACATATATCCAATGCTTTCGACAAGGACAGTTCTATACTCCTGAAAATCATTCAAATCTGCCTCATGTTCTTGGAAGTGTGACTCATAACGAACCCTTTTCATAAATCGCCTAAAGAAAAAGCCTCTGATGATGTTGTAACCTTTCAAATCTGCAGAAATACACAGCGCTTCTTGTCTGAGAGGTCCAGTGTGTCTTTAAGGATGCTCTGGACATGAGTATTTGAGGTTTTTGGCCTTGAACGACCGTCTGTGCTGCATCAGCTTGGCAGCTGATCGTCTCCATCCGACAGAGAGCAGTCAAGGTGAACCACACCACACGAGCTCCCAATTAACCCTCTCCACTCGCAGGGCCCATCTCAAACATTTATCACACCGTTTCAATTAAAGCAGCTTAATAAAATGATTAAATAATCATTTTCATCTGCTGGGGTTTAATGGAACTATATATTCTTGTTAGACAGGACACGCCTGCGGCGTAGAAGCGAACGCATGGTGAGTGTGTCATGCAGCGAGAAGATTGGGATGTTTGGTTGTGGCAAAATGCAAATGGGGGAAATTACCGTGAGGTGAGAAGACGAGGAAAACTACAGGGAATGGAAATGACTTTGTCTACGGTCCGGCTGGCATCTACGAAGCCGCTCGGAGACCCATTTAATGTCACTCACATGTGCAGACGGGATGAACGTGTGCTGACAGAGGCAGGAGGAGAGGAGGCTGTGCTTCAGTGAGCACTGAGCCGTGAAAGGAGAACCGTGCCACTGTTTGTTTGTCGGGGATGGGCGGCGCTGCTTAGGCAGTCGATTAGATGACAGGTGGGGGACCCTTCATAAGTGGGTTAAAATGGGAAGTATTACTCCTCATTGTGTTTTATGGTGACCCTAGTGGGTCTTTCATCATGCTTTGCCCCCTGACCAATATCAACCGATAATTGATATTAAAGAGGCGCTACTAATCAAAGGCTTTTACCGATCAGCCCTTGAAATATTCTCCCCCGCACTCTGAGTCCGCTCAATGAGGCCTGCCACGGGCGGCTGATAGCTTTAGGGGCTGGGGGGCATTATTTTTGCCCTATTATCCTAGTCAATACCCCCTCATCTGCAATTACTCAGTGCTCCTAAACGCCCTCGTTTCATTCAGCTGCCAGACAAATCACTAGTTTTGGGAGGTGGTGCTGTACTGACAAGCGTCAGACCAGATCTTCTGTGAATCACTGGGTTTTCAATTCCTCCCCAAAATCCCATCGACACTTAGACAGATGGTTCTTCAATATTTACCCAGAAGCATCTATCTATCTGTCAAAAAAAATGGTGGTACATAATTTGTGGATGGTATACTGTATGTTTTTTTTCTTTGCTTAATTTGTGCTTTGTGAATATTTATTTATTGCTATCTATCTTAAAATGAATAAATAATTGTATTCAGCAAGGATGTATTAAAATGATCTTTCAGTAATGTTACAGCAAAGACATTTTTAATGTTACAAAATATTTCTGTTTCAAATAAATGCTGTTCTTTTGAATTTTCTATTCATCAAATAATCCTGAAAACATAATCATAAATGTTTATTGAGCAGCAAATCAGTATATTATTATGATTTCTGAAGATCATATGACACTGAAGACTGGAGTAATGATGCTGAAAATACAGCTTTGATCACAGAAATAAATTACTTAAGAAATAATTTAAAAATTTTCACAGAACACCAGCTGCTCCACAAATAAGCAATGAAATTCCAACACTCGCATCCAAAAATGTATTTTCAAAGTTTGGAAAGCATGGAAGCCCCTGGTGTGTGTCGTTTCAGTCTGATCCTGGGATGCGTGAGATGTGAGATCTTCCCCATAGCGCTCTGCAGTATCCGTCCTCCACTCTTCCTGCATGCATTTTAAGGGGAAACCAGGCGGTGGGCTTTTCTGTGTGAGATGCTGTTTGTTTAGGCAAACTGACAGTCTCTCCTGAGAACCCGTTACGTATCTGAGTCAGACCAGAGAGGAGGTGGAGAGATTGGAGAGAAAAAAAGAAGGATTTAGTGGTGTCATTTGGGGTGGCCACATAATGAAATAAAAGAGCTGTCCTCCATCTGCAATGCCCAGGATGTTTTATTCACAATAGTGTGTGCATGTGTGTGAGTGTGGATTCATCCCAACGGGTGGTTTGATAGCACCCATTTTGCTATTGTGTGTGGATATGACTGCAGCTTTTTTGGAACAGGATTGCGCTTTATAAATTGAATTTATACATCCTCAATATGGCCTTTGTTATGAGTGAGGCATTGGTGCATTAGTATGAATTACTCAATAACCTTTTTATCACACACTCCTAAGCAAGCGCTGCGAGGTGAATGACTGCTTTAAAGGTGCACCTTTTAAATGCTTTATCGCTTTACTGATAAAAACATAAATTGGTTGGAATTCTGTGGAATTTGAAATTCTATTTTTGTTCTTATCCGCCTCCGGGCCAATGATTTATTCCGGTATCCACACCTGACAATTAATTGCCAGTTGCACAAAAAAATCCGTTATCGCCATTCATTTTAACGTTTTTTATGTTCTTGCCATTGTGTTGGTATGCAGGTTTATATGTTTTTGCTTTGTCCGATCACCAAAGTGCAAGTAAGATCCTCTCTTGTCTGATTAACAGGGTATAAATATACTCAGGCATGAGCAATATGTTCTTCTGATTCATCTTTACATGAGTCACATTGAAAGGCCAGTGTTGATGATGACTCCTGCACTGCATATTGTGCTTTTCTCATTGCTCAGTTTCCTGTAAGCATATTTTGGTCTCAATTTGTGCAGGCGAATAGCATCTCTCATGTGCTATCATATGCTATTTCGAGGATTTGGTGACACATTTCCATTGCTAATATTTTGGCTTCAGCTTACATCATACATTAAACCAATCTTCTAGTTTTGTCACCCTGGAAAAACATGAACAAAATCTAGAGTCGAGTTTCTGTTGAGAGCCTTCGAACCATTCCTTACATCACAAATAGGGCTGGCGAATTGGCTCTAATGATTTATTACATATACAGCTGTAATCAGAAATATTCAACCCCCTTGACCTGCTAGACATTTTTCCACCTCAGACAACATTTAATGAAAACAGTTTAACAAAGACATCAGTAAACTATTATAGAGCGTTAATCAGCACACACATGAGTGACCCTGAGAATGTAAAATTTATTAAAAATGGCTCTAAACATTCATGTGAAAAATTATGCAACCCCAAAAGTCAAATTTGGTGCAGAATCTTTTATTCTTTATAACCTCCCCGAATCACAGAATCTTCTGAGACCTCTCTACTGCAATCTTGGCCCATTTCTTGCCTAAAAAAAATTCCAGATCCCTGATAATATTTGGTTTTCCTGTTTGTACTGCTTTCTTTAAGTTTTACCAAATATTGTCAGTGGAATTAAAATATGAAGACTGAACAGGCCACTCAAGAACATTCTACCACTGCTCCGTGAACAAGCTTTAGTAGATTTGGATGTGTACTTTGAGATGTCCTGTAGGAAAGTCCATTGATCAGCAAGCTTCAGTCTCTGCACCAAATGCATCACAATCTTTGCCAAAATAGCCTGATACTTTAAAGAAACTGTGATGCACTTCATACAGTCAAGGTTGTAACTTCCTGCAATAGTAAAGCACCCCCTAACAAGACCAGTCTGCTTCAGTGTTTGACCATGGGAATCATGTTTTTCTGCTTATAATCCCCGTCTATTTTGGACCAGGTATACTGGTGATCCATGGGTCCAAAAAGTTCCAGTTGAGTAACATCACTCCATAAAACATTCTTCCAGAACTCCACCAATTATTTTAAGCATCATCAAGTCAGCCTTTAATGCTTCTCTTGTTATTTGGCTAGGTGTCCTGATATGGCCAAGAATTGGTCAAAATTATTTATGTGAAGCAACTGTTGGTTGTGAATATCTAAAGGAGCTATTGAGAACTCTCCTAACAAAAACTAAGAACAAAAAGAGCATTTAATATTGTTGAAAGTGCAATGAAGTCATTCATCTTTCCGTTGCACTCTCTTCTCTGGATGAGATTTCCCAGTGGCCGGCAGCTTGATGAAGTGCCAGCTTCCCTGCCCGTTACTCTCATTGCGCTGGCCAACCGTCTGCATGTATGAGCATCCTCATCTGTCAGATAGAAACGCTCAGGCCTCCTGTACACCTGCATTAACGTGCGGTTCCAGTGATAAGATCACAATAGGATTGCACTTGAACACATTGAGAGCCAGGTGTAAATGCATCAAATCTATGTCCGATCACATTGGAGGAGCATTGGATTGGAATCCAGATATGAAATGCATGTTAAAACCAGGTGTAAAGGAGTTTGGCTTCTCAAGGTAAGATGGTCTTCTGTAAGTACAGATTATCCAGAAAGCCAGGTTTCATTGCAGATCTTGCTACTGACTAACTTGCTCTTCTTTCATAATCAATAGAGTGAGTCTATTGTATATTACACAGTTATGGATTCTGAACATATATTAAATGTATCCATTGTGTATGGATGTCACTTCAAATCATAATGAATTATGTTTTAGTTTTAAAGTGATCTTTTCTGTGAGCTTCAGGTATGTAGTACGTGATCAGGAATATTTTACCTTTTAATGCAAAGCTATCAATTTCAATAAAAAAGTATGTGAAGGCTCAGAGTGTATTAGAGAGAATATTCTGCCAGGGGTTTTGTTTCTGTCTGTCTTTTGTCTTTGTTGGCTCTCCCAGATGAAGCTGTACTCAGAGGTAATATCATTAGTTCCTGGCAACAGTTTGTTGTAACATGCTTGAAAAGAAATGAAGATTAGTGCAGTGTTTGGACTCAACTGCTTTTAGCATTGATATGAGTCAGTTTTCTTCTTCAGCGCTCATTGTAAAGGTTCACATCTGTTCAAGGCACTCCCATGCCCGAAGCATCCAGCACAATACATTACAGTCTAATGATACATAATTCTTTAATGACTATTTTCAGACAAAAGACACAATACTATAGAAACAGGAGAAGGACAACATTCCAGTTCACTGATTATGAACTTATGAACTTTATAGAATATTGATGTGTGTATATATGAAAAAAATTTAATTATATATATATATATATATATATATATTGGAAGTACTGAATTTATGATGATGATGATGATGATGGTGATTATTATTATTCTTTCACAACGTAACAATACTGACCACAAATGTAAATAAATATGATCATAACTGAAACAATAAGATGTACTGGTACTTTTTGAGCATCATTTTAAATGGTACAAATACAAACCAAAATACTTTTGAAACATTACAACACAACAATATAACACATTTCTCATTTGTAAGAATGAACATGTTAACAATATAAATGTATTCCACCAAAAGAGACACCTTAGCATAATAGTAATATCTGAAAGCCTTTTAAAGCAGTGTATACAGGGAATAACAGGCTATTGAAAGTCTCCTTTCTGACTTGGACAAAGACAGTGTAGAGTTCTATGGTGGCCAATTATATTCTTGCAAGTTATCCATCAGCAGTTAAGTTTATCTCAATGGTAGTTGCTCGGCTGACACATCTAAACTGAACCGAGACACAGTGAGATTTGGAAGCACTGTTAGTCCTCTATACTGAGCAAGAAACAGATTCGCTTGCACTTTTAGCTCTGTCTTATGTAAGAGCCCGTGAGAGCTGCATTAACACGCCTCTCTGAGGGTTTTGAGCATTGAGAAACTCTTCTCCAACACTTCAAAGTATGATTTAATGGAATTAGCTGGTCAATAGTTAAGAGGCTGGGGAGTGAAATGTCAACTGATCTCATCAACAGAAAAAGAGTGAGGAAGAACTAAGAAACAAGGGGACGTTACATAATATATTACATTAAGACTGTGGGTTAGTTCTCTGACTTTCATTCGACTGCCCGACAGTGCCTGAGAGAGCGTTCGTAATTAAAAAGGTTTTGTCCGCCCCTTCTCTGCGGTATTGTACCGCTGCTAACACAATCACAATCCTAGACGATTGCCCCAAAGTACACAATGTTCAGCTGTGCATGGGCAAAAATTAGTTGATAGGCGTGATTCTTCTTCAAAGGAATGTGAGAGGAGGGAATAGATGAGTAGTTTGCGCTTTGATAGCTTTGTTTTGCAGCAGGAGTTCTTGAGTTCAAGAGAACTGGTGGAAATCAAACAATCTCAGTCACTTTCATCGCAAATTCATTTGCAGTTATATTCATGGATAATACTCGAGGTTCAAAATTAACATTCGACAGATCGTCAATGTGAGTGAAATAGGCTTTGGCTAGTAAATAAAATAGTTACCGCATGGTCTGTAACATTGTTTGTTGCTTTTTAAATCTGATAGGTCAAGCTAATCAAAATCAAAATGCATAAATGCTCCAAGAAAATGTAAAATATATTTGTATTTCTGACTTTTACCACAAATTTTAACACCAAGTGAATATATGAGAAACCAAATTGTATTTATTATTTCCACGACATTGCATGCTCGTAATTTATTTCGCACTTTGATATGAAATACACTGGCAGCAGCACACCGGCGCCTTTGAGGTGCAATTGAAGAGCACACTAGGAGCCCAGTACCGTTTCCGTGTAATGCGGTACTGGGCCTAACCCAACTCTAACCCACCAAGTGCAAATAACCATGGATGCTATTTACACTACTACAAAATAGCAAGATTTTTCTGCTATTCATACTACTTATTGCAAATAGTGGCAATTATCTGCACCTCAGTATTGTAGTACATTATAAAACAGTACGCAATAATAACATATTGAGTGTAAATTATAGATTTAATTGAAATTATTAAATGGATGCCACCTTATTGGGACAATAAAGTCCTCCCTACACCTACAACAACCCTACCCGATTCTTTTTATTTTCAACTTTTTGATTATTTAATTTTTATGGAAACTAAATGCCTTTCCGATGCAATATGAGCTTTAAAAAGGGAGAAAAAAAGTTAGGCAAAAGGCGGATTCGATCTTGGGTCAACTGCGTGAAAAAGCACGTGCTTTGCCATCTACGTCACTGAAAGCGGTGCTGTTGAGCCTAGTGTTGACTAGGCCAATCACACGCTGGTGGGCGGAGTTAGTATAAATAGCCTTTACCAACAAGTTCCACATGTAAAACAGACATTCCGATACACACAAGTGTAGATAAATAAAAAGCGATACTTATATCCCTTGCCGGTGTCCCTGCACGGTGGAGTCGATGGTCTTTACACTCTTCGGTCTTCTCACGAGGAGGGCTTCACACGACGGCTGCCGCGGTATATTAACCGTTTTTAAACCCGTCTAACAAATCACTATTTGAATTCAGCTGAATACACTTTCCTGTTTATCATAATATTTATATCATTATATAATTTATAATATATATATATCAATAAAGATTTATGATACATAATATTTAATTAATGTTGCACCTTGGCAATGTTTTATTCTGTAATGATATCCATCAATAATCATAGTAAAACAATTAAGAATTATGACATTGTTTATCATCAAACACACATTATTACAGTATTACTTTGAAACACGACTCCTTGTAACATACTGAATCTATAGCGCTTTAAAAACATCTGTTTAAGTCCGGAAAACCAACGACTGTCTGCTTTTTCCTTTAATTAGATATGATGTCTTAATCTACGTACAATGGCTCTTTACAGCAATTATAGAGTATTTTACACAGACCAAACAGAAGGTAGAAATTCCCTCAATGCCTGTTGACTCTGATGGAAAGCTCATTAAAGAAGCGCAAATCTGTCGTTTTTAAGTAAGACTTTTCCTCAGGCCCCTTGAGGACAGCCGCTGTAATTCATCACAGCCACTAATTATGCAAGCTTTAGGTCAAAGAGAGAGGAAAAAAGAGGAAAAGAGTAGAAGTGAACGGATGAAAGAAGCACATGTCGGGAACCGAGACTGCTGCCGTGTGATTAAAACAGGTTTCTCTCGCTAGGAGGAACACGAAACTGAGCTATTTCTGCTCTCTGTTCCTGCTTCCAAGAACATGTGTATCTTTAGAAATGAGACATAAAAGCCTCAAACCTGAGAAAGCGTTTAACCCCGCTTGATTTTTCGAATTCTTAATCCCAGTGACGAACTTGATTGTTGTTTTCTGCAGCAGTTGTCATGGAAACAGATGATTATTCACAGGTCATGATGTTAATGACGCAGGGAATCGAATGATAAACAGGTGATAGTATTGTTACTGTAGTCAGTGATGTGCGCACGGCTCACAGACGCATTTACATACCAGGACGACAAACAAGCAACCTGCTAAAATAAAAGGTGAAGCACTCTTTGTTCTTGTTCAAATGAGGCTTGTTTCACAATGCACACAAACTGTGATATGCATGCACATAGTGACTGCGCATGGCCTGATACTTGTTTAAAAAGCAATCTTGTGGAAAAATCATCTAGCTTATTAGTTAAATGAATGAAAAATGAGTCGGGTTTATTCCATACGCACTTGATATAATCCAAACGTGAGCTTTCATGCATTGATATCTTATATATCAATACAGCGTTTAGGTGACTGCCACAAAACACATTTCTCAACTGAGAGATTTTCATTTTCAGCATGAAGTCACACAGTGTCGTCCTATTCATTAACATCCTAATTGTTTATCTGGGTTATGTAAAAGTTACCTCTAATTATGCAACTATAAAAAGACGACTATTACATTTTGATACAATTGAACTTGGTCTGATACTTATTATTCAAAAACTACACAGCAAATTAGAGGGGAATGATTGCAACTGTTCTCTGATCACAAAGGAATAATTACTTCGTATAAGTTCTAGAATCACTGCTCACATTAGTTTAAAAAAAGATACTGCGCTAAAGTGAAAAAAGAAAGGCTGTTAATAGCTTAAAAGAAAAGGCTACACAAAAATAAACATTGGATCATTTACGCACTCACGTTTTTACAGATCTTTCATAAAGTTGATTAACAGCTACTACAAAAATATAATTTGTCCTTTGTTTTCTTTAAATCCTTCAAAAGCCAAAATCAAGGTACAAGGAGTGCAGTGGAAGTGAAAAATCACAGAAAAGTGAAGCTTATCATTTTATAAAAGCAATATACATTTTATGTTAAACGTGTGTGTTATTCAGGTTTAGAGATTTTTAAAATAATATTTTAGTTGTTTTGGGGGCTTTTGTCATTATGATCATAACAACAGTTACATCACACAAAAGTCACATTATAGCTTCTTTTATTTCAGATGTAAGCAATGTTATAGTTAACTAAAACTACAATTACATCTCTCTCTTTCTCTCTCTCTATACACATGCATCTACGTAAAACATCTAATTTAACATTTAATTAAAATTTAAATGAAAGTAAGTACATTTTAAATATTAATAAATACTATAATAGTACCTCTTGGCTGATTTTAAGTGTCTCTGTATAATCCAGGTTTGGGTTATTTTTAAAGAAAAGACGAGGTAGGAACAAATTATAGATTTGTGGTAGTTAACTTTGTCACAAAAACGATTCGACTGAACGATCCTGTGAATTCTTCCTTTAAAGTCTGCTGTGACGTGTTGTGTACACAGAAACAATCTAGCTGCTGACAGAGCTCTCAAAAGGAGCCAGACATGCGCTGATATCAGAACAGTGTGAGTTATCAGCACCAAAAGAGTTAGAAAACTACAGCTGATTGTGGAAAATGAGCCAGGAGCTCCGGCGATGCACATGATTATAGGCTACAGTTATATTAGCTTTAGCTCATACACAGTCCTTAAAATAAAGCCCTTTGTCCACATTCACAGTCTTCAGTTAGGCTGAACGTGTGTGTGTGTGTGTAATGAATACAGAGTTTCGATCACTTTGCTCTAAGTCAACAGACCCAATGAGATCTGTCAACATCTTCATTACCTGAGTAAGGTGAAGCACTTATAACACAATGACTCAGGCTGCTATGTTCTCTTCACCTGAGCTGTTGAAACAGCACATCCACTTTGTATTTGTGTTTGCTCTGAACGCCTCACACCAAAGTCCTTTATAAAGCAAGTCAACGCCCTCCGGGAGCCGATCCCAGTCAGTGTTGGGGGGGGGGGTAACACATTACAAGTAACGCGAGTTACGTAATAATATTACTTTTTTCAAGTAACTAGTAAAGTAACGCATTACTTTTTAATTTACTTTATGAGTTACTTTTCTCCATTTATTGATGACAGTGTGAACATGATCTTACTGTAGATCTAATCTAGACTAAATGTGAACGTGTATTAATTCATCCCACTCGCAAATAACTGATACAGTATTCATCAAAATGAATTAAAACAGTGAAATGCAAACTCAGAATATGACGCAAACCTGCAATAATTAAATATGTTAAACAACACAAATATATCTAATCTCATTTTATTACCCGATGTTTTTGCTGCTGACCTTTGATCCAGTTCAATCATACTAATAAGCAAAAATTACTTTAGATAATCTAACATTGTTTTTTTATTGCTGAAGAGTTTTTAACTTCTTTTTCTGTGTTCTACTGTACAGACGTGACTCTTCTTCAGTCTGAGGTTTATTCATTACACTTTTTGGTGTGAAAGGCTTTTACATTTGATATAAACAGAACTTCTTGTATTAAAAACAAACAATCAAGCCCTGTTCATATTTAAAAAGTAACGTGATTAGTGAACACAATTTTGTAATGCATTACTTTTAAAAGTGACTTTCCCCAACACTGTCATATGTGAAAAACTTAACATTTGTTTGAATGAGGAAGACTAGAGAAACAAAAAAAGCAACTCTGCTTATGTTTTAATGACATGTTAAATAACTAATATAATGTGAAACAGCAACAAAAATAAATACATCTGAAATGTAGCTTTCACTGGAAAAAAAAGAATAAATACTAAGCTTAATGTGATACTACCATTACTTAAATTAATGTATTTATGTATTTAATTAAAAGTTTGACTATTGATCATTTTCTGTAATTGTTGTTAATAAATGATAAACAAAAACAGTAGCCTGATAATGTGAAATTTAGGACTGTAAAATGTTAAACATTATGGCGTTTATAGATCATTTCAATTAATATATAATTACTGATTTAATCCTAAAAATGTATATATTTACATTCCATGTCTACAATAGCTTGAATGCAATATAATTTGCTTTTTATAAAAGCATCTATCAAATGTGTAAATTAAGCCATGATATCCGATTTGGGCACTTTACCCTTGGTTGATTAGCAGATATGAAGCATTTTATAAAGCCACGACTTTGGTGGAGGGGAACAAATTATATTTGTAGTAGAGGTGGGCATAGATTATTTTTTTAATCTAGATTAATCTAGATTAATTTTGGAATTAATCTAGATTAATCTAGATTAAAATGGCTCATTTGAATTCTGCCGAAGGCATTCAGAATATGTGTGCTACCCAAATAATGACTAAAAGTAAGTCTTTGAGAACGGGTTTCTCAAGCCAGGTGGCGCATTAGACCAGGCTCTCCTGTTTCCAAAATGCATCACAAACTTTAATCTCTTCCCGTCCCAATCCCACGAAAAAACTGGAGGAAAATCCCGTTCCACTCCCGGAAGAATGACTCCCATTCCCTCCCACTCCCGTGTTGTTGTTTTTTTTTGTTTTTTTTGCCGATAACTGTCAATTACAGTAAAAATATAGTACAGATCACAGCGTGCCCACCTTATTAGTTGAATAAAAACCCAAAATGTCGTTTTTTGTTATTATATTGAACTGAAAGCCATCTTATGCACAGTGTTGCACAGATTAAATTTCATGTAAATCATCCATGCTAACACACACGTCTTCTATTTTTATTTTTTAGACATTTCACTCTCTATAGATATATTTTTCAAAGACGGATTTTCTCGCTCAAGTTCACATGAGACCTAAAGCGCATCCTGTTTGCTTAAAAGCGCAACGTTTCGTTGTTATTCTGAGTGCACACAAATAAACGTAGAGTCTTTACAGATTCGAAAGATGTATTAGGCTACTTTTATCTGTATGACCAAGAATGACGGAGATTTTAAGAGCAAGTGAGCGCACCGGAGCCTGTCCTGCAGCAAACGCGCGTCCACACAAACACTTCAATAGCGCACATTTCTCTAGGTTAACATCATATTGAGCGGCCATGTAAAGTTGCTACTACATACATCTTTCAGATGAAAAGCCATATTTGAGGTTGATGAATGATAGATGAGCGTTTGGATATCCTGTCCGATTGTATTACCACATAGACCAGCCGTTAACAATCTGTCCATCACGGACTGCGAGCCTCTAGTTCGAAGACTCGTTCTCGCCCCCTACAGTGCAATTCGGCTAGGTATACATCCGCGCTAAAATATCAGGGTGAAAGTCATCATAGCTTGCGTAGTATAGACCCAGCTCCCAACCCAACTTTGAGAATAGATTAACGGCGATATTTTTTTTATCGCCGATAAGAGTCTCGCGTTAACGCAGCACGTTAACGCCGATAACGGCCCACCACTAATTTGTAGTAAAATATAGTGGAGTGGAAAGATCTTTCAACATGAAGTCTTTGTCAACTTACAAGGCCACAATATACATTTTACTCTAGCCCTCCATTTGCAAAGTCTTACAATAATTATAAAGTCCTCAATTGCTGAACAGTAAGACATGTAAACATTTATTCATTTTCTCAATGCATTTAATCAGCGTGCAAACCTGGCACGCAGCCCTGGTGTGACATTACCTCAAACAATTGAGAGGTGAGAAAAATACGTCTGCATTCTCTCAGGTTTGGCTGAACATAATGACATGACACAAGGAATGTGGAGAATGTGGGATGGGGGTTGGGTGTCTGCGTTTCTCAAGATACAAACTCATTATTTAGCATTTAAAGCACTTCTCTCAGTCTGGTTTTATCTACTGTTTCCTCATATGAGTGGGGGTTGTGTGAACATTTATTAAAACATGGCAGTGCTCTCAAGGCCATTGTAATCATCCAGTGACTGCCTCGGTTTATGTACATTATCAACTCACTTTAGCTCTGTTCCAAAACATAGCGAGCTGGTTTACTGCCTACGTACAGCAGACAGCTTCCTAACAATACGATGATCTTATAAAGAGCTCTCTACTTGGGCAAGGACACCATGTGCTATACAAATAGGTTTATAATGTCCCTCAAGCAAAGAGAGGTTCCTTGCACAATATGTTATAGCTCAAAACGCTTTTTAAACATAGTGCATGATTCCTAAACTAATACATTTTATGTTTGCATCACATAACCAGCTCCATATGTTTGGCTTTTCTGGCGTGGTAAACTTGCTCATAAGTGCACCCGGTACAAAAATGCACTCGGATATAAGTCCAATGAAACACACGTCACGAAAAGAGCTGAAAGACTTTTAGAAACAAGAAAAAATGACATGGTTGCTTCAGCAAATGCGTTTTTATGTCACATTATTATATCGGTTCAGTTTAGATTAGGGTTTAGTGTAGTTATTTAAAAAAATATAGCAATAATGTTTTAGCAACACTTACCAGACATTTTTATTTCCAAAGTGCCATGATACGGACAACAACCGATGTAATAAAACATCACCAGATTCACTTTCGTCTATTTCAGATAAAACTGAACACACTTTTAGTGCAACTCACTGGACATTTCATTTTGAGTTCAGTTTTACAAAACCAAGTATTGCAAAACCTGCAAGAAGCAACATACTGTAAAATGATACAGAAGTGATGCCACAAGTACATTTATTTTCAGTGAGCATAGGTTGCAAATAGGCCTCCTGTATAGTGTTCCTTATGCAAAACATCTTACATATGATTCCATTAAAGTTTAGCATTAGCATGCTTGCTAAGCTAACCGCATGAACCTACTAAAAACACTCAAAAACTTGGTAAAAGAGTATTTTATTTTACATTTTATTCGATTAAAAACATATTTGAATGAAATAAACATGATTAATAATTGTGTCCCAGTTCAGAAGCTGTATTCTTCAAAGGCTGCAGTTTAACACCAAATGCTTCACAGCGGTTCAATGAAGGCTGTTCAAAGGCTCCTTCAAATGTGGCCTCAAAATGCATGCTTCGTTTCCTGGGCCATGAACTATATAACAAATAGTTCCTTCATAATGCTTGGTTTGACATTTGAAGGTGTGGCCTTTGAATTACGCTGGCTTTGAATGATGCAGCCCCTGAATTGGGACACAGCCTACTGAGTGCTTCTCAGATTTAAAGCTAATTATTTTCTGTGAATTGGGATGTGAGTAACAGATTGTGGGTGATTGAAGGATGAGAAGGATACACCTGATGCATCCTTCAAAACAGGCCAAATGAAGGATGGAAAAAAAGGCTGCCTACAAAGGATCCTTCAATTTGAGATGTCCTTCGACTGAGCTTGATGACGTGGCAGCTTTTAAGCAGGCTTACTAGGATGCATTCTTCCGTTTCAGAAGATCCCTATATTTATCCCAGCTTGTCCACCATTTAGTTGGAATGCATTCTGGGATTTTTTTAAAGGGATAGTTCACCCAAAAATTAAAATACTGTCATCATTTACTCCCCCTAATGTTGTTCCACACCTGTATAGATTTCTTTCTTCAAAAGAAGATATTTTGAAGAATGTTGATAACCAAACAGTTTCTGGCAGCCATTGACTTCATATATATACAGACAAGCAGACTAAAGACATGGGTTACTGGAACCAAGATACATTTATTTGGTTCAGATGTGTCAAGCGTGTGGGACTTTACTAATCCCAAACTTTTGAACTGCAGTGTATGATACTGTAAAAAAGGTTTTCTCAGGTAACCCAAAATGTACATAATTTAGTTAAAATCAAGGGTCAAATGAAATAAAAATAGCACATTAAGGTTAAAAGTTTCACACTTTGTGTGTGTGTGTGCTGTACAGGTCTGGTATAAAGATTTGTTTTTTTGCTCAGGTGACCGAAATGTCTGCCCAATAGAGAAAAGTTTTGCTCAGCAAGAAAAAAAAATAGAGGGAACATTGGCTGTGTGTTGAGTGGCAAATTTACACTGTTATACAAGCTGTACACTTACTACTTTACATTGTAGCAATGTGTCATTTCTCCAGTGTTGTCACATGAAAAGGTATAATACAATATTTACAAAAATGTGAGAGGTGTACTCACTTCTGTGAGATACTATATACGTGCAACTCTTTCTTTCCCAACATTCTTCAAATATCATTTTTTGTGTTCAGAAGAAAGAAATGCATACAGGATTGGAACAACCTGAGGGTGAGCAAATGATGACGGAATTTTCATTTTTGGGTAAACTGCCCCTTTAATAATTTGTTTCCAAACAATGTGTTTAATTCTGCTGTTAAATATTTTAGAACAACGCTCTCTCTCTCTCTCGGTCTCTGTAAGAGCCTGTTCAAAAGGAACAACGGAAAAAAAGAGTGCAGATTTACATCAACAATATATCAGTGTTATAATAATAGGCATATTGCAACACATTCACACATTTATCCTGTTTCATGCAAGTAAAATTCCCCTACATCGTCCAGCAATTTCCGTGCTATAAATCTGAGGGGATTTGATGTGTAACATAGAAATGTCAAATCAATTTCATCAGAGAGAGTTTAAATGAGTAGATCACACTGACGCAGATCTTTCATCTGCAGTTCTATGTGACAACTCCAAATGATTCATATTTAATAGCCCATCCATTTCACTCTTCAAAGGCTTGTCACTGGCTTCACAAGTGGCATGCAAATCATCTCACTCCTGGGTTTTATAACAAGCTCTCTAACAGAGTGTCTCTCCATCACAGATATCATCTAATCTCCCTCTCATTCAGAGATTCATTCAATGTAAATGTGCACTTTTATAAATGTTATCTTTTGGAAACGGGGTGGGTGAGATCTGGCAGTCAAGGTGAAGCTGGAGTCTCTGGTTTGTTTATAGAGGTGGGTGATTTGTGCAGCGTTGCCAGATTCTCTCACAGCCGCGGCAGGAGTCTCACGGTGACTCGCTGTTGTGTCTGGATTTTGGCCATCTCAAACTTTACGAGTGGAGGATGGAGCGATCGACACTGGAAGTGACTGACGTCATGCTGTGTCACATGTCACGCAAGAAGGATCAAACCAGCATGCTAACAATGAACTAAGTGACCTTGAATGGGAATAATATATGATATTCCTATTGCATTTAGACTGGTGATCCAAACAGGGTGTTTTCCAGCCTTCAGCCTGAGGAGCTGGGATTGGTCCTCACAGGACAAGTGGGATGGAGAATGGATGGATGTGTATGGATATTGCGTATAGATATGATTTAAAACAAAAGATGATGTAAACTTGTAGGCCTGAGGAAGGAAACATCAAACCTGTTTTGGTGTAAATGGTGTTATGGTGTATAATTCATATAATACATTTTGTAAAACAGTACCAAGCAAATCAAACAGCAAATCTCAATAAATAAAAATATAATTAATTCCTGATTTTTGTAAAACAGTACCAAGCAACTCAAATAGCAATTTTTTTATAGAAGTTGAGTATATAATAAAAGTGATTTATAAAATAAATTTATGATATTCGTAAATTTTGTTGGTTTCATTGTTTATATATATATATTTCATTGTTTATATATATATATATATATATATACATTTTTGTAACAGTGCTTTTGTAACAGTACTGAGTAAATTTAAGTGTAAATGTGCAGATATGATGGATATCATAAATATTTATTTAAAAAAATTCAATCAATCAATACAAATTATGAGGGGAAAATGTCTTGACATTGATGAATCAACCTGAGTAAATGTAGACAGAGAAAGTTCAATAAACCAAGTTTCTTTCAGCCTGCCTGACTGGCTTTGTCTGTGAACTGAATCTCTGTCCATTATAACAGAAGTGATCTACTTGTGTTGAGCTGAAGAAGCACAGATTGAAAGTCCCTCATCTTCCATGTAACCCAGGCTGATTTTGGAGATAACATCTGGCACCTGTGTGACATATATGCGCCTCAACAGGTCTGAGTCCATGTAAACCGATATCACTAATCCTCGCTTATAATTCATCTCTCCTCAGTCCAGTCGGCAGTCCATAAATATAGTGTCACTGCAGGAGTAAATAATGCATTATCTGCTGCTGCCATCTCAGGAAGAGAATGCAGCCGTCCATCTGTTCATTTCAGTGGAGGTCATTGTAAATGTACAAAGAGGAACAGGATTATGGCAAACTGCTGTGACCCGCTTACCTCCTAAATAACTCTATTTTGCCATCACGGGATATAGATTGGTTTCTTAATAAGGGAAGTTCTCTATTCTTGCTCTCTCTCTCGGGTGCCTTGCTAGAAACCTCAGCTTATGTAAATCATGAGGAAATGAAAGCCTAAAAACAAAGTTAATTCAGTAAGTGAAACACAGTTCCCTATCAGTCACGTTCGACGTAACGTCAGAGTGACTGACTAATGGGATCTCGCCGGAGAGCCCAATCACCTTCGAGTGTTAACAAAACAAGCCAATGACAGTTGGCGTGCGTGTTTCGCCACGCGCACTCCGCCCCGCGGTGCGGGTATAAAAGGAGAGCGCGTGCAAACGCACATCAGCTTTTCGCTTCGGAGCCGAGCCTTGCAAATCTCCAGAGTGTCTGCAAAGCAGTCAGCGTTGGTGTTACGGCGCGTCAGCGGAGGTTGCTGTCCAGTGCTGCAATCCTTTTTCGGCAGTTACGCTGCTACCTCCCCTGGGCGCTTCAGCGTTTTCCTAAAAGAGAATTTCAGAGCAAAAGAGAGCTCCACGAGCGACGGGCGTCTTTTTAAAGATGGCTTCCCGCTCGTGCGTTTCTGGATGTGGTCGTTTCCTGGCTTCATCTGATGGCCACGATCGCTGCCCCTCGTGCTTGGGCTTTCGGCACGCTGAGGCAGCGCTTGTGGATGAGTCATGTTCTCACTGCGGGAACATGACCATGGCGATGTTGCGCTCTAGATACCTCCTCGCTAGACGTGGGTCTATCCCCCTTGCCCTGCCCCATTCTAGTTCCTCCGGCCGGAGGACTACTTCGGCTCAGGGCCAGGGTGATTTGAGGATCACAGTGAAAGCTTCCCCGTCGAGTACGTCTCCGCAGGCCTCTCACTCCTCGAGCACATCGCACCGTCTGGGGTTCCCGGATGAGTATGCAGGGTCCTCGGACAGGGCGGGGCCCAGCATCTCATTCGGTGCCCCAGCAGATGACGGGATATCGATCGCTGCATCGGGGGATGAGCTAGGTTCTGGAGAGGACGATTCGGCTGCGCTGCCTCCGTTAGGAAGAGTAGCGTTGCCCGAGTCAGATCCAGAACTGACCGCTATGCTTTCCCGGGCCGCTGAGAGCGTCGGGCTGCACTATAGGCCTCCGCCTTCTCCCGAGCGCTCAAGGCTGGATGATTGGTTCCTGGGGGCGCAGGCCGAACGTCGGCAACCGCCTCCGGTTCCTTTCTTCCCGGAAGTGCATGAGGAGGGGACTAAGTCTTGGAAGGCACCTTTTTCTGCCCGAAACAGGCCTAGTACCTCCTCCGTCCTCACCACCCTCGACGGTGGAGCGGCCCAAGGGTATGTGGAGGTCCCCCCAGTCGAGCGCGCCATTGCCATGCAGCTCTGCCCGCAAGGCGCTGCTGCCTGGAGGGGTAATCCACGCCTTCCGTCCAGGGCCTGTAAGTTCTCGTCTTACGGTGCTGCTGGACAGGCCGCTTCCGCCCTGCACGCCATGGCCCTCCTGCAGGTCCACCAGGCCAAGGCGTTGAAGCAGTTGCACGAGGGTGATGTTGACCCAGGGGTGTTGCAGGAACTGCGCACAGCGACGGACCTCGCACTAAGGGCAACGAAAGTCACGGCGCGGGCCTTGGCGGATGTGAGGGAGTCCGACAAGCACCGCTTCCTGGACTCCCCGATCTCCCAGGCCGGCCTATTCGGCGAAGCGGTGGAGGATTTTGCCCAACAGTTCTCCGCCGCACAGAAGCAGACGGAGGCGATTCGGAGGCGATTTGGGTACCCAAAACTTCAATAAAAGAGCAGTTTCCTTTTCCTCCGGGTCCCAAGAGGGCGAGGATGGCAGTGTACGAGACCTCGTCTCCACACTCCCATCCCCCTCTCTCTTCGCCAGTGGGCAGCAGGGTCCGGTCCGAGGACGCGACGCCTTCTCCCGCATCCCCTGCCCAACTATAGAGCCAGGTCAGTGTCACACCACACACTCAGACCCCACTTCGAGACGCACTGCCTTTCGAGTCGGGTCCCTGTGCTCCACTTCGCTGCCCCACCGTGGGTACGTCAGTAACTCCCCTGGTCCCGCTTGTACGGTCCCTGGGGGCCTGGCTAGAGCTCCCCAGGCCGTCTCGCTGGCTCCTGAGGACTATCAGACTCGGCTACGCGATTCAGTTTGTCCGGCGTCCCCCCAAGTTCAGGGGCATTTGGTTCACCTCAGTGTTGAGCAAGGATGCCCCTGTCTTGCGTGCAGAAGTTGCGGTCCTACTGGCGAAGGACGCGATAGAGCCGGTCCCTCCAGCCGAGATGAAGTCAGGGTTCTACAGCCCCTACTTCATCGTACCCAAGAAAGACGGTGGGTTACGACCAATCTTGGACCTGCGCGTTCTGAACCGGGCCCTTCACAAGCTCCCGTTCAGGATGTTGACACAGAGACGCATCTTTCAATGCGTCCGTCCCTTCGATTGGTTTGCAGCAATCGACCTGAAGGACGCCTACTTCCATGTCTCGATCCTCCCTCGACACAGACCGTTTCTCCGCTTTGCGTTCGAGTACAAGGCCCACCCCTTCGGGCTATCCCTGTCGCCTCGTGTCTTCACCAAGGTCGTAGAAGCAGCCCTTGTACCATTAAAGGAAGCAGGCATTCGTATCCTCAACTACCTCGACGACTGGCTCATCCTGGCCCAGTCTCGAGCACTGTTGTGCGAACACAGGGATATGGTGCTCAGTCACCTCAGCCGATTGGGGCTTCAGGTCAACCGAGAAAAGAGCAAACTCTCCACTACGCAGAGGATCTCTTTTCTCGGCATGGAGTTGGACTCGGTCAACCTCACAGCACGTCTCTCAGAGGAGCGTGCGCGGCCAATGCTGAGATGCCTGGAGTCTCTCCAGCGCAAGAGGGCGGTTCCACTGAAACAGTTTCAGAGGCTCCTGGGGCATATGGCATCCGCAGCCGCTATCACGCCGCTCGGATTGCTTCATATGAGACCGCTTCAGCGTTGGCTTCACGACCGAGTCCCGAGATGGGCATGGCGCCACGGCACGTACCGGGTCTCACTCACCCCGTCCTGCCGCCGCACCTTCAGCCCATGGTCGGACCTTGCTGTTCTTCGGGCAGGAGTTCCCTTAGAGCAAGTGTCCAGGCATGTTGTTGTTTCAACAGACGCCTCTACCACGGGCTGGGGGGCCATGTGCAACGGGCATGCAGCCGTGGGGCTCTGGACAGGGCCCCAGCTGCAGTGGTATATCAATTGCCTCGAGTTGCTGGCAGTATGGCTTGCTCTGCGCCGCTTCAGAACGCTGCTACACGAGAAGCATATACTGGTCCGTTCGGACAACACTGCGACCGTTGCGTACATCAACCACCAAGGCGGTCTACGCTCCCGTCGCATGTCGCAACTCGCCCGCCATCTCCTCCTTTGGAGTCAGAAGCATCTGAGGTCACTTCGCACCGTTCATGTCCCAGGCGAGCTCAATCATGCAGCCGACGAGCTCTCACGTCAGCCCGCCCTTCCGGGAGAATGGCGACTCCACCCAGAGGTACTCCAGCTGATTTGGAGATGCTTCGGGGACACTCAGGTAGACCTGTTTGCCTCCCCGGACATGTCTCACTGCCAGTTGTTTTTCTCCCTGTCCGAGGGGACCCTCGGTACAGATGCACTGGCATGCAGCTGGCCTCGGGGCCTACGCAAATATGCGTTTCCCCCAGTGAGCCTCCTCGCACAGACCCTGTGCAAGGTCAGGGAGGACGAGGAGCAAGTCCTCTTGGTGGCGCCGTACTGGCCCAATCGGACGTGGTTCCCAGAACTGATGCTCCTCGCGACAGCCCCTCCTTGGCAAATTCCTCTGAGGAGGGATCTCCTTTCTCAGAGAGGGGGCACCCTCTGGTACCCGCGCCCAGACTTGTGGAATCTCCACTGTATGGTCCCTGGACGGGACGCGGAGTTTCTAAGTGGCCTACCTCCAGCGGTAGTAGACACTATCACTTCTGCCAGGGCCCTGTCTACAAGACAAGCGTACAGGCTGAAGTGGAACCTGTTCGTCGATTGGTGTTCTCCCCGCCGGGAGGACCCCCGTAGATGCCCGATCGCAGTCGTGCTTTATTTCCTGCAGGATGGGTTGGAGCGAAGGCTGTCTCCCTCCACCCTCAAAGTGTATGTCGCCGCTATTGCCGCACATCACGATGCAGTAGACGGTAAGTCTCTGGGGAAACACGACCTGGTCATCAGGTTCCTCAGAGGGGCAAGGAGGCTAAATCCTCTGCACCCTCATCTGGTACCCTCTTGGGATCTCCCCTCGGTCCTGTCGGCCTTGAGGGGGGCCCCCTTTGAGCCTCTGCAGTCAGTAGAGCTTAAGTTTCTGTCACTGAAGACAGTGCTCCTCGCTGCATTGGCCACGGTCAAGAGGGTAGGGGACCTGCAAGCATTTTCGGTCGACGATTCGTGCCTAGAATTCGGGCCGGGTAACTCTCACGTTGTCCTGAGACCCCGGCCTGGATATGTGCCCAAAGTTCCCATCACGCCCTTCAGGGATCAGGTGGTGAACTTGCAAGCGCTGCCTCGGGAGGAGGCAGACCCAGCCATTGCTCTGCTCTGTCCAGTCCATGCCTTGCGCATCTATGTGGACCGCACGCAGAGCTTCAGGACCTCAGACCAGCTCTTTGTCTGCTTCGGAGGACAGCAGAAGGGAAGAGCTGTCTCCAAACCAAGACTCGCCCACTGGATAGTGGAGGCTATAGTCTTGGCCTATTAGGCCCGGCGCTTACCGTGCCCCCTTGGTGTGAGAGCACACTCTATGAGAGGCGTTGCTTCCTCTTGGGCCTTGGCGCGAGGCGCCTCGATAGCAGACATTTGTAAAGCTGCCGGCTGGGCGACACCTAATACGTTTGCGAGGTTTTACAATCTCCGTATAGAGCCAGTGTCCTCCCGTGTACTTGTCTCAGATGGCCAGTAACACTGGAACCCGCTCAGTGTCAATCACGCTTGCTGCGCCATTCCTCTCTACGGACCGGATACGTGCGCCTTGTTGCTTCTCAGTTCAGTTCCCCACTGCGAACCCTGTTGAAGTTCCTCCCGCACCCTCGGCAGTCAGGTGTGGCGGAGCACCAGACGCCAGGTCCAGTACTCGTACGTTGCCCAAGGTCAACCCTTGTGCTGGGCTAGGTGCCTGTGTGTAGTGATTCCCCTTGGGTGATCCCACATGTGTATTCTTCCACGGTACGGCTCCCCCCACGTGGAGCCCGTGTCTTCCCTGGCAGAAACATTCTGCCCTCTCTGCTGTGTAGCTATCTCACCCCAGGCGGGCTGAGTCTACCTCAGAGACTCCCGTATGTAGTACTGCCCTTGGCCAGTCCATATGTGTAATCTCCACATGATACCTCCTTATGCAGGATGTGGCTCCGTAGCATTTCCCCCTACTTGGGGTACGCTTTCCCAGTGTTATTCTACCCACTGAGCGGAACAGCAGTGGCGGTCATCTCTGCCTAAACCCTGTCCTATCTTCCATCCCAACTGGTGTGGGGGGACTTGCCGGCTTCTGCAGAGCACTGGAGGGGGTCAGCAATAGTGGCGTTTTCCAAGGGATCCCATTAGTCAGTCACTCTGACGTTACGTCGAACGTGACTGACTGATAGGGAACGTCTCGGTTACTTGCGTAACCCCCGTTCCCTGAAGGAGGGAACGGATACGTAACGTCCCATCGCCATAGTTGCTGTACCACCGCTGTACGGCCAGGGCACACAGTCTCGGCCCCTCAGCGAAAAACTGATGTGCGTTTGCACGCGCTCTCCTTTTATACCCACACCGCGGGGCGGAGTGCGCGTGGCGAAACACGCACGCCAACTGTCATTGGCTTGTTTTGTTAACACTCGAAGGTGATTGGGCTGTCCGGCGAGATCCCATTAGTCAGTCACTCTGACGTTACGTCTCCGTTCCCTCCTTCAGGGAACGGGGGTTACGCAAGTAACCGAGACGATACTTTTAACATTGCATCGTGTAGCACTTGTTCTGCACGTTTTCAATAAAATATATGTATAACAGAACATGTATAGAGAGAGAACAGAATTTATTTTGAACATTGAATATTTTGTAACATTATATATGCTTTAATGTCATTAAATCATTTCTTTGGCTATAGTTAATTAATCATTGTTAATAAATGATACAATATTACAACTAAATTCAATCATGACTGCTTCCCTCAATCTGTCATTCATGAAGATTATTGTCATGTTAAAATATATATAATATTATTACTATTTTAAATAGCAGTGTTCTGAGTGAATATGTGTTAAACTGTAATTTATTTCTGTGATCAAATCTGTATTTTCAGTATCATTACTCCAGTCTTCAGTGTCACATGATCTTCAGAAATCATAATAATATGCTGATTTTCTGCTCAAGAAACATTTCTGATTATTAGCAATGTTGAAAATAGTTGTGTTGATGAGTATTTTAGTAAAAACCAAGATAAAAAAATCCAGGATTCTTCGATGAATGGAAAGTTGAAAAAAAACTGATTTTTTTTTTTATCATTGAATTTTTGTATCGATATAAATGTCTTTACTGTCACTTTTGATCAATTCAATGTACCCTCACTTAATAAAAGTGTTAAAGTTGTTCTTAATGACCTCAAACTTTTGAACGGTAGTGTTTGCTAGTGTTATTTAATTGTTAACATGATAGTTTACACACAAATACGTTGTTAGTCACTTCAGTTTGAAAAGCAGAATTCACAAACATAAGTGTAAGTGTTGAACTAGGTGCTTGAAATTAATATAGAAAACCAAACGTAATTGGAGTTTTGACTGACTGAGATCTGGTTGTGACAACTTCCACATGTAGTAGTAGTAGCCTTTTATTGTCACTAGTCACAAGTACCAGTGAAATTAGCCATCCAGTGCTACTACGAGTAACACTCCATAAATATGACTAATTATAAACATAAGACTCTCCACACAAACACTTTGAACCCGATACGTCGCTCACAAGGATGGCGAGAGCCTCTTGCAGGTGTGTGGAGCTCAAACACAAATTCATCACACAGGAAGAAGCACGAACAATCAGGAAGACGTCTCCGCAGCATCCGATCCCGCACTAGATGACTGAGGGATAGCTTTTTCCCTCAGGCTATCAGACTAATGAACAGTCAGAAATAATACACCCTACAGCACACTCCCACTTTACGGTATGCCATGTATTGCACTTTAACACAGTTCAACTGGACTAGACTGCACACACTGCACTAACACAACAACCTATCTGCTACCACTGGATACCATGCAATGCACATCCATGACATTGCGTATATGGCCTATGTATAATCTGCTGCACCTTCGCATATTATTGTGTGTATATATGTGTACAAAATGTAGAATGTGTACATACATTGTATAATGTGTATTGATAACTGTAAGTATGTCTAATAGTACACTGTGTGTACTGAGTATATGTATGTGTATTCTGCACATTGTCTTCTGTATAAGTCTGTAAGTATGTACTGTCTATATGTAAATGGTTTCTGCACTGTCTGGAGCACGTTCTCAAGAATTTCACTCACCAAGGCACATGTGCTGTTGTGATTTTGATTTGAGAATGGAGCTGGAATGACTTGCGTTCCAGCTGTGAGAAGGTCAGACAACTTTTAATTCTGCGTCCAGTGGAGGAGGAACACACGCAGGCCTCCATCCAGTTCCACATCTCCAGCATATACTCATTTACCACGAATTACATTGGAACACCCCCCTGGAATGTCTGCTAATAGTATTGACATTGGCTGGGAACTGAGCAAAAATCATTTAACACAGTTTTACTTTACAGGCCAGACCTCTACTGCAAAACAATTAAATAAAAAGGTTAGTATGGTAACGAATTGAAGCTGAAATATATTTTAGCCTGCTGCAGAGTGATATTTCATGCTGTGTCCCAAATATTAAAGCTTTTAAATTGCCAGAAAAGCAGAGATTGCAGGTAAATGTGGAGCGCCCCGGGGAGGCGAATGGAGATATGAGCTCTTGAACCACTGTCCTACTTAAATGCTGAAATTATTTCACAATAAAAAAGGTATAGATAATGAAAAGCATTATGGAGTTTCACATGATCCATTTTAATTGTATACTTTTAAATGGTGATTTGTATAATATTTGAATGTTAAAATATGTTCTTGTTTTCCAGTTTTCTATGCAGGAACAGCCATAAATCATTCATAGATTGAATGTTTAGTTTTTTCATCACATCAAAATCAATATGTTCCACACTTACACTTTCCTTTTATTGAATTGATTTTTGATAATTATTAGCATTTTATTATACAAACAGTCTAGATGCACTCGTTGCACAATTTGTTTGAGAAACTTGACTAGACTGTTATAGCAACAGCTCCACCAATGGCAGGAGTTTGGGGGCGGGGCTATCACATCATCCGCCCAGGTGTGGAGAGTGTTCAGGAAACCTGTTTGAATATAGTCATTATTTTTGCAGCTCAGTTTTGTGATGCTGGCTTTATTACAGGTAAAAAAGAGTCTACAGCATTATAAGAGTCTTGTAAAAAAAAAAAATTCAAAGCATCAGAATACAATCGTGTGAAATATCTGAGTGACTCTTTAAACAATTCTTGGACAAATGTGAAAAGGGCCACCTTGAGTGTTTATAAACGCATGTCACACAAGAATCTGAGGCCTTTCTTGACTAAACACTTCCTTCTTGTTATCAATAGGTTTAGTTACTCTACAAAAATTACCTGTCACATTCTGTAGTGTTTGTATAAAAGAGTTTTAAACAATCTTCAACAGAAATGTTATCCACACCTGCCAGTTATGGCTACCAATTGTTCTGGCCATGAAACTGGATTATGTAATATATCACTGAAATTATATTTTGCCACTCCAATGACAAAGGCATTATCTAGTGGAGTGTCCTTGAATATTTGCAGTTAACAGCGCAGAGTATTGCTTTCATCATATACAAAATTAGAGGCTGTTTACATGGCACAGTTTTCAACTAAAAATGGGCATCTTTTATGAGTTTTTGGGTATTAAACACGACAATAGTGTTTTTGGGGCCCATTTGAAAATGGGTTTCAAAGTGTATGTCAATGCATCAATGCACATGTATTACACGTTCAGTCTATAGGCAAATACATGCATAATACAGGATTTATAGTCGATTTAGTGGCTCCGAGTGAGTGGGGAATGTTTGGACAATGTTGTCTGTACATGAAACTGCAAGAATGCAAATGAAAAACTGTTTTTAGTATACTGTTGACATGTAAATGTACCATTTTTCAGTGTCCTGCATTTTAGCTCATGCATTACTGTACAGTTCTTAAACACTTAACAGCAAACTGACCAGTAGCTCTACCTAATTTACTAACCAAAGCCAAAACTCACACTTTTCTCTTAACAAGTTTTAATTTTAAACCTTTACATTTATACTATATTAACCAGCCCATACAGAACATGCAACCCTTCTGCATTTTCTGCACTGATTTTATAAATGTTTACATATGTTAAAATGTGTTAATAGATCAAATTAGCCAAAAAGTACAATAATCGAACATGCAAGGGGACAAGAGCACATAGAACTGTTTCCAATTCTGCGACATGCAGAAAGCTATATGTGGGCGCAGATTTCGTTTGTTGCCGGCCGTAACTCCATCTGCTCCTCCTGTGAGAAGCTATGGTGTGACTCAAAGGTTGTTTGCCACCATGGGTGATTAACAACACAGAAATGCAATTACACTAATGTTTGTTGTCCATGTACTCACTTTGCGCTCAAACACTCCAGCAACGTAGGCATAGTTCACTGTATCTGGCAGCAACAGTAGCGACTGTCTACTAGTTTCCGATAAATCTGCATGGCTGCCACCCAACATCCATAAAAACCCTTCACTTCTTTTAATTGCAAGTGCTGGGAACAAGTGCGGTGTAATTCCTCTTTTGTCAAAACTTTCTTTGTCCTTTTCTTGCGATTGTCCCTGGAAACTACTGATGCTCTTCTAAAGCAGAGAGCGCTAAAGGTAAGAGACCTGAATATATCATAGTTGTTTCTTATATGGAAACAAGCCTAGACCCTCTCTTCAGTCAGCGACAGCCTTTGAACTAATCCTTGCAGACCGACGACTGATTATTTATTCATTTGTTCGTTTCAACGGTGCTCTCATTATTGTACCCACATCGGCCTGTAAACTTAAGCAAAAAGCTGTCGTTCTCTGGCTGTCTCGCCCTTTCTCTCTGCACACATCGGTTTCAAAGCCTTGTCAAAAGTGGGGGAAATCCTTGTATGACACATTTTGGAAAAGAAACCTTTCAAATTATGAGGGCAAATGAATAATGTACACTCTCATCCTGAGCATTATCGAGTTTAATGCACTGTATCTGTGCCAGTGGCTCATTTCTGGCTTAAGATGACTAGGAAGGCATATTGTGCAGGATTTGTTACTGGAACACAGACTGAGCTCTCAATGGCTCTGATTGAGAGCATGAAGTCTGCAGGCTGCCCCTTAAAAATGTTTTTATAAGAAAAGGGCAGAGCAGATAAGAGAAAGACACAGCATTGCTGATGAATAAGACCTTCATTTGGAGAGTGGCAGAGATAGCATCACTACTTCTTGGAAGATGGCTGTACTTCTGGGAAAAGGGAGAGCAGAGGTCTTTTATAATAGAATACTTCTCTGAGTCCCGCTTCCCTCACACAGCAGTAAAAGGCTTAAATTGGTCAGTCCTTTCTGATCAGCAGAACTGAAATCGGATTCAGACGGACTTCAGAGCAAACAAACAAACAGCTGGAAGTGAGCCGTGAGCTATGCCATATGAGTGAACAGGTACGTATGAGGCTAAAGACGACGTTACCAGCAACTAGGCATTAAATATTCTCACTAAACCTGAAATGCAATACCACCCAAGTGGACTTACTGTGTGGCTGCCAAACACACAGACGGGTCTTCCCAGGTTTGGAAATGTGAGAGAGAAGCATCCAGCCAAATGCCTTGATTGGTCTTGAGATGATGCATAATCAGCTTCACTGCATTTCTAATGGAAATCAGAGAGGCTGATACAGATCTGGCTACTTTACTGTGCCCTTCCATGCTTTTGTTGAAACTAAACATTAATGTAATTCAATAATACCCAACAGAAAGCAAATAACCCAAGACTATTCTCTAATCTGATATTACACTTATATTTACACATACAATCTCGCTCTCTCTCTCTCTTTTTTGAAATGCCCCAATATTATTTTGAACTGGTTTTGAAAATGCATTAATGTGTGAACTAATATTGAAAATTAGGCAAACCCTACAGGTATGCAAAACACATTAAATGTCTCTTATGGGTAAAAACTTTTGGATAAGCCAGTTAAGAGACAAAATGTAATACATTTTAGTCATTATATTTACAGGGGCTGGACAAAATGAACATCTGGGAAATATGCAATATTTTATTAATGCGTTTTACCACCATTTAATACAGCTTCCAGTCTTTTTAGAGTAGATTCATACAACTTTTTAATAGTCTCCAGTTGAGCGTTGTCTGTGAAACATCTGCCAGTTGTTTCAGAGATGGTGGAAGAGAGAATCTGCTTCTCTCTCTTCTCTCCAAATCTGTCCACAGTGGTTTGATAATGTCTCCATCAGTCTGTCTGAATGTCATGAAGAAACAGAACAAACTAAGACCGACTAAATCCAGAAGAACTGTGTCTCAAGACACTTCAAGAAACCTCCTGCAAAGCTCCTGAGAAACTCTGCTCAAGAGCACCGAGGGCAAAAGCTTTAAATGCAAAGGATCCTCACACCAAATGTTGATTTAATTTAGTTAATAGAAGTTAATTGATAAAGAAAATCTATTTATGACATTATTTTGACAGTATCCTCATTTTACGTCATTTTTAAACAAGTGCCTAAAACTTTTAACAGTGCTGTAGCTTTGCAGGTATGTTTCTTGAAGCATCTTGGAGACGTTGCACAGTTCTTCTGGATTTAGTCTGTCTCAGTTTGTTTTGTTTCTACATGTCACTCCAGAAACACTGGATGATGATGAGATCTGGGGACTCATTTCTAAAATGTTGTGCAGAAACCATCCTAAATTTGATCTTGCGATCATATCTCGAATATGCGTACATTTGATTCATAGAATAAACGTATGAACAGAAATCACGTGTACGTGTCTCGTTCAGATGTGAAATCTATTAATCGCAAATGATCTTAAACTTGCACGCAATTGAATGGTTTCAGCTCTCTGCCTTGTTAACGACTCCTAATTAACGTCATTAACAAATCAAATATCACCAATCATCATAATTTATAACAGCGAGCTGCAAGAACAGCTAACATTTTCAAAAACCTGCAATACTCCGGCAATAAAAAGTGCATACGTCTGCTCAGACCCTGACATGACGCTAAGCACTGTTCCACATCAAAGACAGTTTTTATAAAAATAAGCGCTGACGTGGATTTAAGCGTACGCACACTCGAAGATCAAATCTGAGAGTAAACACGCTTTATAAATGAGGCTCCAGATCTCTGTGTGGAGCACCATCTGTTGTCTTTTTGCAAACAAAAATCTCATTTGATTATTACAAATAATGGAAAAATTAATATTTGGAAATATGAATTGATATTTTCTACTGACTCACTACAGGCAAAAGATAGAAAGCTGGTGAAAATACTTGTGTTCTAATAATGTTGCCCACCACTGTGTATGTACACATACATTTTGCACACATAGACATGCATTTTTTATGCAGCTCAATTCAGTGTAGAAAAGCAGAAAAACAGGTAAGTTTTAGACAGGTTCTATAGTAATAACCATAAATTACTGCACTCTGCGTTCGAACAAATCACGACACTCCCATACTGTCCTAAGGACAGCAGTCATTTCCATTGTGTTAGTTTCTCGTGTTCATAAAGAGCATATCTTGGAATGAAACTGCAATTATATTACGTTCCTATGTTTGGCAGAATCGCAGAGTCTTGCTCCGTGGCATGCTGTGTCATAAATCAAACGGCTCTTAATTATGGGAGCTGAATGAGTTGACAGAGGCCTGATGTGGCCTGATCTGTCTTTTCAATACTGCCTGGTGCTTTTATAGCGACTAATAATGGAAAACTCACTCGGAGTGGGGAGGAGAGATTCGGGTGGCCTAACAAGAGCTGGCGATGGCATTGACGGTTCTGACCGCAATCAGTCTTCAGGCGCTAGGAAGATTTTAATGCGTTTAACACACCTCCCAGTTTCAAAGCTATGCGAGCATATATTCCTGCAGTAAAACTGATTGCACTGCCAGCAGAAATGAACAGTTTTCTTTGGTCATTAGCGGTTCGGTGTGAAAAATGGTACAACTTTAGCTCTAGCTTATTCAAGGAGGAAGCATTTAGCACCGCTGGATGCTTGTTTGGGTTCTCTGCATATTGACGATAAGCCGCTACGCGATAATGCATGCAAGGCATGATAAACATCCCTTTGAAAAGCTCCTGGTGACACTAGCTAAGCTAATCTCTGTGATTATAACGGTATCCAGTGCATGCTGCTACTTGAAAAAGCAGTTCAGGGTGTGCACTTTGTTGTGTTGACAAAGACCAGCCTCAATTGCAAAGAAATATTGTGGTGGAGGTGCTAAATACAAGTCTAAAATACCTCCTGGCTTGGGCTAGCATCAAACTAATAGGCAACGGGGTAATGATACGCACCCCTCTAATCAACAAGCGAGCTTCTGTAGGACGTAATGACAGCCTGAGGGTAATGCATGCAGCCTCGACACCCTGACATGTTTACATTATCTCCAAAACAGACGTCTTTTGGAGCAAGTGGAGGCGAAACCCAGGGGAGACCACAAAATGGCTCCAGAAGCCGAAGACTGGCTGCCACACCATCAAACCCAAAGAAGAAAAAAGATGCTGCACCGTTTTAGAAGGAGGCCAGAATCATCATCTGAGAGTGTATATATATATATATATAGAAATCAGCAGAGGTTTTCTAATACGTTCAACATGGCCAACATCTGGACCGGGCACACTTGATGCATTGCTTGTAGGAGGGCAGCAACTTCAGTGGCTTTTGATTGTGGGTGGACATTTCTGGAAGTCCTCACAGCCGAGGGGTTGTTTAATTTCTCATTCGCCGTTAATCCATCATCTCCTACAGCTCGCTGCCTGCTGATTGCTGCAGGTACCGTAGTGCAGGGACTCCAGAATAGTGTAAATTTGTGTTTGTCTTTGTGCCAGAGAAAACAAACACTTCCACGGAGAACGTGTGTGATCTGTGGAAAACTGGAGACTGATCACACCCAGGAGAACGACTGCTGCGCCTGCAGCCCAAGAACTGTGTGTTCAGATAATAATGAAAAATATTGGTATTTCTGACAAGTTCTATGTGCTTCTGTGACTGCTAAATATAAGACTAGGAGATTTAATGACATAAAATACAGTAATTAGTCAAGCGATGTTATCTTAAATTGGTTTAATTGCTTTCAGGTATTCAGATAATTTATACAGTGCTTTTGTTGTGGAAAAAAGATCATACTATCCAAGGTGATATAATTAATATGCATAGGTAGAGCGCACACAGATTTTCATGCACAAATGTGGAAATGCACAATGTCAACTTTTTTTGCGGTGTCTTGGATGTAAGTCATCATCTAGCAGTAAATGGAGAAAATAACCTTTTTAATTAACTAAATCTAGATGGAAGAAGTATTCATAGTCATTTGCACTCTTTGTGTGCCTGAATTTACTATTCGTTCAATTTAATTAGTGTATGTGTGCGTGTGTGCGTGTGTGCGTGTGTGTGTGTGTGTGCGTGCGTGCGTGCGTGTGTGCGCTGTTGTTCCAACCTGGGTTAAGAAATTGAGTGGAACTAAACTATTACAATGCACTTCTTTGTTAAAAATTATTGCATTAAATTTATTGCATAAAATTAAATTTTAATATTTAATATTAAATTTAATGATTTTAATATTATTTATAAAACGCATTATTTATATAATTATTTATTTATTAAATATTAATTTAATTGATTTAAGTCAACCTTCTTTAAAATTCAACAAAGATTCATAAACCCCAAATTAATTCACGAATGTTTGTATATCTGTTAAGTTGTACATACTATTCGTTCAAAACCCTAAAAGGGTTTGCTATTCAAAAACTACACAACAATAAAATAACTGTATTATTCGCGGTACAACATTTTACCACCGGTGTAATTCCCTTAAAGGCACAACTTTGAACCTCATTTACCCCTAAAAGGTTCATCTTTAGGGTGCATAACTGCATATTGTACTCTAAAGGTAATAATAGGCACTCTGTATTAGTAGATAAGACACAAGGCTGTCTCTTTAAGCTTTTGTAATGTTTATTTTTAGCACTTTTCTTCTCATAACGTACTTTGTCCGAAAAAATGCAACAAATGCATCTCAAATGCATACAGTACCTGTAGCTGTTTTACCAGTTCCATTGAGATGCATAACAGTAACGCACCTCACGTATTATAGACCTCCTTGGTACAAACATGTATGAATACTAATGAGATCACGCTGAGTATCAGACAGAGAAGTGGACCGGTGCCAACCTGTAAACTTTATCTACTAGCACGGCGAAGACAGATTTACCACAGCTGTAATATCACAGTATGGGGTTCACAATGTCCACTTCCCATCAGACTCTTCCACAAACATATTGAGGAGCACATGTGCTCTTAAAACATTACCATATTAAAGTTACAATCACAGGGAAAGAAGTAGCTGGAAAAGCAGATGGTCGCGTTTTATGCAGCTGATATTATGCAAACCATGCCCTGAGGCTTGCCCCCATTTACTTCTCTTTAATTGGCAGACGAGTGTGTGGTGCCAGACAACCAGGTGGCAAGGTAGCGCTCCTGCATGTTACATCCAAAGAGAGAATTATACATTTATTTATTTCTCCTCAACCTCTCATAAAACAGGCCGCTCTTATGCACACTAAGCGCTCTGTTGATCATGATTTATTTAGAGAGTAGACAGAAGACAAACCTCCCTTTTATGCGAACAATCATAATCTTAGATAATTAGCTGTAAACCATCAGAACGAATTAAAGTCAACTTGTAAATGCTGCACATGAGAGATTAAATATTACTTAAAAGTAATGTTGGTTATTTCACTGTCATTAAGATTGTTATTTTCAACGATTATTACCGGGGTTAAACTGCTATAATTAGATCTCTGTTTGAATGAAATTAATATGCAGATTAATTTATCAAATAAATCACACTTAATTGCATATCAATATTTACTCTTAACCAAAGGCCCCTGATGATGATAATTCAGACATTATTGCAGATAATATATTTTTTTTATATACTGTTAGGTTTAATGTATTCTAATTTGAATAATATATATATAAGTAAGGACTACCAAGGACTACACCAGACTATTTTAGCCAATTTGTTCATGGTCACTAAGGTAACCTGGATGCACAATGAATAAGAAGCCACCACCCAGCACTTTGAGCCATTGATTAACTCTGATTCACCCAGCAGTGTGCTAGGCTAATAGCAGGCAGCATACCATCTCAATGGCCCTTAGCCCACAGAGGTCTTTTCAGGTTAAAGAGAAACCATTTCCCTTCATAAATTGGACTCTGAAACCTTCTGGAAGGAGGAAGAATTTGACAGCAAACGGAGCTTTATTCACATCTGATGAAAGACCCACTTCAAAAAGGAAAGGTTCAAAAATTAAGCATCAGACGGGAAATGGAGCCCAGTACTTTGGCGCATGCTAAATTAAGACTTTTCCTTTTGAAGAATTCCATTTCCTTGCATTATGAAATATGCTCTTCATCACTGAGTAACATGTTATCAATAGTGAGCTTCCTGAAACTTCTGAAGATACTTCATCAATCACGTGGAGGCTGTCTGGGTCCCTGGAAAGGAGTGGATTGAATCTTGGCATAATTTCATAAAAATTTTCTGAAGCTACTGCCAAATATACAACATGTAACATCTGCAGAAATGTTGCTATTTCTTTTAATTTCCAAACTTATTCTTCTCATAAATCATAATAATGACATGTTGTCTGGTCTTATACAGTACAAGATGCTTATTACGATTAGGCTACTATGGTATTTAACATGGGAAATGCATAAGTAATTATTCTATACCATGGTATATTTTAACATACTTTGGTGTGTCCATTTGATACCACCTGTATACTACAATACTGCCACTATTTTGGACATTCAAAGGAAAAGTCGGCCAAAACTGAAAATTCATTTCCCCATGTCACCGCACTGTAAATAAAAAACAGAAATGATCATAGGCTGCTACAGCATTTTCCATGGTAAATGCAAAAGTAATTATTATGTATGGTATATATTAACATATTTTGTTGTGTTCATCTGATACCATCAGTATATTATAATGCAGCCATTTTTCTGAACATTAAAAGTAACCTAAAAATGAAAATTCCCTTACTTTCCCCATGTCCTAGCACTGTGAAACATTATATAATCAAGTCATGGCATGCTTTTATATTTACTTTAACTCATCAAAAGTTAAGCCATTTGAACTTTTTATAGGTTGAATGGAATTCAGCTTTAAGTCAGTTTAATTAAGTTTAAATTACTTGTACCATCAATTTTGATTATACTTAATTAAAGACAGTAACTGAACAGTTTTGAAGTAGAAATAAGTAGAGATTAATGAATTGCTTTATGAACTATGCAGTATTTTGGCAGATTCTCTGGAACAGACAATAGAATAACATCCTAAATATTTCAGAGCACAACCTGCCAAGTGTCATTTCTGCATCTAGCGACCTCCAAACTCCGCCCGGCAGCGACAACTCAGAACATGAAAGAGTCATGACGATGTCAGGCGCAGGTAAAGAAAGCACCGCGCAGGCAGTGTGGTCTGTGGTAGTTAGCAAGGGATCTGGATACAGAGGGCATGTGAGCGTGTCTTGTTTCTGACACATTTTCACCTCTCCCAGGGCCTCCGGCAGTAAACACTCTAAATAAATGATGCCTTCTGAGATTCTCATTGGCTGCTTCATCGGCTGATTATTGCCACTCGCTTTGATAGCTCGTTTATTTATTTCCTGCTAGAGGTGAGACAATAAGCTCTGCCTGCTTTCTGGAAATGACTTGTAATGAAAAGGTCCTTGGAAGCTGATTAAAGTGTTTAATTTAAAGCATCAACATAATCATACATAGTGTAGAGGGATCCATAAGACAATATAGCTTTCAGCATACAATTGCAATATGGGAATTTATGATCTTGTGTAATTTTGATAACTTTGTGGCATGTGGTCAAATAACTCAACATGAAATCATCTAGCGTTGCTTGCTAAAGGCATGAATCACAGTTACTTTATAGTTAGGGGGTTTCATGGATGTTTTTCACAAAATGTGAAAATCTAGTTTAGATTGTTGAAATATAAAAGGTACATTGGATTTCCTAATGTTTCCTGGTAAAGAACTTGATGAGTGTTTCTGAAGAGCATCAGGACACTGTGTTTCTATCTATTCATGCAATTTGTACTGCACTTTTTTTAAATGTTGCAGATGACTCAGCACCATTGATTCCCTCCATTTTCATTAAAAAAATGCCTGCAAAATCCAATTGTGCCTGCTCCTCAAAATGAAATTATAAAATTAAGCCAAACATTAGCACCAGTTCGTAAACCCATTTACTCCTTGCCTCAACTTAATTGCTGATGGGCTCCATGCATTTTCGGCCATTTAGGTAGAAACAAATTTGGCAATAAACTCTTTGAATAAGAAGGAATACACATTACTATGTGCAATAAGCCCATGTTCTTTTCCCCCGAGGGGAAAGAAACAAGGTAAATAAACAATAACTCAGAGGGAAAAAAGGAAGAACAGTGGGACAGCAGAATTCATAACCATCAATTCAGCTGAAAGCTTTCCGTCATAACCCCGCTGAGTCAACAGGCCCCTACAGGCATGGTCCATATTAAGAAATCGTTGTTTTTTTCTTTTTTCATAGAGATTACTCTTCATAAGAGGCACAGCACTCCAGAGAACGAACCGCAGGAGACAGGAAGTGTTGAGACACCTCCTATACCTGCAATTAATCCCCTGAGCCACTGATTCAATCTGTTCTCACCCTCCAATATAATTCAATCAGAGAGCATTGCAAATATATAAACACTCTAGTTTACTCTAGGACAGCGGTGTAGACTTGTTTCATACAATATGTGTCAATTGTGCAAAAAGCAAGGAGGCAAGGTAAAGTGAGTTTGGGTGTTATTCCCTTACAAAACAATATAGTGTTCTGGCAAACGTCATGCCAGAAATTTAACTTAAACTTTGATTTACAGCAGGTTTAACGAACTTTAGGTGACCAGTGTATCTAATTGTTTTGATAGTTTCACTTGGGCTTCATATTCACAATGTATATTTTATTTTATTTATTTTTAATTGAACTGAACTGAATTCAGATCAACACTGTAAAACAAAGACTATTTCAAAGTTATAAATAAACCAAAAATTATTGGAGTATGTTTTTAAAGGAAAATTCTATTTTGCTTTTTCTGCATAAACAATGTAATGGTAAAATCACAAATCTGTATTATTAGTAATTACAATATATATTTATTGTACAGGTTTAAATTGAAATTACATTTAAAAAATAGTTTTTACCATAAATGCTTGATAGTACATTTCACAGCACTTTAATTTCAAAGACAATATAAGTCATTATAAATTTACATATAATGATGTACTACTCACGTGGTTCAAAAAAGCACCTTTAACTTCAACAAATTGCATTTAATATACATTTAAACCAAAAAATATTTCCATTTAATTCCATTCAACATGCAATTAAGTGTCCTAAAATTTTACACTCATTTGCACTTAAGTACATTCTTTTCAAAAATATTATTTCCATAATAATTACTCTTTTTAGTTATGCTAAAGTGTACTTATTTTACACACAAGCATGTGTTATTCAACCTCATGTTGTTCCAAACCCAGTGGATCTGTTATTTTGTTCAGTGGTACACAATTGTGCGTTTTAGATTCAGGGCCTCACATTTCAGGCAGGTTCATCTCCATCTCCTGACTGGCTCGTGATGGTAATAAACTGGCAGATCTAGCACACTCTCTCACCAAAAAGATGGTGCAGATGTAGCTTGGCTAGCTCCCCTTCTCTGATTACATTGTGTTTGAGGTCTCAGGTCTGCGTGTGCCTGCAGAAAGCAATATCAGAGTATATGATGTGATGCACAGACAGACACACTCCATATTTAATCTTATTTTGTTTTAGAATGTTAAATTTCATATTTGATGGACAGATTTACTTACAGTAATTTTCCAAAAGCGGGGGCATGAAGTCTGAAGGGTTTCAAACTGGGCATGTACTCTTTGTTGAAATGAATGCAATCCCCATTTACAACACAATACAACAACAAAATCTACCTTTGACTACATGGAATATTAAATAAAATGATGTGGAAACCTCCCTAACCTTTTCATATCCCGACAGACTACTAACTAACTTTGCAATACACTGGAAAGTATTTATTTTAATGAATCTTCACGGCATGACTCTTGTAATTATTCGGTTATTAGCCAAACTCGCTTCATTGTTCATGCAGACTTTAAGGTCAACAACCTTATTAAAGGTACCGACTAATTTGAATAAGACCGTAATTATTGTGGAGAAAAGAATTCAATTAAAACACCAGCACAGAGGACAATAAATAATTTCCCCCTGACAAGAATTGAAAGTTTATTTGCCGGGCCATTCGGCAGTTAAAATCATAATTGCTTTTAAAATATTCAGAGCATAGCACTCAATACGTCTAATAAACGATTTGAGATTAACTAAATTAATACACAAGCAACATGCCAGTTTCTGCCTGCTTAATGCAATTGTTTCACTCAAAAAATACAGTACAGTTCTCTCTCCGTGCATACAATTTATGAGAATATTCAAAAAACAAATAAGGTGAGACAGGTTGCTGATATTTTAAGGTTCATTTCAAAGCACAACACAACACATGCTGTGCGTGCATAATGTGCGTGATAAGGAAGCCGGAGCACCGAAGGGATTGAGAAAGAAAGGCTTAGACTGGGGGAAAGTGGCAGAGCTGCTCTCCTCTCTCTCTCCTACTGTCTGTCTGCAACCGATCCTGCCCTCTTTCTCCTTGACAGTAAGTCCCTGGCACCTAGTCAGCACACTGCCATCCCAGACAGAGAGAGAGAGAGAGAGAGAGAGAGAGAGAGAGAGAGAGAGAGACAGAGGAGGAGCAGACAGTCCTGTTATCATCAGCCTTGTCTTCCCACCACCTCCCACACTTCTCCTCCTCCTCCCTCCATCCCTGTCTTATTTACTCCTCTCATTGTCGCCGTAATCTTCAACCACCCAGCCAGTCTGTCCCCGGCTTCAAAGGGAAGGTCCAGATAGGTCTGGGATGGAGCCGGGCTATCTGCTAACTTTCTCCCTTCAGCCTAAGGAGATAATCATTTCAATCCTGCCTGGGAGAAACGTTTTAATAATGCTGTAAAGGTGACGTCTGCCCACCTTATCAGGAGAGGCAGATGCATCGAAAGAAGGGTACGGGTACAAGCAGGCCAAAAATACAGAGAGAAAGAAGAGTAAACCAATAGCCCTGTTCTGTCTTGGTGGTGTGATATTAAATGTTTTGTTTTTTAAATAGTTGAGAACGAGGAATTGGGTCTCTTTCTTCTCAGACCAGTATGAGCTTCCATGCTTATTAGTGCTTGTAAATAGTGCTCTAGATTAGGTGAGAGTAAAACCTGAACTTGGTTAACCATCATGTAACACTCTTAAAAATAAAGGTTCTTTATTGACATCAATAGTTCTATGAAGAACCGTGAACATAATCTTTAAAATGCAGAAAAGGTTCTTTATAGTTAAAAAAGGTTCTTTAGATTTTTTAAATGTTCTTCAAAATGGCTCTTTTAGGAACTGTTCACTGAAAGGTTCTTTTGGGAAACACACAGGTTTTTTCTATATTGCATTGCTGCAAAAACACCCTTTTGGATCCTTTATTTTTAAGAGTGTAGGATGACCAAATGTCTGGGTTTTGGCTTTGTTTTCTTATTGACTGTCTCTCTACAGTCCTCATATATTATATGTTTGCGTATTTGCATAGCTTTGATCGTTCTCTGTAGACCCACCTTCTTGATTGGTCGATTATGTACAATGCCTGCATGTTATTGGACAAACTACTAAACATTTTAGGCAATTTAGAAATTGTTAACCAAATACATTTGGTAACACTTTATTTTGATGGTCTTTTTGAACATTCTTTCGACACTAAGTAATGTTACATGTAACTAACTCCCATTAGACTATTAGTAGAGTATCTGCTTCTCTTTATTGTATCTGCTAACTATTTATTGTGATGTCTCCCAACAAGACTATACGTAACTTTGTAAGTACATGTCAACTTATTTTAACCCTAACTCTTAACCCTAACTCAACTAATACTCTAAAGAGAGTTAGTGCAACCTTACAGTCAACATAATGTGTTAAAGGGACCATCAAAATAAAGTGAAACCGGACATCTTGCTGTTAAGAAGGCTTGTGGGTCCAACAGCATACAATTACATCCCAAAAGGCCATGACAGGGACTTGCATTTTGTAACCAACATTTAAATGGTTTGACCTCAGGAATGTAAGAATGGACCATTTTACACAATCCAGAAAAGGCAAAGTTTTCACATCATACAGCATTATTTGGGGCCAGATTGACAGTTTGCACCAGCGCAACCCCTTTTTGGCATTAACAACTACTGTCAGGATTTACTAAAGAGTGAAAAAAATGTGTGAATACGGTTAGTTTAGCATCTGACCTTATTGCATACACATTTATATGAATGTCACTTTTAGATGCAAAATGTATGAAAAGAGGGTATTTAAATAATCACACAAAACCCGTTCTTGGTAGACTGTGTTGAACGTCTTATTATAGACGGTTATTATAGAAATGAGCTGGCTGTGTTCTTTAATTATTGCATTGTTAGTAGATCACCTGCAGAACCTGCATGTATTGTTATTATTATGTTTTTAATATATATCCAGTAATTATGAGTGGCCATGGACAAGCCTTGAGAATTCAGTAGCCAAAAGGACTGAAAATCCTGTTTTATGCAATGCAGCTCCTGGCTATCTTATTATATGCAAGGACAGTTCCTTTGCAGCAAACCTGGGGTTAAATGCATTTCCCAAGAGCACAGTGGTGACTGGCCACTCATTACCAGCCTTAAGCTTTACCCACTTCATCACGCCACCCTGAAACATCTCTGAACACCACAGCAAGGATGATTCACGGTGCCTTTCCTTCCTGATACGCCACAGTGACCGCAAGACGTTCAGTAGCCATAAATACCTTGAGCGCATGACACATCTGCACCTGCAGAACCCTGTGTGTGCCTTTCATGTTCTGAGATAGATGGACTCAGCAATCCTGCGTTTCAAAGGCTCGTCGAGAAAGCTTTACACATGACCTATGCGAGGGGTCACGGGTCACGGGTCACGGGCTTGATGTATCATAGGAGCCGCTGCCAATTTATTCCTGTGAAGTTATGAGTCTTTTTCATTCTAGGCCAGAAAGAAGAGTTGAAGGTGTCGGTCGAGGCATTTCTCAACCTCTACAAAATGACTTCATGCGCTTTGTTCTCTCTCTGAGATTGACCACATGGATTGAACTCTGTCCAAAACATTCTATTCCAAAGCGGAAAAACATTTCGCTACTGGAAGCAACCAAGATTCAGGGTAAATTGGACATAAATGCATACACTTATGGAATTTTCACACTAGAGTTTTTGCTGTGGACCATTATCAGATGTTTACACTTCTGTAAACTGTAAAAGCTGTTTTCTGAAGAAGTGATATATTTATGTCATGTGCAAAATACACAAGAGCTGTTCCCTTTGTTTTAAGTCTAAAACTACAAGAAAAACGTTAAACTGATGTTTCACATCAACCAGTAATCCAAACACAATTACTAGCTGATAACTGCTATCAAGGATGTCAACCTAATGATGAACCACAGCAAAAAGCTCAACTTATTTTTTTGGTTCAAGTGAGAGCAGGGAGGTGTGTCAGAGAGACAAACAAGGATATATACCGATTATTGAAACCAGGTGAAAGAAAGGACAAAGCAGATGTGTCTGAAAACTATCAGTGCCGACACTGAGTCAAGTGCAAGTTTTTCTAAGCTTTCTGAACAAGGAATTTCCATGGCTTTTCTGGGTAACTTTTGATTACTTGCTACATCGTTCCTGTAGTAACTAAGGTCTTGGGTTTGATTCCCAGCGAATGCATGAAGTGATAAAACGTTTGCTATACATTTTTGAACAAATTCAAGCCAAAGCGAAGTGAATTTTGAGTCTCTGGAGTTCGAAACAGCTAATGTTTACTTAGCTGGTAAACCGCTTTGTACTCCCATTGGTCCGTGGCCATTATGTAACAGATAGGCGTGGCTCTGTGGCTCCGCCTACTTTCACATGGAAATGTTCTCCAGTTCATTCTTCAGTTCAGTCCATTGAGATAAGACGTTCATAAGTAAAAACATCAGCACGTTGAAAAGCTGCTTTATAGTAGAAACTGAATTTACAATTTTAATTGAAAGGGAGGCTGACACTGTTTTTATATACAAACGTGTCCTGATTTGATTTGACTGGAGTGCAGAATTGCACAGATAACATTGATATGATCAGATGCTTTCTGAACCACTGTTTTCTCACCACAGTCATTTTTGATGTGCATTTATTTTGTTATTGAGAGGAAAGCATGCAGTATATATTCATATATTCACCTAAATGTCACTCTCAGTAGCGTCGGGATATTTGCTAACAGTAAACAGACTTGGTGCCTTTAGTGTAGACATCATATGTTTGGATTTAAAAAAATTATAATTAATGAACATAACCCTGTAACATGTTACTTTACTTCCAATAAATAAAGAAGTCTGTTTGCATTAGATCTTAACCCTTCTGGTGCTGTTTAAGCACTGTATTTCATATATCTATAGTATTACACATCAATTCACACTACTAAGTTACTAGAATCTCTCACCTACAGAATGAGATAAGATACGCTTGGGTTACCAATTCAGATTTCAACAACATATGTCAGATCCTTAAACACACAATGAGACAGGAAAATAGTCACTCTAAATACAATGACAGAAACCTACCAGGCAGGTATGTCTCGCTAACCATACAGTTAACTAGCCAACTAAACTGATTTCGAGAAGGATTTTTAAGTGCACACTGATCCACACACACATGTTCAGTGTCTATTGACTGTGATGGAACCACCTACCACGAAGCAAATCTGCAGCCGTGTGCTTTCTAACCCAAGGACAGAGCGAGCTCTAACGGCATGCTGGGGAGGAATTACAAAGCCTAACAACAGAGAATGAAAAAGTCAAATTTTTTCTAAGACCTTAGCCAATCTATAACAATTTTTTTAGTTGTTTAGTAAAGATTTTCTTTGTGTTTTTGAGAAAATTATACATTGAACTGCAGATCTAGAATCTCAACCCTGGATGTTCTCCTCAGAGTGACAGACTGGGTCTCTATCTCATCTATTCTTCCTTCCACACATGTAATAAACACTGAAATGTTGTCATTTGATACCTGAAGACACTGATTATCAATGTAGTGTACATGCATTCCTTCTAATAGATTGTGTTGAATTTATTTTCTAAATCCTGTCGATAAAACCATACGCTGAATTGTCAGTTCTCTGTGTTTTGTGGAGCTTTATGTTGGTAATGAATCTAAAAATCACATTAAATATCCAAATGAGTAATTCACAGATAATGAGGTGTAAAATAAATATTGAATGAGTCATTCACAACCAGTATCACTGCGAGTGCCAGTTTCTATATGGTGCATAAACATATGAGGTTGAGACGGCACATATGTGCTAGATTTTAACGAGGTCAATGTTTCAATGGCACTTAAACAAACATGATTACTTTTCTGCTTTTAAACACCGTTTCAGTTTGTTTTTGTAAGCTGAAGGACAAGCTGGAATTATTTAAGGTACTTTACATTTATGTTCATGCATTTGGGAGACGCATTTAACCAAAGCCATGCATTTAGTCAGTTCATGCATTCCCTAGGAAATAAACCAATGACTTTGGTGTTGCTAGTGCCAAGTTGTATATTTTGAGTCCTAAAACCTGGAAACTACTAAGCATTTTTAAGATACAAAGTTCCATGTTTTTAAATTGATGTTTGGTTACAAAAAGCGGCTCCTAACAGACACATCGTGGACATTAACCATCATCACACCGAAAAGGTGAACTCATCTACTTATTACTCTCTTTCACAGCCTTACTGTGTTTATAATCACACTTATGCAAACTATTACAGTACTAGGTTGGTGTGCATTAGCATATAAGCAAATAAATAATGCAACTTGTTGTGACAAGGACAACTCACAGGTATAATACACTGGACGCATCATGTTCAAGTGGAAGCCCAAAAACTGTTTATTTAGTCACCAAACAGGCAAAAGTTCACTTCAAGAATGAACAAAGTGGCATAGATGAGTTTGAAGTTCGGCTTTATGTTTTATTTTTATATGTGTCTGTTGGCTACATAAATATATTTTGCTTTTTTCACATCACTGGCTTTAAATTTGCAACTTTGCTGGTTAACGATTGCATAAACGTGACTAGCTAAACATAAAATAATGCAAATAGATGGTAACAATCTTGACAACAATCTTGGTTCGTGTATTTCTGTCACATTGTTTTAACCGGTTGTTACTGCTACTGTTAGTGACCTCTGAGTTTTGTCGGCAAACTGTTTTCCACTAATGCAGCATCTAGTCAACAAATCAATTACTTCATAATGATATGAAAACATGTACTGTAGTGTGTTGTGTATGCATGTTTCACTGTCTGTTTTAAATCTGCATCTGAAGTGTCAGTCAACCTCTACAAACCATTGTAACCCAAACTTTCAGGGAGTATTTATTTGTGTATTATTCTTTTGAATATAGTGTAAAAGAGTTGTTTGAAGTTTAATGGTGGTGACGTTGAAGTTGTGACTGTGGTTGTAGTTCATTTATAGCCTATTATTAGCTTTTTATTTCTGGTGATTGTATTTATACTTCAACAGTCATAAAAGTTGAGCACGATGAATCATACAACTGTCTATTCACAGAGCTTGTTTTCTTCAATAATCTAAAAGCCAGTGGATAATTGGGTTTTTGTTGACTGTCAGCTTCCGTGTTGGCGTGCAAAAATCAATACTGCACTGCATGTGTACTTAACAGCTTTTAAACATGGGACATTCCTTTAGGTTCTGTTGATCAATCATGCAAGACTATTTTCCAGATCTCCAAGCATGTTTTGAAATATATATAGCAAACATAGCAGTATAGGGTAAAGTTGAAGAGCCACCTGGTTGGTGAGAGATGTTAATTTTGGAGGCAGCTATCCAGGACGTGATGTCAAACAATGTGTGAGCCTCGGGCCTGCGTTGTCCTTGCATGAGCTCTCAGTGTGAGAGGGATATAGGGGAATATTTTTGTTTAATACATGACAATTTCCTATTTTATCCCCATAGTGTGGGACTGGAACAGCATCTGAGCAGGTCTCTGCTTATGTTGATCCTTCTGGAAGAACTCTAGAGGAATTTTCCTTCCACATCAGAGATCGCCGGGATAAACTTGTGAACTGTTGGATTTCCTCATCTCTTGCAATCATCTCTGCATCTCGAGGCTGGAAATAACCAGCCATTTTCAGTCAGAGACCAAATGTCGTGAAGATGGTTATTTATCAAAGAAAATGAAAATAACTGCTTATCGAAAATGATTTCTTTTTCAACACAAGCCTCCTGATGATTAGTTTTATTTTGTTCCTAGCTCTGAGTCATCATCTTATTTTTATTTTTTTAGAAATGCATTTGTATATGCCTCTCTAAGGTTTATGTGAAAACCGCTCCCTAAATTATCATTTTGATAGCTCTCAGTTTAGTAAAATCCATCTCCATAATCTCTCTCTCTCTCACGCTGATGGATACAGCAGTCAGCGGGATGGAGGATATAGCTCAGCCAGCCTCCGTTAAGCCTCTTGTGATTTTTGACTGGACAAAGTCCAGCTCAGCAGCGGCGGCAGAAAACTTCTGCTCTTTCCAGTCATTCCTGCTCCTTAACCCCTCCTCCAAGCAGCCTCCTGGCCGATGCTGTGGTCACCTTCCTCGCCTGCAGCCCAGAGCTCATCGCTTCCCATCCCAGTTCACCCAACCCTTTAATCCCTCTGAAATCCCATGGTGAAATGGAACCGGAAAAACCACCACTCAGCCGTCTTTCCTAGCAAATCCTCCTCTGCTCTTCCTCTCCTTCTCAGCCCCTGGCCGGCCGTAGAGGAGACGTAATGGAGAAACTCTTGAGTGACAGCGATGCTCCTTGCACCTCCTCATTTAAACACCGATGATGAGGGCGATGTGTCTGTGGGGTGCTGGAAAAACACGTCTATCACCTCCCCCTGGGCTCCGGGGTCCCATAATTACATTTACAAAGGCATGTGAGCAGCTTTCTGTCGATGCCGTCAATCAGATTTTGATGGAATCCGCAAGAGGACAAATCATAGCCGAGGGAGGCCGGTGTCCTTGAGTTTAGATACAGTCCATATCTGATGTAAATGTGGCTAAATGATGTTTAAAGGAATAGTTCAGTGAAAAATGCACTCACCCTTATGTCGTTCCAAACCTGTGTGACTTCTGTCGAACACAAAATAAGACATTTTGAAGAATGTTCATGCTGCTCTTTTGCTTACAGTGAGAAAATTTAGAACTTCTCAAAAATGCTGTCTTAATACAATTCGTGGACTATATTCAAAGTATTTCAAAACCATATAATAGCTTTGTGTGAAGACCAGACCAAAATGTAAATCGGTTTCGTTCCTTCCGCCACAGTTTCAAATCATGGTATTACTTAAGCCTGGAGTCTTTTTGATTGCAAAGAGCTCTAAATATCACTATCCCCTTTCAAGGGAACCATGACATGATGAAGTCAATGCAAATTATTATCTGAAAAAAGATTGACTTTGTATTTTTTTTACTGTCATTAGAGCTATTTTATACAAAACTCCATTTCCATGACAAATAATAAATAAATAAATAAATAAAAGGTGATTGTGACAAATAAACTCACCATTATGACTTATTTTCTCAGAATTATGAGTTTATATCACACAATTCAGACTTCGTAACTTGCAATTATGATTTTATATCACACAATTTTGAGAAAAAAAATCAGTAAAAAGTCAGAATTGTAAAAGAGAGTGTCACAATTATGTATTTATTAATTAATTAATTAATTGACTAATTCATTCATTCAGTGTTGGAAACAAGCTTCCATAATTTTAAATATATAAACCTGAAAAAAATATAAATATAGATTTCATAGAAATTTGGATTTTATTTGATTTAATAAAATATTCTTAAGTAAAATTTGTGATTTTTTTTGTGGGAAATTAATAGTTTAGATTATTCAATTAATCGATAAATAAATTTTTGATTTGAAATAAAGTATTTGTATTGTGATTTCCACAATAAATATTGCTCCAGAGCAGTTTTTTAATTAACTCTCAAATTGTCCACAGACCTCGTAGAACAATTGTGTGGCCCTACTATTTCCCCAGACACCAGCCTGATAACCCCTTTCTACAATAGCATGTCTAAAGTAGAGATGTTCAGGTCTAAATCCACCCACCCCTACACTTTTGGATCTCATCCAAAACCCCACTGCTGTAAAGCGGCTCGATTCCTCAGGTGAAAAACCAACCTTGACAACCAAACTGCTCACACTGATTGGTTAGGTGGAAAGCTGTCACATGTCCAATCAAGTTCCAAGAGCGACTTGACAGAATCATATATTTCTATTAGGTGATGCAGTTCAACACATCTGAGGGGCTTTGCACATCTGCATCTCCACGTTTAAAGCCACTGAGGTTGTGTCGCAGGTCTCTATAATTTGTGCTCAGTATTAAATGCCACGCACTAGCAGTCCTCCTCCCTGAACATGTCCCAGAACTCTCCTTTGCGTGTTTCGCAGACGATAGACTCCTTTTACATGCTCGGAGGAATAACGGAGCAACAGAATATGTTTGGAATATCAATGCATGGTCCTGGGGCTTTGAACATGTCACGTTCTCTCAGATGCCGTGCAATATTCTATAAGAATATCATGGAATGCAGTGAGCTCACATGGTACATGACGCATTTGGTATGATATTTCAGCTGTTTATTTATTGCTTTAAGCCGCAATATATTATGAATCAATACAATGTCAGACAAATTACATTATGGGGATCAGGTGTGTTTTTGCTACCATGAATAAAAATATTATTTATTTTGACGTCATGGAAGCTTTATAGGTAAACTGTCACACACATTAAAAATGTTCCATATGTTTCATATCCGATCTTTCTGCACATGTAAAAACATGCAAGCTCAAACCCTTACAGAAGCTTTTTATTTCATTTCCTGTCTTGGGTCTGTGTTCATATGTATCGAGGTAAAGAGCTAAATATTTCTTGCAGGCGGGTTTATTTGGGTGAGGGATTGACACCGTGAAATTGCATGCCGTAGTGAGAATGAGAGCTCACTTAAGGGTGCCAGAAACAGAGATGTGGGAGAGGGTGGGGCCGGGGACCGAGAGCCAGGGGCCACTGAGGTGTGACTGGGTCCTGCCATGCCATCAAAACCAGTGCCAGAAAATACTAACAATATTCCACAACGCTGCTGAGTCGAGTGATGCACTAAAACCACTGTTTTTTCACAATTACAGTGGCCAGTTAAATGTGTAAACGTGCTGAGTCTACATTCGGATTAGTCTATCTATGTTTTTAGAAATTAAAAACCCAGCAAACCTTTTTATTTGGGGGGGGGGGGGGTTGCTTGCATGTGCTAATTGAACGAAGATCCAAAAACTGTATATTTAATTAAGGTGCCATACAGAAACAAATAAATAAATAACTCTGACATATTGGAATTGCAAGAATAAAACTCAGAATTGCAAAATATAACCACAGAATTGTTCTATATACATCTTGCAATTGTGCAATTGCAAGAAAAAAGTTGGAATTTTTAAATAAAAACTTGCTATTATTTTTTATTATTATTCTGTGGCAGAAACAAACAAACAAAAACAGAATTGCACGATGTAAACTCTAAATTATGAGTTATACACTTGGAATTGTGAGAAAGTAAGTCATAAATCTGATTTTAAAACAATTATCAAGAAAAAAAAAACTAAATGGTAATAGTTTAAAAATAAACATAAAAAAATTGCCAAAATAAATAAATAATAAAAAATGCTACTTGAAACTCAAAACTTTTTTCCAATTTGTTTTCCAGAAAATCATGTACTTTAGCAGTAACAACAACAAAAACAAATAATAATAATAATAATAATCACTTTATTATACAGCAATATAGAAATTCAAAATAAAGCACATAATAAATATAATGATATAATATAATAATATAAAATACCTGACCAATTCTAAACCTTCAATCCACCTTTTCCATGTCCACGGGCATCTAAGATCAGAAATTGATCAATTGTACTCTAGCTCAGTTTTTGCTCCACAGCACTAATGCCTTTCCATTGTATTCTTCAGTCTTTTTCTCATTGTTGCCACCTTTGAGCCGTTTCATTTAGGGGTCGGACAGGGATATGATTGCAGCCCATGCTGAAGTGCTCTGGGATCACCTAATGAATTGTCACCCGGTTTAACATGAAATCAAATCAAATCAAATCAAATCACTTTTATTGTCACATCACCACAGCACAAGTGCCTTGGTGAGTGAAATTCTTATGAGCGTGCTCCAGACAGTGCAAAAAAAAAAAAAATACAGTTTACATATGGACAGTACATATTTACAGACTGTACAGAAGACAATGTGCAAAATACACATACATATACTCAGTACACACAGTGTACTATAAAGACATACTTCATTACCAATACACCAATACACATTATACACCGTATTTACACGTCTGCATTATGTCCACATCTATGCATAGTAATATGTGAAGGTGTAACAGATTATAATTTTCAGTAGATTGGTTGTGCAACAGATTATACATATGCAATGTCGTGGGTGTGCTTTTATGGTGTCAAGTGATAGCAGATGTGTTAGTGCAGTGTGTGCGTGTAGTCCAGTTGAACTGTGTTTAAGTGCAGTGCATGGCATGTTGTGTGAGAGGGAGTGTGATGTGAGTTATTTCTGTCTGTTCATTAGCCTGATAGCCTGAGGGAAAAAGCTGTCCCTCAGTCGGCTAGTGCGGGATCGGATGCTACGGAAACGTCGCCCTGAGGGCAGCAGAGAGAGCAGACTGTGGGACGGGTGGCTGGAGTCTTTTATAATCCTCCGGGCTTTCCTTGTACACCGCCTGGTGTAGATGTCCTGGAGGGAGGGAAGCTCACCTCCAACAATGTGGCGGGCAGTTCGCACGACCCTTTGCAGAGCCCTGCGGTTGCCAGCGGTGCTGTTTCCAAACCAGGCGGTGATACAGCCGGTCAGGATGCTCTCCACAGTGCAGGTGTAGAAGGATCTGAGGATTCTGGGGCTCGTTCCAAACTTCCTCTGCCGCCTCAGGAAGAAGAGACGCTGATGTGCCTTCTTCAGCACTGCATCTGTGTGAGCAGACCATGTGAGATCCTCGGTGATGTGAACTCCGAGGAATTTAAAGCTGCTCACCCGCTCCACAGGTGTCTTGTCGATGGTGATGGGTGTGTGTTCTCTGCTCTGTCTCCTGTAATCCACCACCAGCTCCTTGGTCTTGTCGATGTTGAGTGAGAGGTGGTTCTCCTGACACCATTTAGTCAGGGTACTCACCTCCTCTCTGTAGGCCGTCTCATCGTTGTCGGTGATCAGGCCTATCACCGTTGTGTCGTCTGCAAATTTGATGATGACGTTGGAGCTCTGTGTAGCTGTACAGTCGTTTGAGTACAGGGAGTACAGGAGTGGGCTGAGGACGCAGCCTTGAGGAGCACCAGTGTTGAGGATCAGGGGAGATGAGGTGTTGTTGCCCATTCTGACCACCTGACTTCTGCCTGTCAGGAAGTCCAGGATCAAGCTGCACAGAGATCTGTTCAGTCCCAGAGTCTGGAGCTTCGCCACCAGTGTGGCAGGCACTATGGTGTTAAATGCCGAACTATAATCCACGAACAGCATCCTCACATAGGTGTTCTTATTTTCCAGGTGGGAGAGAGCAGTGTGTAGGGTGAAGGCAATACCATCGTCTGTGGAACGGTTACTGCGGTATGCAAATTGTAGTGAGTCCAGTGAAGCAGGCAGCACAGAGCAGATGTGTTCTCTGACGAGCTTCTCAAAACACTTGCTGAAGATGGGTGTCAGAGCAACGGGCCTCCAGTCATTCAAGCATGTGATTTTATTTTTCTTTGGTATGGGCACAATGATGGATTTTTTGAAGCATGAGGGAACCACAGACAGAGAGAGGGACAGATTGAAAATGTCTGTAAAAACCCCGGCTAGCTGGAAAGCGCATGCTTTGAGCACACGGCCTGGTATACCATCAGGTCCCACGACTTTACGGATGTTCACCCATTTGAAGGATCGGGTTACATCCGTGACAGAAAGCGTGAGTGGACTCACCTCTTCTGCAGCAGCCGCGGCAGCGCTCTCTGTGTGTGTGGTGTTATCAGCCTCGAAACGAGCATAAAAGGTGTTGAGCTCGTCCGCTAGAGAGGCGGCAATGTTCACAGTAGCTGGTTTATTCCCTTTAAAGCCTGTGATGTTGTTGATGCCCTGCCACATGCTTCTTGGGTTGTTGTTGTTGAAATGTTCTTCAACTTTGTTTTTGTATTGTCGTTTGGCTGCTTTGATGGATCTCCTGAGATCGTAACTGGCTTGTTTCCGATCGTCAGTGTTTCCGGATTTAAAGGCAGATGTCCGCGCTGACAAGGCTGATCGAACATCACTGTTAATCCACGGTTTTTGGTTGGGGTAGATACGGATTGTTTTTGTCGGTACAAATCATATGAAATTGAACCCAGAGGCCATTAAAGCACGTAATGTGAATCTAGTGCCTTCACCCTACAGTTCCACACAATCCATCCATCTTTTTCATCTTTGTTTTGAAGAAGCAGTTCTCTTTCTCTCTCGAGGCCGAGCCCTAAAGGCTGTTCATGGCTGCTTAAATGCAGAGGATACTCAAACTCTTTATCACAGTCTTATTAAATTATTAGTCTTCAGATGAGGTAGCAGATGGGTGCAATTTCCTAATTGGATTTATGTAACTGTCTAATCAAAATTGAATCACTCAGTGATACGCCGCATGCACAACCTTCACGTCAACTTCGTTATATCTGCAGCACTAACTGATGAGCTATTAACTGAAAAGATCATACTTTTTTCCTCCACTTGCCCTCAAGAAATGGCAATACGAAATAACAGGAGATGATGTGCTATCCGAATTATCTTTGTTTTATGCAACACTTTTAAAGTCGTATACACACTGCTCTTGATTAATTGAACAATGGAAGCAAACTATTTGTTTTTAGTGATTAAACTGGCCTACAAGAAAAACATACAGTGCTCAAGCCGTGAGATGCAATACAACAATGATTGTCAAATAGATTGCTTTGCATTATACAGTAGAATGGACAAAAATGTTTGGGGCCGGAAAGATTTTTAATGTTTTTGAAAGAAACTTATTTTGCTCACCAATGCTGCAATTATTTAATAAAAATTGCAGTAAAAACAGTAATATTTTTGGAATACTCTTTACAATTTAAAATGGCTGTTTTCTATGTGATGTGAATAATTAGAACAATATCATTTATTTCTGTGATCACATCTGAATTTTCAGAATCATTACTCCAGTTTTCAGAAATGATTCTAATATACTGATTTGCTGCTCAAGAAACAATTCACAATTCCTAAAGTTGAAAATATATAAAACATTTTTTTGGCTTCTATTATAGATATGGATATGTACATTATCTCACAGAAGTGAGTATACCTCTCACATTTTTTGTAAATATTTTATTATATCTTTTCATGTGACAACATTGAAGAAATGTCACTTTGCTACAATGTAAAGTAGTGAGTGTACAGCTTGTATAACAGTGTACATTTGCTATCCCCTCAAAATAACTCAACACACAACCATTAATGTCTAAACCGCTGGCCACAAAAGTGAGTACACCCCTAAGTGAAAATGTCCAAATTGGGCCCAAAGTGTCAATATTTTGTGTCGCCACTATTATTTTCCAGCACTGCCTTAACCCTCTTGGGCATGGAGTTCACCAGAGCTTCACAGGTTGCCACTGGAGTCCTCTTCCACTCCTCCATGATGACATCACGGAGCTGGTGGATGTTGGAGACCTTGTGCTCCTCCACCTTCCATTTGAGGATGCCCCACAGATTCTCAATAGGGTTTAGGTCTGGAGACATGCTTGGCCAGTCCATCATCTTTACCCCCAGCCTCTTTAGCAAGGCAGTGGTCTTCTTGAAGGTGTTTTTGGGGTCGTTATCATGTTGGAATACTGCCCTTCGGCCCAGTCTCCGAAAGGGAGGGGATCATGCTCTGCTTCAGTATGTCACAGTACATGTTGGCATTCATGGTCCTCAATGAACTGTAGCTCCCCAGTGCCGGCAGCACTCATGCAGCCCCAGACCATGATACTCCCACCACCATGCTTGACTGTAGGCAAGACACACTTGTCTTTGTACTTCTCACCTGGTTGCCGCCACACACGCTTGACACCATCTGAACCAAATAAGTTTATCTTGGTCTCATCAGACCATAGAACATGGTTCCAGTAATCCATGTCTTTAGTCTGCTTGTCTTCAGAAAACTGTTTGCGGGCTTTCTTGTGCATCATCTTTAGAAGAGGTTTCCTTCTGGGACGACAGCCATGCAGACCAATTTGATGCAGTGTGCGGCGTATGGTCTGAGCACTGACAGACTGACCCCCCTCCCCTTCAACCTCTGCAGCAATGCTGGCAGCACTCATATGTCTATTTCCCACACAACCTCTGGATATGACGCTGAGCACGTGTACTCAACTTCTTTGGTCGACCATGGCGAGGCCTGTTCTGAGTGGAACCTGTCCTATTAAACCACTGTTTAGTCTTGACCACCGTGCTGCAGCTCAGTTTCAGGGTCTTGGCATCTTCTTATAGCCTATGCCATCTTTATGTAGAGCAATAATTATTTTTTTCAGATCCTCAGAGAGTTCTTTGCCATGAGGTGCCATGTTGAACTTCCGGTGACCAGTATGAGAGAGAGCGAGTGATAACACCAAATTTAACACACCTGCTCCCCTTCACACCTGAGACCTTGTAACACTAACAAGTCACATGACACCGGGAAGAGAAAATGACAAACTGGGCCCAATTTGGACATTAATGGCTGTGTGTTGAGTTATTTTGAGGGGACAGCAAATTTACACTGTTATACAAGCTGTACACTCACTACTTTACATTGTAGCAAAGAGTCATTTATTCAGAGTTGTCACATGAAAATATATAATAAAATATTTACAAAACATGTGAGGGGTGTACTCACTTCTGTGAGATATTGTATACAGTTTACTTGTCTTAAATACATGACATGGAATGGATAGTAAATTATTTTATTAAGTGATCAGGAAATGTAACTAATTAAATATTATTTAATTGACTGATACCTCCAATTTCAATGTATTTTAATTTACTTCTATATATAAATTCTAAATGAATGAAAATTACATGTGGGAGGAACTCACAAAGAACATTCGCATTAATGAGTATTACACTCTAAATGTGATTTCATGAATCTGGTGCAAACTAAATTATTAAAGGAGATAAAAGAATGAAACACCAAGATTATTATCCCGTTAGCACTCTCCTGTCTCCTGAGGCAATCACCTGCAATTTTCATGCCAAAAATAAATAAATAAACAAAACATTACCAAACATGGTTGTTGTCCCAAGCAGCAACCTGAAATCATAGATGCATATGAGATATGAGTAATAGGCAGTTGAATCATATTTCCTTCCATCAGAACCTGTCATTATTTTCCTTCACGGTGCACAAGATAATGGTGTAGCATCAACTCTCTTGATGAAGTTCCTGAGAGATTTATGATTTATATCATGCAATTAAATTGTGTTGCAGGCACATCTCCCTCGCTTAAAATCAAATTGCTTGCTTGCAGATGTTACAAAACTGATGTTAATATTATTAAATATTTCCAAGCATAATAAACTTGCATCAGTTTTAATGGCTCATATAGTTGACGCTCACCTCAGCTGTAGGAGTATATTACCTCTGTTTGTGTCGCTCATGCCTTGAACAGCATTATTGACTGTGTACCATGTAAAAGAGAAACAGGTAAACTCCATCCGTCACCCAGCGATGGCTATAAACACGCATCTATTTATTGATTCTGGAAGAGCAATCAAATGGGAAGAGTATTGTATTGAACAGTCTGCCTGGCTGGTAATGCTAGGACTGTTTGACGGCTTGGCAGTTTAATCGACTGATTATTCCAGAAGAGTTGTTTTTAAGGCGGTGTGGTCAATCCTCTCAGCGCCGTCGGTCGAAGCTTAATGGGTCAAGATGAGGAAACGGATTAAATTACACACTGGCGACATTGTGGCCCTCATAACAGCTGTCATAATTCATCTCATATCCATTATAGCCAATCAGATTGCTAACTTGTGAGATTTATGGATGGATTTATAGAGCTAGTGAGCGTTATTGATTACCTGCAAACAGTGAACGTATCATATGTAGCATAAAAGCCCAAAATGAATATTTATCTGTAATTTGGAAGTCAAACGTACTTCAAGTCAATACTTAAACGTAAAAAAACAAGATCTACGAAAAAAGTGCTGACTCTATTCTCTCCCTGCATTAAGAATGGTGAAACTGTACTGCTATTGGTATTGACTACTGAAAGATACGGTGACAACACTACTCTCTGATTTGTTATAAGAGCCTGTAATCAATAATTGTACAACATATGATGCTCTACAAAATGCAATTTCCAAGTCAACAAGATTATCTCATTGTGAATGATTGAGATTAGATTCTTTTCAACCCCGCAACACACTTATCTCTGCAGTCGGGTTGCAAACGGAGACCCAATTCTATTTGTTAAAAAAGGGTGTTGCTCACACGTGCATGCGATGGATATCAGTACAAAAACACTGTACGTTTCCTGAGGTTCTGTTCACAAACACCGATCTACAGCACGAAGCAGAAAGCACAACTGAGGTAAATTACTTTATGAGATGATGGTGAATCAATAGAATACAGTGCAACCAGAGTATTTTTCTTAGGGTGTGTTCATGCTTAGCATGCTCACTTTAAATGAACCCTGATGTGATTGTTCTGTTTGTGCAATTCGTTTGAATAAGTGTGAACTATCTGAACCCTGGTGCGCACCAAACAAGTGGAGCGAGACTGCTGAAAATATGGCTCTCGATCCGCTTAAAAATAAATTATTGTGCAGTTCGAATGAAATATGAACGCAAGGACTACAACCAACGGTGAGACCTAAATCACTGTAGTCACTGACTGGATGTTCGGATGAGTTTTGTCAGTAATATTTCTGTAAAAGAATATACAATATTAATTTATCTGAATTTACAGCAGCCATTATAATTGTCAGTGTCACATGATTATTCAGAAATCACTCTAATATGATGATTACCTTAATTGTTATTAATGATCAATGATCTTATATTTATCAATGTTTGAAATGTTTGAGTTTTTTTAACCCATTTGATTGATTGATTGATTGATTGATTGATTGATTGATTGATTGATTGATTGATTCTTTGAAAACCATGCCAAATTTTTTCCAGGATTCTTAGATGAACACAAAGTTAAAAAGAACAGTATTTATTTGAAATTGATTATTTTGTTTGTTTATTTATTTTATTTTTTTGCCTTATAAATGTCTTAACTTCAATTTATTATCAATTATTACCAAAAATTGTGTTTAGTATTGTTGTTTAATATATCAAAATTAACAGTTTTTGAACAGCATTCATGCCATAATAAATAAATAAATAGTCAATTCTTTGGATTCTTTTAATTTGCATTTATATTTTCCAAATAATAAAATGTTAATGTAAGTGAAAAAAAAACACAAAGAAGAAGAATAAGAACCAGAACCATTGGTACTTGTATGATTCCTATCCCAACTCTGTATTGTGCGTTGTAAAGAGCAGCATCTCCCCATCAGCAGCCGCTCCGCCTCCGGCGCCCGAGATGAGGACGGGTGCGGTGAGGTCACTGCCTTCATGTTTTCATTCCCAATCCCTCCATCTCTGGTTCTGGGGCTGCCCAGTTCCTCTTTTCCCATTATAAACTCTCACATTCTTCCATCCGTCGTCTCTCCTTCCATCACACGCGGGTCAGGCCACAGGTCCCATATAACGGAGCGGAGCCGCTCTTACAGCGCTCGCCTGTGCTCTGTGTGGAGTTATTGTGTGGAGAACTGTTCTCCCTGAGGGAGAGTCGCACAATTTACTTTACTCAACGCACACCTTATTGTATCATACTGTGGCCCTGTACAATCAAGAGAGAGGTCAAGCTCTTGGTCACACACAAACTTTCATACAAACACCCACAAATACAACTGTAGACCGTTTATTGTATGCCATGCTCCACATAAAGTCAGAAAAGAGAATACTCTTGGAGGAGTTGACATTCCCAACATCACAGCATTCAGTCAATCAGATGTCATGGACAAATAGAAACATAACAAGACAGTGCCATGACTCACAAAAGACAATTTCATTTAGGGATCCACTGATGCACAACCATTTCTCCTAAATATTACATCTTCCCATGTGCTTTTAACTTTCTCACAATGACTTTCTCCATAGACGTGTGGCTCGCTGCCATCTTGGAAATAGCGATAAATTACGCTGAAGTTAGGGATGATTTCAGACTGCGAAGGTCATTCCAGTTGTTATTAAGTAAGAGGTGGTTAAGATTTAGGGGTTTTAATAGGGGTGTGATTAGTTTTATGTCATACATTCATGTACAAATTCTCACAATTTTGCTGTCTTGTTTAAATTAATATGACTTCTCATGGGATCAAGTTTGCTCAAATAAACAGAGTAATGTTTGAGTCTGTGTATACAATTCCTGGGAATTCAGCCAATGGTTACGTAGGATACAGACAGACATACACACTTCCACTTTAATATGGACGCAATTGCTGAAGTGAACGTGAAACGGCATTCACAGCCCATTTCATTTCTACAATGTATGGAAGACCGTTTTTGCCACCAAATAAATATAAAAAAGGGAATTGTGACTTTTTATCTCACAATACTATATTTTTTATATCTTGCTTATGATGACAAGTTTATATATCCCGCTATTCTGATACTGTACACTCACAATCACATGATATACCCTAAACTTGCAGTTATGAGAAATTAACTACAAGATATAAAAGTATTTTTTCTTGCAATTGTGAGTAATAAAGCCCAATTCTGAGAAAAAATACAGAACTGCTAATTTATATCTCAAAATTCTGACTTTATAAATCTCAATTGTTTACTATAAAATAAGAATTGTGACATATACTTTAAATGGGCAATTGTGAGAAAAACAAGTCAAAATTGTGAGAAAAAAATGAATTGTGAGACATAAACTCCCAGTTGTGAAAAAAATACTTTCATATCTCGCAATTCGCAATTGAAATGAATATAATGAAATTCTGACTTTTGAGTTTATATCTACAATTCTGTGAAAAAAATCTGAATTCTGGGATTTTATAAGTCAAAATTACCTTTTTAATTTGTTATTAGGTGGCAAAAATGGGATGTATTTCAGAGAGAAAAAGCATATTCAACAAGTAAAAAAGGCTTTTTTTTCTTTTCTTTTTTACATTTGAAATTGATTGGATGGTAAAAACTTGAAGGGCTTGGTGAAAACAAAAATGACCAAGCTATCAAGACACTGATGTGATGGTAGCAGCGACAGATTTGTTCTCCTGAATTGTGCTGTATATCCAAGTCAAACTTTCCATTGGTTGTAGATCTGAAAGTGATTTGCAGAGGATTGTAATAAAGGGTCAGGATTCATTAAAGCTTTTTTGAAAGGAGAAAAAAAACTTTTGAAACATTATGCATGCACCAATGAACTGAGAAAAAATGCTAAAACAAAAGGAGAGGAATTAATTGTCATGGCATTTGACAAACTTACATATGCTTGAGCAAATCGTTCTCCTTGAACCTCTCTGTTCTGCCTCAGCGAACAAGACCTCCTAAAACCAAGACTACACCAGATCTTCACAAAAACTCAAAGGACTAATTTAACACCAGGCTGAGATGGCAGACAGCAACAAGAGAGACAAATTCTCTTTGGTTGGATTAATTGCTCAGTCATTCCAGGAAGACTGAGATTATGGGATTTTCAAACATTAAGCTTTTCTTCAGAGGAGCATTGGTTGATCTTTTTATTCCTTCACTCTGCCAGTGACATGGATATGCATTCATGTCTACTTGCATACATAAATGCATAAATACCTCGACTTTAATAGTGGCAAGCTTTATTTCCAAAGACAGGTGGGATAGAAAGAGATATTTGTAAAATGAATGCCAAAAGGAATCACGTAAGTGTTAAACCTTACATTAATACACAGCTACATCTGAGAAGTGACAAGAAGAGAATTGGACTGGATAAGCATTTAATTAAAGAAAACTCAACAAGACATCTTTCGCATTTACCTGAATAAATAAGTGTGTGCATGCTTCGAAATGTGTCAGGTTTCCAATACAATTTAATATTACTTTGTGTACAGTGTCTACAAACTTTAATCAAAGAGAAGAATCTAATTACCTGCATGAAATGAGAATAATTGCGAGCAATATTCTGTTGATTAATTTTACTTCTTGATAAGATTTGAGAAACAAGAATTCCCTCAATGCGAGTGGGAGATTATTACCAGAACAAAACATGCTGCAAATTTAGCATTCATTCTTTTGTTGTTTAGCGCAGTTCAAAGAACGAATTTCCATTTCAAAAGAGTTTGAAATGTGCGTTACACCACGTCCAAACAACAACACAAAGAAAAATCACTGTTCTATTCAACACATTAAAGACAGCCATACGTTAAAATAAGGAAAATGGGCTATGTGATAAAAAAACATGGCTGTTTGGGGAAAAACATTTACATAAATGAAATAAAAAATGAAATGCAACCCTTGGAAAAAGTTTTGTCAGTTCAAAATAAAGTCTCTCCACATGTGTGGCCAATCACAAACCTCTGTGGTCAGAAACACTTGAGTGGGATATTAGTATAGGAGAGCCAAATACCTCGGAGGTTTTGTGGACAAAAAGTATGTTATTTCAAAATCCAAACTCATTTTGATTTATTTAGTTTTTCCATTTGTTTTAATGGCCTTGAGTCAAACCTGCCGTTATTATACACCCATACGCTTCCAGAAACCAGCTGTACTTATGCTAAACAGAAAAATCATCTTTATTGGGGCAGAATGATTTCATAGCTTTTGAGGACATCGGTGATTACACATCCTGAAGAACAAAGATGTAGGGCTTTATGGGAAACCCCAAAGGGGAATTTCACCGTTAGCCAAAAGCCAGCGCCAAACAAGCTGTCTGCCTGACAAAACAGGTCAAGCTAGCTCCATCCATCGAAGCCCTGATATAAATTCACTACAGGCCAACTGGAAACTGGATCACATCTACATTTGAGAGCATATGATTGGTTGCTATGTTTGTTTGTTTTTTTATCTGAAAAACCCAGGGTATACCTTTTAGGAGACTTATACATGCATACAGCAAATACAAGGTATTTTGATAATGTAGCTCATGAAATTCTGGGGCAAATTCAATAAACAGATTGCGTGTGTGTATGTTTATGTGGTTTGTGAGGACACAAATTTGTATAATGACATGGGTATGACATAGGTATTACAAGGAGAAGGTGATTTATGAGGACAGTTTCAGTGTTACCATAATTCAAAAGGCTTACAGAATGAGTTTTTTGAGAAAGTAAAAATGCACAAAGTTTCCTGTAAGGGCTAATTTTAGGTGTAGGGTTGTTGTAGGGCGATAGATATGGTCTGTACAGTTTAAAAACCTTTACGCCTATGGAGAGTCCCCGTTAACCATAAAAACCGACCGTAAAAAAAAAGTTATATTACATACTTACTTTGCTGATAATAAAATGTACATCACATGCACTACAGACATACCCTAATATATGTATATATACAGTATATAAGGAAAAAACATGCATTAAGAGCTTTTTGAATTTGAAGATCAGGGTAAATTTAGCTTAACGTGTCTTCTGGAAAACATGTACAATATCTATCTTCTGTAGCATCTGAAGGGCAGTACTAAATGAAAAAATATGACATTTTGGCAAAACAAGAAAAATATACATCGTTCTGTTCAAAGTTTTCAAGCCCTGGCTCTTAATGCATGGTCTCTCCTTCTGGAGCATCGGTGAGTGTTTGAATCTTCTGTAATAGTTGCTGTAATAGTTGAGTCCCTCAGTTGTCCTCGATGTGAAAAGATGGATCAAAATCATACAGTCATTGTTGGAAAGGGTTCAAATACACTAAAATGCTGGAAAACCAAATAATTAGTGGGAGCTGAAGGATTTTTCTGAAGAACAGCAGACAGTTTAACTGTTCAGGAAAAACAAGAAACTCATGAACAACTATCACTAAACTAAAAACACAGCCGTGGATCATTCAGGTTACAACACAGTATTAAGAATTAAGCATATGTAAATTTTGAACGGGGTCATTTTTATAAATTAAACTATTATTTCCTCTTGTGGACTGTATGCAAACATGCAGATGCAAGGTGTATGTAAACTTTGACTTCACTTCAACTGTATATATATATATATATATATATATATATATATATATATATATATATATATATATAAATTGGTCCCCCCCAATGTTCAAGACATGGTTACGGCCTTGAGTCAATGAACAATAAACTTTTAAGAGAATGTATTTTAACATTTAAAATCGTACAAACTTCACCCTTAAGGCGCATATGATGGAGTGGTGCCGTACAGTGGTCCCAATGAAGTATGAAGCGGTGTTTGTCAAATGAACAGCTACCCGTGGCCACATGAGTCTGTGGACCACTTAGGTCCATCTGGCACCTTTTTGCCTCTGGTTTACAGAGACTCCCTGAGACCCACAGATGTCTGGGGTGGACAGATATATAACTAGGCCAGGAGTGAGGCTGACGCAGAGGTTAAAATCAGTGACATTTTGCTACAATTTCACACTGCATTTGGACAGGAACCAGCTCCAGTCCTTATCTGTGTAATGCAGCCCACATGTGTGGAGTCTTTCTCTCTGCGGACTGACTGGCAGTCTTCACACCCTCCTTTATAAGGTTCAATGAGTGCAACCTCTTCTTCTCGCCCTTGCTACTGCACACCCTCAGAGAAACACACATGAGTTTACCCTCACGTGAAGCCTTATGGTGTGGGATGGAACGAGTTAAAGAACTTACGCAGATGGAAACTGCTTCACGTCTTCACAGCGAGGCCCTGAACAGGTTCAAACCATTACAGGTGACTCTCGTCATGACATACGACCTCAAAAGCGAGGAATCATTGAGAAAAGGTGGGGTGGGCAGACAAACTAAAGGAAAAGAAGAAAGCAAGTGAGGAACATGTGGGTCATTAGCGTGTACCAGTGCATCTGCTTTTCATATCAGCACGCTTACACTACGACCAAAGGAGCCTCCGAGGAGACCTCAGGTTAAGACCACAGAATATACATGTGAAATCAAATCCTCATATTGACAGCACCGGTCTGCTATTGATTCCGGAGACCACAGAGGTTTATGGGATGTTATGGGGCCGGTGTGGAAAGGCGATTTAGACTCACCACATAAACACTACAGTGTGAATAACGTCGGAGCATCTTGCAGTCCCAGACAAGTTTACGGGCCCCGCGAGGTCACCAACCTCTTACTGCATGCTCCGTTAAAAGCTGGAATGGAGAGGGATATTACGCCACGTGCAGAGAATAATGTAGAATGATTTAAGTGAAACAGCATATAACCATGACAACATGCAGATTTGTGCTGCTTTACTGTTTTATTGTTGAACTCGTGCTGCACAATGGGATATCATTTCATACCGAAGCGATATGCATACTATATGTAGTGACGAGAGAATCCAGGGAAGACATTGTCATGTGAGATTAAACAATCGTTGTGCATTCCTCACTGTGTGAAAGACTGAATGCACACAAATACAATGGAATAAAGAGAGAAATGTTGATGGCATGAACAAAGTACAAATAGCACTTGAAAAACAAGACTTTAGAACTAAAACTGAGCTCTTTTTTGTGCGTGTTATTATATCAGCATTTTATTGATTTATTTTTGTTTATTTATATAACGTTTGGTATTTTTACAACCATGCTATTAAGATTTGAGACACAAATATATTTAAAAACCTGATTGGTGGGATTTAATTCTTTTGTGAGAAACAATATTGAAATCAAAGGTTTACAGACAGACCGACAGACCGATCGACCGACAGACAGACAGACAGAAACATTTTTTTTTTCTTAACAGGGTTGAACTGAATCTTCACAGTGTAACAAATTGAAGAAATGGAAATACACGATTTGCTTGTTTTCTCAAAATGCTATAGAAAGGTCACAAATAATGACATATTCCCGGGTTAACAATTTTGATTGTGGGACAATGATGCTGCAAAATGGCTGCAAACAAGATGTTTGGATGTTTTCAGTAATTCGGGTTAGTTTCTATGAGTCCCTACAATGAACTGGATTTTAATCCAACACATTATATCAAAATATTGGTATGATTTTGACTTTGGAAAATAGTCACAACAAACGTCAGGTGGGAAAGAACAAAATTACAATTTTTAATGGTTTAAACATATTTGTTGCATTTAAATCCAAGTCTGTTTAATGCTATGCTAATTGTATGCTAGATGGTAGTTGAACAACCACATCCTAGAAGTATTCTTCTAAAGAACATTGAATTTGTGCATTATGGTACTGGAACACTAGTCTGTATCTTATTTGTGGAAAGCGTGTCTCAAAAGCGAGCAGCAGAAAGCACAGTCACAGTGATCCAGAGAGCAGACGGTGCGGTGTGGCGTGGGTTCACTCGGAGGGGAGGATTTGAGTTCAGACTCGATACGTGACCGCTCTGAGGTTCAGGCACGGGGCGCTGTGACTGGGTATGTGTTGTGCCAATCTACACCTGAACCCCATATAGAGTGACCCTGCTGAGCCGGGACAGGTTATGCTCTCCGTTCCTGTGTTTCACTGGCGTTTGCCAACCCACTTCCCTGCTGCTTTCCTTCAAGTTTTCTTGCCATGACACACACGCGCGCGCACATGCACACGCACACACACACACCTCTACAGGCTCAAACATACGGATCTTTTCAATAGGCCTCTCTTTTTCCAACAGAACAATTTCTCTGAGAAACAGGCTGAGAGCAACATTCCCAAAGCCGCTCTCACCCGGACCTGAACTTCATAAATTCCAGCATTGTCTTTATCTCCATCAAAGTCATTACACTTCCCATAAGAGCACTTGGCAGCCATGTTACAACCAACATTAACATGATATATGGGATCAGAAATAGATTAAACCGAAGGAGGAAAACGGATGCAGATTTCTTTTTCTGTTCTCTTCCACTCCTAAAATGTGCTCGCCATACCAGAAGAACAAAGGTTAAAATTCTCTCCTGCTCAGCATCCAGCGTTTCTCTGTTATCATCTTAAACACTAACACTCAAAGCTTGCCAACTAGATCATCAGAGAGTAATGAATCGCTCTTTTTCATGTTTGCTTTGTTGCTAAATTTCAAACCAAAGGACATTTTCACATCTCCACAGAATGCAATCAAATGCGAGGTGTATTTGGGTCAGTGACACAATGCTCATTATTTTGTCCGTATCTAGCCTGTATTCATTAAAACATTAAAGCTACACAGTGCATTTATTTATTTTAACAAACACAATTTAAATAAAGAGAGTACATAATAAAAACATTTTCCAAAACATTTTTTTTCCTTACCCTAAACAACAATTCTAAGTCTATAATGATTGTTTATATTTTAGCGTTGCCTGGCCCTGGACAGATTTCCCAGCAAACGGCATTTTGCCTACTAATAATAGGCTCTAAAAGTGTGTACTCTTTTGTGATGAAAAAGTAGATACCTCTGAGCGCGCATCAGAAGAGTAGGCAGGTTTTGGGACATACTACCACGCCATTAAATCACATAATTAGATGCATTCTGTAAACTGGCCTGTCAATCATCAGTCTGTCACATTTAACATCTTTACAATACGGTTCATTAGTTACCAATAGTTAACTACATTAGTTAACATGAACTAAGATTGAACCATACTTCTACAGCATTTATTAATCTTAGTTAATGTTAATTTCAGCATCTACGAATGCATTATTAGAATCACAAAAGTTGTGCTTGTTAATTAATGCACTGTGAACTAGAGGTCTGCTACCCGACCCGAACCCGCGGGTCCCAAAATACTTTCGGGTTTCGGGTCGGGCTTCGGGTTAATGTTTAATGGATAGCTTCGGGCTCGGGTCGGGTTCGGGTTTGTAGCTAAACCAAAACTATATGCAGAGGCTTCGCTGCTTTCATAGACGCACGCACACACATATCAGAGATCGCGCACAAACAGCACGGAAACTTTTATTAGTAAAATAGCTTCGACAGGCTACTGACTCGCAAGTCACAACATTATATTTATCTGCAATGAGGCGGCAAAATCGCTGTTTTTGAAGTAACTAAGCCTCATTGCTTGTAGAGAGAGACGCGCAGACGCAGGTTCACATGCACGCGCAACTTTCCTCGGTCTCTCTCTCTCTCTCTCAAATAAATGATTAATTAATTCAAATAAATACAATCTTATTTAAGATCTTATGTCTGATTTAAAGTAGACAGAATGCTAACGAGCCTTAACTGACAAAAAATGACTATAATTTGCACGGTCATCATCTTCTTGTCCATACAAAATTCATAAACTCGGCAGAATGTATGCGACCACTGCACCTGATGTTCACAAACTTTCATAACTGGTAAAGTTTGTGAAATGGCAGAGCCTTGATTAATCCGTTTCTTTGCATGCAATCGTGAAATGCAACCTTTTTCCTTTTTTTTGTTGGCTATTCGTTGTGGGGCGGGGGGGGGGGGGGTGATTTCGGGTCGGGTTCGGGCTCTAAATTTAACTGTGCCGCTCGGGTCGGGTCGGGTCAGACGATCTCGGGTACGGGCTGGGTTCGGGCTTCAGTTTTGAGCCCGTGCAGACCTCTACTGTGAACTAACAATGAACAACTATTTTTATTAACTAACATTAACAGAGATTAATAAACACTGTAATAAATGTATTGTTCATGTTAGTTAATACCTTAACTAATGTACGCACATGACACCTTATTGTAAAGTCTTACCAACATCCACATACACACTCCACACATTATTAAATTAAATTTATACACTCAAATAACGATTTCCTACCATATTGGAAAGGTTTTTATTCTTCACATACACAATTATAAAGAATATAACCAGCAGTGAAATGTAAGAGAGACAGGGAAAAAAGAGGATGTGCCAGTCGTTTGTCTTTTATCTGTATTTAAGGGTTAATAGGCAACCGTTTCTACTGATGATAAAGTATCCTCTTGTTTGTAGGATCCACTCTCACCTGAAATGACATTTGAACATACTATGCTTGCAGATACACTTACTCTAGTCTCTCATACTATTTAGGGTGGATGTTATGCACATAGGGTGCAGGGATGGTGTACATTTAAGTATAAACGTAACCTACACTACACGTTTTATCTGACACTGTGGTTATGTATTATGAGCAATCAGATGCCTCTTCATAAAATACAATGTATTTCTTAACATGTAAAACTTTAAATTAGCACCAACTACTGAATGCATTTAGATTGATATTCATTTCAATGCATTGATATAACTGTCCTGAGAACATAATAATCATATATCTCATTAATATTATTTTCAAGTTATTTTCAATAAATTATTAATTAAAAATGTTGTAAATTATTAACTTTGACAAATCAAAACCAACATTTAATAAATAAATAATGAATTGCGTAACGTTTCAGAACTTTAAATGGTAACATGGTAAAATTACATATTTTGACAAAAATATATTTGAAGAAACTATACCCCCCCATAGGCCTATGTTGGTTTCACTACATGACATTTTTGCTGAATCAGTCGATTTTTTTTTTTTTTTTTCAAATAATAACCATAAACAGTAAAGTAGCTGTGATAAAATGTTTATTTTTCTCTTCTCCATAGTAAAGTTTATTACAGTTAAAGTATGCTCATCACAAATTCCATTTTAATAATCATAATTATAATAAAGAAAAATGAAAATTCTTGTACATTAAAATATTACATGCATTGTACTTGATGGTTAAACACTCAACTTTTCAAATAAAGTCAAACAAAACCATTTACTGTAAACAGAATGGAGAAACCATTTTTATTGAATATAGATTTGATATGTACAGAGAATCGTTGTGTATATTTTGACACATCAGGTAAAAACTGTGTACAAACCATTTTCCCTGTGATGTACATAGACAACAAGATGTCATACAAATACATTAATATGTGCACATTAATCTTTGATTTCTTTTAACAATTAAAACAAATGCTATATGATCAGGGAAAGACAAAGGAATATGTGCATTTGGCGACACGTTAAACTTTTAACATACAAAAACATCCCTCTTCACATCACAGGCACTTCCCATCAAAAACATGTCATGTAAAATGTGATATAAAATAGTAGATAAGCAGCCAGCACCAAAAAAAAACAAACAAATACAGCTGCTGTTCTGGAAATGTCTATTTGTAGATACAATCTTAGAAGCACATTATGTTGTACCACAGAACCCAGAACAATTTTGGGAGGAAGTACCGAAGTCAGAGAAGAATAGAGGAGACATACTGAACATTTTCCACAATGAATGGATCCGAGACAGAGCGAGACGCCAGGAAGAGACTTGGAGGAAAGTACATCGGTCAATGGGCCTGGCTTTCCCTTTTGTGAGAGCTTATTGAGCTCTTTTAGCTTTAGCTCTGAAAAATGTGGCCAAGTGTTTCATGTGCCTGCCAAGATACAATTCATAGACAAGAGAGAGTTATGTTACAGGCACCGATGACACACAATCCCACACAAAACCCACACACACGTACACATCAAAAAACATACAGCACACAGAAAAGTCACATGAGTGGTTGAGAGTTTTGAATGAATAGTTAAAAGGCAGCTGGATTTAAAGGGATAGTCGTGGTAAAATGTACTTATTCTCATTCATTACGATGTTTTGAAGAATGGAAACAGACAGTGGCAAGCTGAAAAAAAGTACAGTCTTATTGTAGAAGTCCTATGAACAACTTTTCTTGCTTTTTGAGAGGAATGTATGGACAACACTTTGTGTTCCACGGAAAGTAAAGCAGGTTTGGAAGGACATGGGAGAGAGTAGATGACAGGATTTTCATTACTAGGTGAACTGCTCCTTTCTGGACTGTATCTGTGGCTACTGCGGCATGAGCTGGAACCTGAGCTTTACTGTGTTTTAGTGGAACATGTGCGCGAGCAACTGCCCATTAACCTGTGCGATACAAATCTAAAGTGCTGAACAGAACTAGTCTCTGCCTGAGCCGCTGAAACCAAAGACAGTTTGTTTGAAGGTAAAGGTCACACCTTCACCTACAGGGTATAAAAGTAACACACACACACACACACACACACACACACACACACACACACACACACACACACACACACGCACTCAGACGCACGCACGCACACGCACACGCGCACACACGCACACACACACACACACACACACACACACACACACAGAAGCACACTGCCTGTGAGCCACACATATACAGTCTTGATAGGAAGCAATACAGTTAAAATGTTCCTGGCATTACTATGAAAAATCCAAAAAAACATTGTTACATCGTTTTTCATCAAAATGTAAAAACATGCTCCACTTTTACAATTATTTTCCACTTTGGATGACATCATCCATCTTTCACATTTTTAGGCCCCTCCCCTCCAACCACTTGTCATATAATTAATGTTTTCACAACCACACAGATTCCTGATGAAGACAATTACATTTGATCTCATTAGCTATGCTTCCATCCAAAATCGCCAAATTAACTTACGCAAAAAAATTGAATATCGCATGAAACGTCTGCAAATTTAACACTGCTTTCATCAATGAAAGATTGGGGGGGAAGCTTACATAATAAATGACTTGCGTCTCAGAGCACACAGACAAACCGCAATAACAAACGTCATGATATTATCTATTTTATTTGCATTTTTTAGAATTAATGCAAATCTTGGTGTTTCTTTATGCGATATTCCAAAATTTCCTTAAAAATAGGTGGATGAAATCATCATAATTGCTATTGAATAACATTGCTTCATGTTGACTTAAAAGGTACAGTATGTAATTTATATTTCTACTAGTAGCACCAAACCAAATTCTTTGCTTTTTTTTAAGTATTTTAAACAAGTTTAAACAAAAAATCGAATTTAATTCCTGAATGTCTGTACATTTACTGTACGTTTACCATTGTAGTAGTGGAGGAACTGAGGCCACTAACTCAAGGAAAAAGCAGAAGAATCAATTATGAAGTGGGTGGAGATGGGAGGCGACGCATGAGGAGCACTTGAGAAGTATGATGGGTTAATGGGGTTTCCGTAGCAGAAAGCAGGAGGGTTATGAGGTCATAACCTTTCTGAACTCTATTAGCTGAGTTCAGCTACACTGCTGGGGTACATGGGCTAAACCACATACTGTACAACTACACCCACAAAACTCTCATTAGTGTAATGTGTCAAAAAGCTCATTCTCAGTGAAAATAATACAGATATATATTTAAATTGTACAAAAGTCGTGGGAACAAATCTTAATTTGTTTCTACAATACATCTACAAACAAAAACAAATCTTTATAAATGTAGAAACAAGCTTCAGTTTATAGCTAAATTTAGCATTTTTTTGTATTGTGTGGTAAAATATGACCTAGATACTGTATGTTTCAGACAGGTGTAGTGAAATTTACCCACCTACTTGTTTTTCTCAGCACACTTGATAAAAACAAGATATGTAGGTCACAATACGGTGGAAAAAACCATGTATCAAAGCCTCGTGTGACTGTCATGTGATTGTCAAGAGTACCTAGTGCCACAGCATCAATGAATTCAACAAACACATACACATTTGTCAAAAGCAGGAGTGGGAGATGGATAGTTGACAGAGATCTTCAGTGTGTACAAAAACTCCATACTAGAGTAAAAAACAATGACTTGGCAACCCTCAGAAAAACCTCCAAAACCAGTTACCCAGAATCCTCCATGTAGTTTCTATGTTATTGCCCTGTCTCTCTCCATTCAATATTATTGCAGTTGTTCTTACAGTTTTGATCTCTCGTCTCAGGAGTAGAAGGGGCGGCCCTTCTCGGGGGTCTGTAGACGGTTGAGCTGGGCAAGTTGAGTGGGCGAGGGGGGCACATCTTGTCGGTAAGGGCCTTTGGGTGGAGCAGGAACAGGGTTGTGGCTTGAGGTTGGTGTCTCCTCCATAGTAGGTAGCTTGGTTTTAGCCTCCTGCTCCTTCCGTCTCTGTTCCTGTCTCAGGAGCTCTTGGGTCTCGAGGAGGACACGAGCGTTCAGGCCCGTGGCGGCGGTGCCCAGGTAGCCGTTGGTAGTGCGGGATCCCTGGTAGCTGGAGTACCGCAGGTTCTCTTTGGAGGACTGAAAGACTTCGCCGGGAGGATAGACTTTATCCCAAGAGTCTTGAGACACGGTGCTAGGGTTTTTACGTGGTTGTCTGTGAGGAAGAGAGAAAGAAGGTAATCCTTTATTTTGATGGTCCCTTTTGAACATTCTGTTGACAATAAGTAACTTTGCACTAGTGCTGTCAAACGATTAATCACATCCAAAATAAAAGCTTGTGTTTACATAATATATGTGTGCGTGTGTACTGTGTATATTTATTATGCATATATAAATACATAGTATATATATATATGAGATATATAAAATATTTACATGTACCTGTACTTAAATATATATATATATATATATATATATATATATTTAAAATACTTACATGTACATATATTCATATAATGGATATTATATGATAATATATAAACGTAACATAATTTTCTTAAATATATACATGCATGTGTGTGTATTCAGATATACATAATAAATTGACACAGCACACACACATGTATTATGTAAACAAAAACTTTTATTTTAGATGCAATTAATCGTTTGACTGCTCTAGTAAAATCTAGACCCGAGAGTAGGCTCTTTTGACCTGGGCTAGTAAGTAAGCATATAGAAACCATACAGTACAGTGTGCCGCAGACATCCTAAAAAGTAAGGCCAAAATATTTAGATTGTCCCCCTGTGGCTGGCTGCAGTATATGTCATGAACCCCGCCCTCTCTATGTAAACGAATGGGATGTGAGCCAAACAAAAAAATCACATTTCCCTTCAAATACATTTACCCAAAGATGGTTTCTGTCATTTTAGGAAGTTCTTATTATGCTGGTGTTTTCAAGTGTTAGTTTTTGTAATAAGTGTGGTTTTATTTGATGCTATAAAAATTGTGTGGGGCATCATAATTGTGTGCTCGCGGCTGCGGCTCCACTTTATGAATCCAAATGACATTTTGGGAAATGTTGGCTTTGTTTTTCTACAGTGGACGTAAATCGGGACGTATCACCCAACTTTTTTACAGTCTATGGTAAAATCTATGGTAACAACCACCTACAACATGCTATAGCATTTTGGTGGCAAGTTGTCCAAGACAAACACCAGTCACATGTTCTCCAGAAAATGTAAAAACCTAGTTGCTGCACAAAAAGAGTTAAACAATCTGTTTGAGACCAGCTAGCGTACTTAACATCAAGAAAGGAAATAACAGGTTCCTTCAATGTCCATTCGTATCGGCCAGTTAAATACTAGACATCTGACAGACCGCCAGCGTCAGATCCATTTCTTGCCTAAAAAATATCCAACCTACACATTTCTTTGTCAACGTAGTGGCCATTGTGAGGGGTGTCCACTCAGACTGTGTCCATCTTCTCTCTGCTCTGTTATTAGGATCCATTAAGTGGGAATGTGAAGTAGCTACCAAGCCACATCCCATCGCCATCGCTCATGGCTAAATGAAGCCCCACTCACACCTCACTGGCTTTGCACACTTAAAAGCATGCGTGTAAGTGTGTACCTGCACACTTCTTTTGGGATTCACACAAGAAAGGAGTGCTTTCAAAAGAAGGCACACAATGCTGTAGTATTGTCCAGAATTCAGAATGCGGTGGTGAAATAAGGAGTGTTTACATTTTGCGTCACTGTAATAATGCTTGGGGTGATTGCTAGGTGGTTGTTTACTTGCCCAAATCAAAAAAAAAAGTATGTATTATTATGGACCTTAGAGAAGGCTTAGGGCCCCTTTTCAATGTAAGTCACCAGTTTTATTGATCGCTAGGTGACAATTGTATATTTGATTGCTAAGAAAAGTAATAGCACACCTCTCCTCAACAAACCACATGATTTGAGGCATAATTCGTGTTTATGTCCGAAAGAGTATACAACAAATTACACCAAAAAAATGTAATACTTATACTTTGAGGTTTAGAACAAACCCCTAATGTTTAGTATAAACAAATATAATAGTCATTTTGGCCTTGCAAAGCAACACTGAATCACATATTTTCATGCACTATGGGTCATATTGTTTGGATAATAAATACAAAATCAGTGTGGTTAGAAAAGGAAAACAGATTACATACAGGACCGATTGTGAGAAGCATATCATTTAAAGTCAAAGGCCATGAACATAGTATTTTCAAATGCGTAGAAGGTGAAATTGACTGGATGCCAATAAAACTGTTGATTACAGTACATTGTTGTGTTTCATACTAAAAGCAGATCCCAGCCCAACACAGAAATACTGAGAGAAGCATATGGCACTTCTCACAAGAGGCAATGGTGTTAGGTAAGGAGAAAAACAATCTTCATGCTCTTACAGTGACGTCTGCACACTTGTTATTGAAACTGAGAATGAGAAATTAGTTTGGAAGGACATGGGAGAGAGTAGATGACTGTATCTGTGGCTACTGCGGCATGAGCTGGAACCTGAGCTTTACTGTGTTTTAGTGGAACATGTGCGCGAGCAACTGCCCATTAACCTGTGCGATACAAATCTAAAGTGCTGAACAGAACTAGTCTCTGCCTGAGCCGCTGAAACCAAAGACAGTTTGCTTGAAGGTAAAGGTCACACCTTCACCTACAGGGTATAAAAGTAATACACACACACACACACACACACACACACACACACACACACACGCGTGCGCGCAGAATGAGAAAATGGTGACTAATTATCATCTTGAAACACACCTTATATGTAAAAACAGACAGCTAGAAGCAAACTTCATTACAGCATTAACAAATCAATGTTAATTCAATAGATTCAATACATTTTTATAACTCTTATTAAAGTAGTTAGTTCTGGATGATGACACACCATCAATGTACCATCTTGAGATAAAATACTTCATACATCTGGATATTTTTTTTACATATAATATGAATTTAGTCACACTGCTAAAGGCTGTTTTTATCTACAGCATAAATGTTAACATTTGAAATTATTTTCAAGTATTTTCGAGTAAATAACTTCTACTCCAAGTTATATGTAGAGACAACTATAAGTGAAAGATTTGTATTTTAAGTTCCTTAAAAAATGTGAAAACACAGTGGTGCTATCAAAACACTGCTCCTAATGTTTGAGAATCCCGACCAGCCAGACATAGCAACAGCTCAACCAATGGCGTGACTTTCTGTCTGCTCGGCCAATAGCAGATGGGGAGATTATTTATGAAACTTGTTTGAAAACAGTCATTATTTTAGCTATTTTTATGGCAGTGGCACAAAAACTACACACTTCACTTGTAGATAAAGTGATGTGAAATAAATGTTAAACCATATTGTGAATATAGTCGAGGCTAAAGACAGTGGTTAGCTACTGCATAACAATGAAACATGTCATATTTTTAAGTTTAAATTACTCCTATTTCAAGTAGAAATAACTACAAGTAAACATTTGTAGATTTATTTGAAAGATTTGAAATCCCGACTAGCCCACAATAGAAACAGCTCAACCAATGGCATGAGCGTGGGGCGGGGCTTTCAGTCTGCTCGGCCAATAGCAGATGGGGAGACTATTTTGAAAAGCAATTCTGATTCCAGTGGAGCAAAAACGACACAATTCACATGTAGATACAGTGATGTGAAATGATAAGCATATCTATATGATAATGTCACATAACAACACAGCTAAAAACATTAACGACATAAGTATATTACTCTTTTTTTCGTAAGAGCTAGTGTTTGTGAGTATCTGAGAAACAGCTGGTGTGCATCACAGTTTATCAAAAGGACAACAGCTATGCACACAGAGAACAATATTATCTCAACACCTTGAGTAATGTTTTCTATTTGTTAACAGGAAGCAGAACGCGGGATCCGTCTCTTATCTCTGTGAGTGTTGCCGTATTATATCATGCAGCTGTTGCATGAAGTTGCGCTCTGTTTCACATGACTTCCATTACTCTAATCAGCATACACTTCGCTTATCTGCCATTTTCGGTTCCTCCATTTCTTTCTCTCTAATCCCCCTCTCAAAAAAGAATCCCTTCATTAGCCAAGTGCTAAATCTGAATCTACAGTGTAAACACATAGCTGGATCCCTGTTAAAGCTTGCTTATAATCCACAGTCTGTCCAGGCATCTGTTGATTAATCCACGTAGCGTTATGATTGGTGGAGGGATGGCGTTCCAGTAAGTCCTTACATTACTAATGAGTGCGCATCTCTGCCGGGTCCTCCAGAGGACAGGGGTCATTTCACACCGGCTTGACCCTGCTTGACCGCCGGTATGAGATTATGAGTGGAATGCGCATCAAAGGGCCGCTGTCCGTGCAGAGGGAAAGTGTCAAAGCTCGGCAGGAACCAGCGGCAGATTCCTCGTAAAGCCGGTGTTTTCATCTGAAGTTCGCTCAATATAGACAGCAACCCTGACGATGCTTAAGGCAGTGAGAAATAGTGGAAGCTGATTGGTCGAATTGATTAACTGTCATTGTGTCCACGTAGTGTGGAGTAGTGAATGTCAACCTCTCTATCGACTCTAGGACTTCCTCTACTGTCTTGGGAAAGAGAAGGGAAAAAACGATGGACGAATCTGGGATTTATGATCCAAGCCCCCCCCCTCTGTTCTGCGGTGTGCTCTGGGCTTTGTCATTGCTTGAGGGGGGACTAATTCTGTAATTGTACATATCCTGGTTACACCATTCACAAAGCCAATAAAAACAAGCGCCATGCATGTAGGTTAGACCACACAGACTGTAGACATTTCCCAATAATATACCCACATAACACAATCTTATAATTACGCTAATTGAATGGCATCAAACTAAAAATAACACATGTATTTATTTTCATTTCTGTACTGTTAAGACTTAGGGTTATAGACTTGAAGAAATGTTAAACATAAGCAATAAAGATGAAATGCATTTTTGTTTTACTTCTTATTCTCCTTTTATCCAATTTAAATTACAGTGTTTTCCACAGACAAATTATTTTTTGCTTATCATTATTTTTATTATTATTATTTGCCTATATTCTCCTAACAACCATTAATTCACTCAATAGATGAATGAATAAATACATACATATGCTTAAATTATTAAAACATGTAATGTTGTTTTATGTAATTAAAAAGGTTATTTATTTGATTTATGTATTTATTTTTCTGCATTGGCATGCTGAATTCCCAGCACCATTACTCCAGTCTTCAGTGTGACATGATCCTTCAGAAATTATTTTAATATGATTACATTTTCTTGACTTAATTTTCTTTTATTATTCTTCTTATTATTGTTATTGTTTTCCAAGATTCTTTGATGATCCAAATATCTGAAGAATAACATTTAATGCATTATTGGTGAAAAAAAGTATCAATACAAATATATTATTTAAAAAAAAGACCCCAGATTTTGGCAATAGCAAAATAAGCTTTTCTTCCATTTCTTGTACTGTAGAAATTCCACTGTTTAAATTGCTGCATGTAACTTGCAGTTTGTTAAGAAGTGTGATCACACATTTTATAAAATTATCAGATTTTAATATTTTACCTGGCAGACAAAACAGGAGCATGTGTCATAGAGACCGGTCTTCAATGTCAGCCTTCACGATTTCTTTTGTGGCTAACAGAACACCTTAGCAGAATCACTCTTGCATTGTGAAGGTGATTTTTAGCTGGTGCGTTTTCATCAGAAAGCTTAAAAGTGCAGTTTTTCCTGCCGTGCTGTAAATAAATGTACTGAAATATTGAGTGAAACTTTATCAGCAGCGCCTGCAGTTCCCCACCCCTGTCAGTTAAGTATGTAAAGCTCTAATGCGGGAGTTTTTCTTCTCATGTCTGTTGGCTGGATGCTTTGCATGAACTGAAGCAGATTAAGAAGATACCAAAGCCTGCAAGTAGAAATGCTGATATCAAACTCAGCCCGCAGGCAACATTCTAAGCTTTATTGACATTTATGACAAATATGCAAAGGGGAGGGGAAGAAAAAAGAGAGAAAGTGAAGAAAGCAGATAAAACAGATGAGGGACGGGGCCGATATCCACCCGAAAAAGGGGGGCCCTATAGACTGCGGTTGCCAAGATAAACTTCCCTCAACAAACAGGTTCTCGGGCTGATCTTTATTAGGTTTAGGAGGGGCATGTGAGCATGAAGACAGACGCTGTTGCTGTTCTGAAAGCTTAGAGCAAAGACAGAACCCACCACATGACAACGGGATGACTTCAGCCGAGAAATACCATTGAGGTCAGACAGAGTGTGAGAGACGTGGAAATAAGATTGCATGCATATTTGGGTTATGGCTGATTTATTAGCATGAATTTATTAAAGTATTACTTTTCAATTATATGCTCTATGTGATCCGGCTGTTTAGGATTTATTACCTGAATGTAAGGAATACCTTTACAACATGTAACAGGGAATTATTATTATTATGGCATCATAATAATGGTATGATATGATTTCTTTATGTATTATTTACATGGTACAGCAAGGTCTCGCAATAAAAGACGTAACAAAAGTTAAATAATAATAATAGTTATGTTATTATTAATATTATAAAATGAATGTACATTTTTGAATTTTATTTAAAACTACTTTTTACTTTCCAAAGGTTATGCATAAAAAGGGCTTTAGTGCTTTAGGCAAATCTTGTTATTTTAGTGTTATTGTGGTTCATGTCTCTGTGTGGCTTCTCTTACCGCGGTAAGGAGTTGTATTGCCTCTGGGCTTGAGTGAAAGAGTCTCTGTCCTCTCTCCGTTTCTGCATTTGGTCCTCCACAGAAACCGAGTGCCGCCCCGTCGGTGTATAAGAACCCGTGTTGGTCTGAAACATGAAAATACATATTCCAGTTACACACAAATATTATACAAACAGTATAAAACATTTTAAAATTGTGTGTTTGACAGAAAAGAAACGTCATTCAGGCAGAGTAAATGACAATCATTTTACTAAAGACAGGCTTTTCTTTATATTTGTTAGTGACATGTTTAGTCAGTGATTATGTATAGGAAGGTATTACACTATATGTTTGCACTGACCGAGCTAACAATTCACGGTCAGGTGGGGGTTTTATAATTGTTGACCGATTCTTCCTACAGCGCAAGGTGTGCTAATGAGAAACGTGACTACCACACCCAGACGCAATTAGCCTCGAGTGCACTTGAGCTACAAACAGCTGACTTGGCAAAATTGACAAATGCTGCATTAATGCGAACGTTTAAACGATTCACAAGATGGGGAAAACATTACAAACTGGAGAATCAGGCAATTTTATCCATGTCTGATGAAGGCCGAGCAAAATCCCTTCTGAGATTCATTTTAATAGCTAAAGGCCTGGTAAATTTCTTCACTGGTAACATATTAAGCCAAAAACAGAGAAAAGGAAATTATTTTATTGCGAGCGAGAAGCAATAATTAAATAATTATTCACAGTAAGATGTTTTAATGAGATTTGGACTGAGAGAAAACTGCAGCAAGCAAAAATTAGGTGTGTGTGTGTGTGTGTCTTCTGATATGCCACTAGCCACATACACACTATAGATAAGTATGGTTGTCAATCCTCTTCTGTACACACACACACACACACAATCTAACTTTTAAATTTTGACTGTTATCTAAAAATAAGTTAAATTATTAAATACCAGTAGCAAAACACAATGAAATACACAGTACTAATTTTATCTCAATTTAATTTAATTGCTGTTCTACCCTGCATGTAGAGCCTGGCCATTTAAAGTTAATCTGCAATCCTTATAAAAACATGAAAGCATGACATTTTCATGAGATCTCCAGACAGCACATGCCACTTGCTCCCATTAATCACACTGAAATTATCATTTGTCCCCCTCTTTTTCAGACACAGAACAAATACAACAATACGAAGCCCACCTGAACAAACACAAAAAGGGGCCTGATAGAGAGACAGACATAATTATGAAAAATTGACCACATCAATTCTGAGCAAGTAAGCATGAAACAGCTGGACGGCGAGGAGAACTTGCCGGTCCCAGACTTCCAAATCATGTATAATGGTTACGATTACCACGCGGTGTGACCCGTAGCCTTTAATATCAAAGACGGGCCAGGCTTGTGGTGCACGGGGGGGGGGTCAAACACACACACGCGCTCCATGTGCAACAATGTTTACGGCACTATATGCTCAACCACTTCCAGAAACCTGCTCCGACATATGGAGTTAATTTTAGAACTGATGCACTTGACTGGGTGAGTGCAGGAAAAAAAGAGATAAAGAAAAGACAGAAAAGAGGAGGGAAAAATAAGAGAGGGAATGGAAAACGAGTATGCCATTCTGGAAAAATGTATCATAATTAGCAAGTTATGACTACACTGAGGTGTCTGTGCCTTAAATTAAAACAAAGGACAGGAAAATAGACAGAACATTTGGAAGTGAAGCTATAAAAAGTGAAATCTATAGCAGTGTTGCCAAGTCCATGTTTTTCTCATGAAATTGGGCTACTTTTATACTGTTATACAGATTTTTTTTTTTCGCGGGTTGAAGTGAAGCTCCCCAAATAGTGATTTTAATAGTCAATTTCTCTTCTTAGAAAGTCCTCAGAAACATGCTAGTAACTGCATAGCAACCCACTAAACCACATATAATACTATAATAATCACCTAGCAACACCTTAGAATGAATATCCCAGAACTCCCTAAACATGACCAAGCAACAGTTCAAAAACCTCAAATACAAAAAAATACAAAAACAATTGCATAGTAACATATAAAAACAAACACAACACCCTAATAACACCCTAGCAACACTTTCATACTTTCCCAGAACACCCTAGCAACTGCACAATACAATGCTAAAATACCTAGAACATCCTAATAATGACCTAACACCATCTTAGACACTAACTCAACTCACATTAACTGCATTTGACATACTAAAACAGCCAGAACACCCGAGAAACCTCCCAGAAGACCCTAGCAACTGTAATAAGGACACCTTAAAATAAAGTGTAACCACCGCTTTAGAAAAAGCTTTGAATTATCAACATGACAATTCAGTATTAAAAGTTTTTTGCAGCCTCTCAGATCTAAAACAAATACGAAGCATTAAATGTGCGTTACACTGGGATCCGAGTCGAGCTCAGTATTCAGAACAGATATAGACCCCACATCCCCTGTAGGTAATCTCAGTTTTATCATCTAGCTCTAAATCTGCTGAACATGAAGGAATATAACAGTAGGAAGGCAATCAACGTATATTTCACTGGAGGGACACTAATCTTGAGCTGCAGTGGATTTATCTACCCACTGTAGGCTCATTACCATGTTGTGAACTTCTTTCCGCCTACATGCAGCCATTGCTCCCTGAACTTACGGTGTGTTCCTGAAGCATTGAGAGATAACCTCGTCAGGCCATTGGCTGGCCAAAGACACGAGTTCTCTGATTCCACACTGTGGAAATAACGCCTGCTTTCATAATCAAAGAAAACATGCTGGTTACTCTGAATCCTGAAATCAATGGCATTCTTTCCAGTCATGAATGCTTGCCAGCACAGAGGTCCTTGTAAAAGAGGAGAAAAGCATGCAAGTACGGGCCTAATGAAAGCATTTGGGCATGCGTGTGATCCAGGCACCGACATAAAACTTCCGTTCCTTGTGTGGCCTCCGATCGTCTTAACAAAAGATTGATATTTATTGGCTGAGACAGGGCGGCAAGCCTCTGGAAGGAACATGCTCTTTATGACAAACATCTGGAAAAGCCCCTTTGAAAGTCATAGCGAGAAACGCTGGGCGTGATATACAAGGAAGGTATAACAAGACACATCTAATTGTCTATTTACCGGTCGAGGTCTGTGACAGGTTCTGGCCACGGGGCGATTATCAGCGAGCTGGGTTGGCAGCTCGTCGCCACACATAAAAACCTGATGACGAGTTTCTTTCAGTCCTCTGGGGGATTGTGAACGCTGAGAACACACCTTAATCACTGTCCTAATGTGCGTCTCGTGCTGTCAGAACTCACGCTGGGTTTGAAGGATCATCTGGGGTGTACTTACCCCATTTTTCTTCATAAAGAAATGAGAGGCGTTTGATATAAAGTTGGGAGTTTTGCTACATAGCTACATATTTAAAAGGCAATCAATCATTGTTTCATGCCACTTTGATTCTGTTGCACTTGAGGGACACCTCCGAATGGTGTAATTTACGGTATATATAATCAAAGCTATAAATAACAACCGACAGGCTTTGAAATGTTGAAGAAACCTCCAAAACGTGCTGAGTACCTGTAGCTAGGTGGTCACAAATATTAATTAGATAATAGCTTTTCATAACCCAAAAAATACTGTGCAAAATGCAATATTGTACAGTGAGGGCATCAAATGTTAATTACATACCATGATACTGTACGATTATCATATAATATTGTATTTAAAAATAAAAAAATTACAATACACAGTATTATCAAGGTATCTGTGAAAGAAATCAGACAAAAAACAGTATTATTGGAATAAACGTGGTATTCAAACAACAACAATAAAATAGGCTAACTATAGTTGATATAAAGACAGTTATGGCAACTTGAGAAATATTATTGCTAATATATTACTATTGAACATATATAAACAACATAAAAAAACACTATGGGATTCCATTGCACTTTTGAATACATCATATTTATATTACAATATAAAAGGTTTATGTCAAAAATCCATTGTATCTCAGCATAAAATATAAATAATGAATGTATGTATGCAATGGTAGTACCATAAGTTATCATATCCAAAAACGATGGCAATTTAATGGCACTTTTTCAAAATGTTGCATTACTCATCTGATGTTGAACAAGTTTTTGGCTGTGACATCATATCACCCCCCAAAAAATGTAGATGCTCTCAGAGGAGCTTTGTTTTGACCGTTTTATAATGTCATTATATCAAGCTTATGGCAGCAGGATAAACAAGACTGTTATGGCTACAAATGCCTCCCTTACACTGCTTAACCATCATCCTCTCAACCTGCTGCTACGATTGACGGCTGTATATTTCTACAAGTCAACAGGACCACAGCGATCGTGGGCCCTCTCAGACCTTTAAATCAACGTCAAGCCTGTTTGTATTCACTTTGATGGAGTGTGTGTGATTCTAATGCAATCCAGGGATAAAACACCTGGACCACCTGATTCTTTGGGATGTGAAAACATAGTGTCACACTGTTTTTAGCAGAACCGTAGCCACCGTAGACATTGGGATTTTAATACTTTGTTACATCCTTAACACACACCTCTCCACTATTGCTTGACACAAGCTTTTAGTGCTGCAATAACCATTTATTGGTTGTGTCGGCCCAGCATGCCATACAATACACAAAACCTCAGCCGGAGCAATTTTACCATGATCAAACAAAAAACTACCACCAGCATGCGCCTGGCTTTCAACATACCCTTGACACAACTTGGGTACAGCAATGGTGCCGTCAGAAAAAGTAATACTTGACATATAAACCACAGTCTTCAGGAAATTTGCCCTTCTTAAAATACCCTGAACGACTCAAAGGCATTCCCTGGGTCTCACCTAACATGTTTTGTTATTTGAAACCAGTCCTGTTCAAACTGAGAAGCCGACCCATCAGCCGTTAATACAGTAGACTTGAGACACTCGAGGGAGGGAGTGTACTCTATTATGGGAAATGTCTCTAGTCTTTAAACAATGTAAACTATCACAAGCAATTAGGTGGCTTCTAGTTTGACTCCTCTGGTCCGGTGCTGTGCAAACAACAGGGCTTTTACTTCCTGCACTAGAAGCCCAGACAACGTGACACTATCAGATACCAAGAGAGGTTTTGATTCATTCATACTGCAAACAGACTAGCTAAGGCTGTGTCAAATAAATCCTAGTGCATGTCTCTAAAGTCCAAGTATAAAAGCTGTTGCTTAGGATACTAAGCAATGTGTACTGCTGAAGTGAAATACTCACTTGAGAGTTATCTGCTGCTGTCATCTAGCAAGGGATTTTGGTAGGTTTACATATATCGCAGCCAATGCACTAACCATTATTTTTATCCGAATGAGACGTATGCGTGTATATTAACTGAAGCAGCATGGAGAGCCGATTCTGGGATGCTTCTGAAACGTGCCGTGGCGCAGCTGGTATAAACACAAGCATTGACTAGAGTGGCTGCAATCAGCTCCTGTTGCCGTTGCCGTAATGTAGTGTAAATAAGGGGTTATACAAGCATTATGGCAAGGGCAGCCCTTTACACATGAGAGCGTCAACATATGAGGTGTTTCTTGCAGGTTATAGTACATTAAAGGATGATCATGTGATACATTTTACGTACGCCAGGTTACCTATAAATGTGACCTTTAAAATTTCCAATGCAGTTTAGCGATAGATAGATTGTGGCTGTTTTTGTTAAATAATGTGTCTATTAGCCGTATTTTCAATTTGCTCAATTTGAAGGGTAATGGAAATGCGGCTAGTGATTTTGCAATGACTAGCACCCCTCACATTTCAGATTTTTTTTTCTAGATTTAGGCAGTTACATTTGGTGCCACTAGTGGTACATAAATTACGTGCTTCACCTTATAAGCGACTGCATTTTCATTATGCATCCATCACTAATCTTTCTGTCTAAGATGCAGATTTTTTGCTTCTCTGCACTGATCTGAGTGAAACAGAACATTAATGCATTAATTGAGTTTAACACATTCTAATCACTGTAGAGCTATTCAAGACCTGAGAGGAAAATGGAGGCCAAATATGTGTCAGAGAAGACTGGGTCAGAGAGCTGACCTCTAATTTAGGAAATGGCTCTATTCCTCGGGGTAATTAGGCTGTCATCTTTTAAAATCCCCCTTCATACCCTTAACAGGAAGTCATAGGACAGGCCGCCATGTCTGGCTCAGGCTATTACAGAGTAAAGATACACAGCTATTTGAACTTTGAACCCTTGCAGCCTTCTTTCCCAGCCTCTTGAGCAGTGTATATTATTTTAACTTGCTGATAAAAGATAAAATAACATCTAGCCTCTAACATCGGTTAATAAAAATGAAGCACTGACTTTAAAGGATACAATGTTACACATTCACCTCTGTGCAGACCTAACAAATACAAGCAAGTTGGGGGGCAAATAAACTGTGAGATGCATTTGTGATATGCAAGCTTACAACAAATGCAATTTTTTCCCCCACCTCATAGAACAACCACCATTCATGCGTTATCTGAGATCCTTGACAATATCCCACTATAATACATGTCACCCTTTGCCCTGAACAACCAAAACACCAGGCTGACTTAAAAGCTTTGACTCATTTGGAAGAGTTTGCATTTGTCGGCCACATACGTCATTGACAACTGGCTCATTTCAGAAAATGTAACCATTACATTCCAAAGAAAGAAATTGCGTACTTTATATGGTTGACTTTCTGATATGAGACACCCATGATGATTTAAATGCAGCCGATAAATGCAACCTCCAGTGGGTTAGCCTAGTAATGAGATTGAGAGAGCTAAGTGTTTCTTTGCAAGGTTCAGGTTCAAGGTTTCTTTATTTGTCACATGATAAATTTACAGGTTAAACAAAATGAAATGTAGAGTCTCAGGGTCGCTCAGTGTGACAGTTGCAAAGAATACAAATAAAATAAAAAATAAAATCAAAATTAAATTATATAAAGTACACCACACAAGAGGTATATATATATAGATATATATGTAAAAAAAGATAAGAAGTAAATGTGCAATAGAATAACGAAAGTGCAAAACATAAACACTAAGTGTGCAAACAATTTGGATTTGCAGAGGTCATGCTGGGAAGCTTTAGGGTCAGGCAAGGGTGCACAATCTAAGCTAGTCTTACATACCCTCTGTTGTTGTTGAAGCTGAGGATCGACGGCGGTCATCTGGTTCCTCCTCCTGCTTGGCCTGATGGAACTCATGCCGTAGATGCTGTATCCGGTCATGGTTGCTGGGTGCCAGTCGGTTGCTATAGAGGAGAGAGGAAAAAACATGATCAACATGAGAACAAAGACCAGATGGTACACTACAGACGATAGCACTTGAGTAGTACAAGGTACAGTACAGCTCAAATCCTTATATACATATATCCTTAGAATACAGCTTGTTTCCTGAATCAATAGCACAAGCACCATTTGAGCCCATGTGCCCCCTATCCATTTTGTTAAATTACACGTATGGACACAGTCCATTAGTTTTTCCACATTTGGCAAGCGCTCGCCGGCATCTTGAGAACATGAAACGGACCAAACATTTCCGCAAAGGACTCCCCAGTGAACCATGGCCAATGATACATGTCCCTCCTACGACAGAGAGTCAAAGGCCCACATCTCAGCCCCGCACCCTTTAAAGAACTCAGAGACATTAATTTGCATCCCTTTCATTAAGAGCTGGGGAAAGTGACCGTCAATAGGAATCAATATGCCTCGTCCCGCTAATCAAGCCCCGCTTTTTATCTACTCCACCACACGAGCTTCTGGTGACAAACCCCTCATTATTATACAACATCCTGTCTGATAATACGGCTAATTTATACAGAGAGTGAGCGAGGGAGAACTGAGAAAGGGAATCTGCAAAAAAGGGGTGAAAAAACTAATTGAGAACACAAAAAAGTAAAACATTAAGCTTGCAAAAATATGGAACACTGAGGGAAAAAAAAGAACAGCATACGGATCGGCAATCCAGCATACGGATGAATTACGGAGATGTGATCTCTGTGGGGAGCTGATACAGGTGGCTAAGCCTCCATTGACGCTGATAGCTTACTTAAGATAAGATGTCTGGTTTAAATGTGCTCATAATTGTAGTTCGCAAGCAGGAACATCCCACTGACTGAAATGGCCACTCCGACACATTGCCAATCACCCTTCATTAAAACTGCCGCTAAATGGCCTGCCATAAAAACCAAATGGAGCCGAATGACCATCGTATGAGTGGTGATGACTGAACATCCTTGTTCTGTTGTTACATGCAGCCATTAGAATCAATTGTATTAGCTTTACTTCATTTAACGTCCCATTCCTATATTCATATGTGGTGGTGGAAGAGCTTGAATGCAATCAAATGCATTTGCCAGGCGGAGAAAATGGAAGTGTTGCAAATTAAGCAAATCATCGAGCCATATGCCGTGTGCATATGATGATGCAAATATAGGCAGGTAATCTACTCGCTTTTTCAAGGACCACATCTTATATGTGTCCATTAAAATAGTGTACTCACCATTACCAAGAATAATAATCCACTAAAACAGGCACAGAAAAGCGTTTCAAAGCCATTTTAAAAAATGAGATGCTATAAACTTGAGAGTTCTGGGCTAAAAGTAAGACTTTTTTTAAATGCCATTTGATAACTTATCATAAAATGTACAAAGTGTATCATCTTCATCCACTGACATTTACTGACATTTTAACAAAAGTAGAAATTTGAAATAAAAGTTGTTCTCAAAGAAACGTCAAGCGGATTAAGCTAAGGACGATACATTTTGAACAAAATACATGCAAGACATGAAGTCTTTGCTGTCTTTGCTGATGTGTGAAGAGATTCAATTACAGTAATCGTAGACATTTGTCATAGACAAAGTTTGTAGACTTCCGATGACCACTCTCAGCTACAACTTCCACACAAAGCAGTCAAAGCCTGAGATAAATAAACAAATCACTCGGCCATTACCACACATCTGTGAGGGGAAATTAATTTGGCCATTAGCTCCTGTAAACGTGTGATTACACATTAGCATCGGGTGGCAATGTGCCTGGTGTCCATGCTCGCGGCAAGAGAAACGCTAACAAGCTTGAGCAGTACAGAGGAAACTAGCAAACAAAGCTTTGGTAGAAAGAACAATAGACAGTATATATGCAGATAAATATGCTCTAGTCTTATTCATGACACTGTTTTTCATTAGGAAACCTAATTCTGATGTAAACTATCCGCAGTAGCATGTAACAGGCATGGCTAACATCAAAGATTTAGCCGTATGATTGGATTATAGCTTGTTTTTCAGGAGACGATGGACTCCAGTCTTGACACTAAACCATAATTCTACACTCCTATTAAAGCCTGTGTTCTATCTATCCCCATCTTTATCCATTAGGAGATGAACAGGGATGGTTCCATTAGCTTAATCCTCCTGCCTAGGAACAGCCTTCCTCTGAATCCTCTGAAAACAAAACAAACAGCAGAGATTTGGTCATAAATGCCTAAGCGAGACCTTGGAAAGGTTAAAGCAACCATAAGCTGAGACACTCAGTTCGGTAACCAGCTGAGGCTTGTGATCAACCCATTAAACAGACCAAATGACCAACCTCAAACTATGTTCCATTGGGTTAAAGAGGTCAATTTAGAAAATGAAAACTGAACTTTTACAACCACATATGTGGACAAGACCACTATGAGTCATACAGAAATCAGGAAATTACATGATTGGAAAAACAATTAAAACCGGGAATTATTGTGGAGGAACTAAGCTGAACCAGATCGGTATACTCATGGAATGAGGTTCAAATGACATAATGCTATTAGGGCTGGACCAGAATATTCACTTATTCAAATATTAGTTCGGCGGGTTGGCATTCAATTTAAATTTTGATATTCGAATATTCTTTTTTTTTTTTTTTCATCTGGTATCCCCCGCAAAAATGGTTCTCATTCGCGCATGAATATGAATCGCCCATGAGTGAGTTAATCTGGAAGAGAAGATAAAAATGTCGAAGACCTCAGCTGCGTGTGAGCACTTTAAATTGAGTGAGGACAAGACAAAGGCAGTGTGCCAAATAAGCAATTTGAAACTGGCCTGCCACAAATGCACATCAAGTTTGAAAAAAAATCACCTGAGTTTTATTTGAATGTTTGACTTGTGAGCTGTCTAGCCAGCCTAACATTACCTTGTTCTATTTAGCCTATTACAGTTTGTTTTATTGTATATAAGGGAATGCATTTAATTGTATTTAAACTGTTCGTTAATTAAAATGTGTGATCCTGTTATTGAAAGTATGCTATCGTGTTCTTTATTTGTTCTTTATGAAGTTCAATAAATGAACTTCGTTCATTTATTTTTCGTTCTTCTTTTATTTAAATAGCCTACCCTTTACGGTGTCAGTAATTACTATGCTGCTAATTTCTGATTTGGGAGTGATTTGTTTCTTAGAAAATGTTAGGCTACATCATTAACAGTATTGCTCTTAACAGACCTGTGTGTTTTGTATAACTAGTACAGTGTCCGTTCTCGGAGCATTTAAACCCTGTCCGCGTGATGCGCGACGTTTCCGGCTTCCGCTGTTCTGTAGTTTATATAAAAAAATAAAAATTCTGAACGTGCGTGTCTATATTGCACCAACATGTGACACTGCACTCCCTTGGGTCCGCAGCAACACACCCATCCCGTGTGAAGTCGATTGGATGAACGGTTCTTGACACAATAAAAATGCAAACAGACAGACAGTAAGTAAGTAAGTAAATTTTATTTATAGAGCACATTTAAATTCAGCTTACACTGACCAAAGTGCTGTACAAAACAATCATAAAATACAGTAAAGTATTAAATTAAATACAAGTTAAAATCCAAGATAACAATGCTAATCCACAAGTTAAAATTCAGGAAAGGCCATTGAATAAAGATGTGTTTTAAGTCTAGACTTAAAAACAGAAATAGACGGAGCACTCTTAATGCCAGGTGGCAGCTGATTCCATAGCCGTGGAGCAGCTACTGCAAAGGCTCTGTCACCTTTAAACTTAAGTCGTGACCGTGGGACATATAAAAGAGCTTTATTAGCAGATCTGAGGGGCTTAGAAGTAGATTTAAACGAGATAAGATCTGAAATGTAAGATGGGGCTTGTCCATTAAGTGCCTTAAAAACAATCAACAAAATTTTGAATTGAATTCTAAAGGAGACAGGAAGCCAGTGGAGCGACGCTAAAATTGGAGTGATGTGATCATGTTTTTTTGCACCAGTTAACAATCTGGCTGCTGCATTCTGGACCATCTGCAAACGAGCCAGTAAAGATTTGGGAAGACCTAGGTATAAGGAATTACAGTAGTCCAATCGTGATGTAATAAATGCATGAATAACTTTTTCCAAGTCTTGAAAGGAAAGTATTGATTTAAGTCTAGAAATGATTCTCAATTGATAGTAGCTGTTTTTAACAACTGAGCTAATTTGCTTTTCAAGGCAAAGCTCAGAGTCAAAAATAACACCTAAATGTCTTGCATGTGACGTAACATATGGAGTGAGACTGTCTAAGTTACTAACTATAGAATTTCTGATTTTAGAGGGACCAAAAATAATCACCTCAGTTTTTTCATTATTTAACTGCAGGAAATTATTCGCCATCCAGATTTTAATGTCCTTCAAACAATCCATAAGAGGCTGCAGAGAATGTCTAGATTTTAATGGAACGTATAACTGAGAATCATCAGCGTAGAAATGAAAAGAGATTTTATATTTCCTAATTATATTACCAAGTGGAAGCATGTACAGATTAAAAAGTAGGGGCCCCAGAATGGACCCTTGAGGTACCCCATAAGGGAAAGAAACTGATGATGAGGAAAACTGGCCTATAGCCACTGAAAGTGTCCTGGATTTAAGATAAGACTTAAACCACGATAATGCTGTATCCTTAATACCCACCCAATGTTCAAGGCGTGACAAAAGGATGTCATGATCAACTGTGTCAAAGGCGGCACTTAAGTCCAATAAAATCAAAACTGCATTTTCACCGGAGTCAACCGCAAATAGCAAATCATTCATCACTTTTAGCAAAGCCGTTTCAGTGCTATGATAGGTTGCGAAACCTGATTGAAATGGTTCAAAAATCATAGTCGAATTTAAAAACGGAAGTAACTGTGATTGGACAACTTTTTCCATAACCTTTGAAAGAAAAGGCAATTTTGAGATAGGACGATAATTATTCAAACATTTTACATCAACATTGGGCTTTTTAAGCAGTGGGTGGACAACTGCATGCTTTAAAAATGCAGGGACAGTGCCAGAGACTAAGCAGGAAATGATAATTGTTTGGATGCTAATTATATAAATATTAGACAGACACATACAGAGATTCCTGCCTTTATTAGGGAGAAGAATATGTTCAGCACTCTCCCTCCGAAGCTTCGAATATTCAGTGTTGATTACTACCGAAGCTACGAAGCTCAAAAAAAATTTTTTTGGACCAGCCCTAAATGCTATTAGATTAACTGGAGAACTTTAAAACCATATACGCAGCAGTTCAATTACAATTGGTGTCATGGGATAATCTGGAATGACATTCCTGCAAAAGTGGCACTGAAATAATTAGCAGTTGGAATCGTAAAAGAGCACCCATGTGCATTAAGTGCTGGCAGCCACCCCTCTCATTTACTCTCCCTATTCAATCCTTACTTACAAAAGAAGACAAATCTTTCTATCTGTTCGGTGGAGTCCATGAACACTCGAACACCACTGCGCATGATTAGTCTCGGCGCATGCTTGACATCAGGTGTCGTGTGGGTTATAAATATCTCCAGGCATGCATCAACGTCAGCCATGGGGCCCGGCGAAACAAGACCTCACAAAGACATGCAGCAATTTGCAGCAATAAAGCGGCGACAATTAGAACAAATGCACCGTAAGCCAAACAATGGAGGTGGGTGAGGAGGTGGTAGAGTATGAGGGAGGATGATGAGGGATCGCTTTCCCTAGCCTCTTGTTTATGCATCAGATTAAAGGTCAGGCGGTATGCAACTTGAAGCCGGCTTAAAGGACAGGCCCATGTTGTTTGAGAGATGCACAGTCAAGCCTCTCCTCCAAGAGACGTCTTCATGTTTATTTCCATCTCTCCTCCCTAAAAAGAGATTCAAGGGGGAAACAGTCTGACAGTAAAGCAATTAAAGGCAGAGGAAGATAAAATATCCATATGCCACAGCATTTAACAAGCCAGCAGTTTCATTCTCCGAATACAATAAGACCCATTCAATATCTGTCTGTGTTCTCCAACTGAAAGGTCAATTTGCGATTGTCCGCACCACGTTTGCTCGGCCTTTCCCCCTCATTTTCTTGTTCGTTGTATTCATTTCTTGTCTATGCAGAACCTTTTCTGTTCACTACTCTCTCTTGATATGCTGAATAACATATTTTGCCTGTTTACTTTACGGCCCCAGAAAGCAATTTCTCTGAAGACAGAAGGTTATTGTTGCAGATTAAAGTCTCTAAATCAAACGTGATGCATGGGTAGCACTGACATCAGAGGTATCTAACTAAAGGGCTCCTCACCTGTTCTTGCTCAGAGAAAACTCGATGTGGCAGTACTAAGATTATGCCTAGTTAAAACCATAATGGAAGAAGGGAAGAAAAGAAACCAAAGAGGCAGAACCCCACTGGGAGACATCAATGAAGCGATCCAAGTTATTGCCATGTGCTTTATGAATGCAGTGATCGCAGATTGGCAGTGTGATCTGGTCTAGAAGTAGAATGGGGAATGCTATGGGAATGGAAGAGATGAATGCATCTAATATTAAGTCTGATGTTGTAAATCTTTCGCTTATAAACTCTGCCGAGAAGCACCTGGTGCGCTGACGTATGACTGTGCTTGCTTCTTTGTGTGTCTGGTCATTGGGTTGGTCATGATGCACTGGAAAATCCAATACAAATCATTTACTCACTCTCATAAAATGTCAATCCTGTATAACATTCATTCATAACTGTTTTTAAATAAAATAAAAGTTAGTGGGGTCTATTGTTTTTGAGACCAAAAGCAGGGTGAATAAACGATGACAGAATTTTACTTACTTTCGACATGGTTTGTATGTTTTTGAAAAACATGAAACATAAAACATGTTTTGGTCTTGAGATGGCTGATGCTTGTCTGTCAAATCTGCAAGAATGTAACGTCCCGTTTGACATTTTAGGTTTGATAACAGTGCCTAATGCCTTTAAGTGGTATTTGGGACAGGGTCTATATCTCAGTGTCTGGATTTAGAGATTCTGCAGCCATTCTACTCTTATCTAATGGTGATAAATTCAACTTTACATATTTTCAACAAAACAGTGTGAGAGAGGAATATGCATTGGTGATTCCGAGTCTCTGTTGAATACCCAATTCCTTTTATCAGATTGATATTCTGTCAAACTATCTGGTTTCTTTCCATGTCCTCCAAATCTTCATAGAAGATATGAGAGATGAAAAGAAGGGTTTGCTGGTGCCCTCAGTCATACTGCATCAACTCAAAGCTTAAGTCATATTAATTCTATACCCCTGCAGACTCAATTCCCTTCAAAGACTGTCATATCTATCAGCTCCCTTCATAGATCTGTACAGACGGCATGGACAGATTAAATCAGAATTACTGCTGGTCATTTTCAGGGATAAAACGAAAGTTAGCTTTTTATCATTCATCTATACAGGAAATCAATGCACATCACACAATCTGCAATAAAACACAACAGAGCCCACAACAGAATGTGAACGTAACTTTCTTTGCTCCGCTGAGTTTGAAGCGGTTTTATTCTTCACACATTTGTGTTAATTCAATCTCTCTCTTCATCATTCCTCTGAGTTTTCTTTTCTTCATCATTGCCTGCTTTCCTTTGTCTCATTTATCTCTTTTATCTTCCCAGAGCTCTTCCTTTTCCTCTTGATCGCTTATCCATTATAGCTGCTGCTTTCTTTCATTTCATTGCACTGTGAGGCCTGGCTGTGAATCAAAGTTTGACCGGTTCACGTTCTTGTACCGAATGAGTGACAGGTGCAGTTTGACAAAGGGAATGATAATGCTGCAGGCTTAGGGGTCTCTGACTTCACCCACATTTCCCCTGACTGATGTATGGCTGTGTCCCCGACAACCCCATGTCCTCTGCCAAGTGCCCCGCTCCCAGTGGGGTGCCGCTACCTAATAAGCAGCCCTGCTGCGGATGAGAGGCGTGCTTTTGTGCCTGTTTTTCTCTGTAGCATCCAGTGCTCCTTTCAGAGATACACACAGCATGACAGAGAAGCGGGCTGGCCCGATTAGAGAGGCTGGAGATTCGTGTATGTATGGTGTAGGGGCCCTTAAGTGCGCGGCGGGGGTCCTGATCAGTGCGCTAGGACCCCTATTGGGAAGTCTGAGGTGGAGCCCCGGTTTCTTCCCGTATGTGAGCACCTACACACACCTTCCCTGAGTAGATGTGGAGGGCTTCTGTGAGGAATAAAGAGGAGATGATAAAAGCACGATGAGGCGGCAAAGAAATCTTTCATTTCTAAAATGTGCACAGACACATTCTCAACCAAACGTTCTTCACATATATAACCGAGGATGTTCAAAACTGCCACGACTGTGAGACACTGACAGAGACTACACATTTGGTTTCGCTGTTCTCGCCAACATGCCCTCTCAGTCTTTTTTTCAGTATGAGGTGAGACTAAATCTTGCACCTGTTCCTCAGTGTGAGAAAGCTCTTTAGTCTGGCTAACATTCAAACGCAAATCACACAGGCAAGCAGACAATGGCAACTGCTGAGAGTAAAACTTCACCGGGTCTCGTGTCTTAACACTTATTTTGCATACTAACACTTAACCTGCTGCTGAACTATTTAGTACTTCGACTTGAAAAACAACAATCCGTTGTGCATGATTGCTACAGTTGGTGTTTGCTTACTGGTCCAAGTCAAAGGTGCTCAACCTCAAGTATATATAGCTTCATTCCCTCCTGCAATGCCAGTCTATGGGTGTGAAAACCAGACATAAAAATCACAACTAGAATATCATAATTGAGAAGCAATAGCAATCCATTCCTTAACACTCCACATTATTTGATTTGTCAAGTCTGTAGTGCAAATGGGATGAGTTACATGCAAAGATAATTACATGGTGTTACGAGTTTGTTCAAACCATATGAGCAAAACAAATACATTTTCTCAGGTTGCACTTGATTATTTTTGGTTGTATGCCATTAGTGGTGACCAGCACAACAAATTATTAATTCTTCAAAACAACCTCCCTTTTAATTTTTTTAAAAAGTTGCTGGACCACAACATTCACTAGAAACTTCTAAAAGAATTAACATCTGAAACAAACGTAAAGTGCCACACAAATGTGAAGAAAAGGCCAGACAGAAGGAGAAACTTAAAATGAGTGATAAAAAGTAGCATAGCAACAAGAAAATGCAGATTCCAACACAATGCATTCCCATCCACCTAATCTGGCAGTCCAACTAGTGCTATAAAGCCTTGGTCTCCACACCAGAACAGCTGTCAGTGATTAGTAGTGATGATTGCAAAAGCTCTCTCATTGGTGTAGATGGCAGATCATGCCCTGACCGATTTAATAGCGATTACTTCCTGTAATAGCTGTTAGCCACACCCACCAGGTCTTGCCAACACTGAACCAAAAAAACATGTAATATTGGTATTTCCTAATTTACTATGCTGTCTCACAAGGAACACTCTAAAACTTGACAGTCGGCCAAAATATTGGAGAAGCACCACTTTAATCTGAAGATGTTCCGGTAAACAGATGTATTTGTCTACAGCAACACCAGACCTTTATCAATTATTAAATCCAATCCGTCATACTCCTTCGGGGGCTCGGCAATCTTACACAGTTATGGTCAGTAAAACCAAAAAAACAAGCTCCCTCGTAGACAGTAGTGTATAATGACTTCAATCCATAAAACATTAGGCTCTATGTGAAATACAAAGAAAGCATCAGTTTTATGGCATACTGTAAATGCATAAGTAGATTTTTCGAATTGACTGAAGAAGTTCAAATGTATACAGATAAATTGAACCTTTTTTAGGAATCCATTGCTTGCTGTCTTTTTTCAAACAAGCTAATGAGAAACCCCAAACCTGAACCAAGACAAAAAAATGATGTGGATCTCAAGTTAAAACTCAAAATAAGTTTGCGTTTTATAATGTAGTTCTGGGAAGTGAGCATTAGGGCAAAGGTTTGACTGGCAGCTGCAGACTCCATAAAAGGAAAGATGAACTTTGAAGTTAAGGCCGTTAATCCAGTATCATTGATTGGTTGGTGCTGAATCTGAGAGAGCGGCAGAGAGCTTGCCTAGACTGTTCAATGTATTCAGGGCCTGATACACGTGTCTAAGACCTCACAACCCTTCAGTCTGCCTTCACTGAGGTCTCAATATGCCAATCCAGTTCATTAATCTCAGTCACTGCAGCAGGTGGGGAGGGACACAACTAATGATACAGACACCGTTAATGACTGCATATTTCAACTGACTTTGAAGGACACATTTCACAATGAATATAAAACACCAACCGTTATTGTAATTAGATGGTTAATTAACAACTACATTGCAATGAGAGGATTGTGGGTGGTTTTTCTTTTAATTCAGAAAGATCTTGCTGGTTTCAATTCGCCTGAATGACAAGTGGACAATACTGCAAATCTTGATGGCGACAGACTATATCGATAAACTCTTTGACCAGTCCATTTAGACTCCAAAGTGGATCTGAACAGTAGCCGATTCATAGCATTTCTAACAGGAACACAATGATCACCTTAGAAGGAGAATGTAATACTTTAGTCTTTGAAAGCCACCATGGTGGGGTAGAAACCAGGAATAAGAGAGGATCACATGTTCTGCACCTCTTCACATATAAACATGTTACAAGAAAAGTGTGAATGGACACATCATGGCATCATCATTTCGAGAGCCATGAGACCATCCCAATACCCAGCTGCTCAGCTTCTTCTCACAACTGCAACCGGTGACAACAGCAGCAAGACTCCAGTCTCTAGAAGAGGCGACACGGTCACTTAAACCACTGCAGACTCCAGCTGTTCCTCTCCGGCTCATCAAAATTCCATCGGCCACTAACTGAGGAGTCACATTTGGATAGACACTCTAGCAAAGATAGAGAGAGAGAGAGCGAACCAAGCTTTTCTTCTTGGGAAACTTATCTGGACCACATCACAGGTAAAAGAAGAAGATACAAATACTGAATGGAAAGATGTGGAAAACACAGCCTACATGAACAAAGAGAGGGATTGTTCTAGTGCATGAACTAATTAATATCCTTTTTTCCATAAATACAAGCACGCATCACCCTCTCAAAGGGGTAGTATTTCACAGGTGTTGAAAACTCGAACAATCTTTTCGCTTTAGATTTACACCCATCTGATATCAGTTGAGTAGCGGTGGGTGCAGATGGAAGGTCATATTTCATCCCGGCCGACACGCACCATAATCAAGCCGCAGTTGGCAATTAGTTTGCACTTAATGCAAATGGATCGACTTGAAAATCAGCATGTGAATGGGCACTAGCCGTCCGCTAGCGCTAGCTTATTACACACACCGTTGACCTCACTCTCAAAAGCTCCTCTCCAGATGAGCTAACAGACGCCAGGGCACCAACCCACCGCGGGGAGGTGGAGATCAGGTTTCAGAGGTGGGCCCTCACCGACGTCGCGCAGCGGAGTATTATTTGACATCTGTTGTACGAGTTAGCTGTGTGATTGAATCTGTAAAAGGGATTGTCTGGTCAATCTATTGTTAGTCATTCCTGAAGCATGATTCCTGGTGGTTTGCATTTCATTGCTTCTACAGAATATGCAGGACAGATTAAAAACACAAAAAGTTAATGCATTAGGTTTAAAAAACACAGAAGGAATCAGAGCTAATGCTAACACGTTTGAAATGTCAATAGTAGTATATAACAGCATATGTTATTCAATTATTCACATTTTTCCATCACGTTTTCTCATCTTTCGCTATTCGTTTTTCCACCTGCCTTGTCCTCATTAATAAAAGAAGAACAAAGGATGCCAAGCTGGAACCATCTACTCAGTGCCACATAACAATGTTGATGTAAGGAGCATTAAGAAGAGTTAAATAACTTTTTTCTTCCAGTCTTAAAAGCAGAATCTTTACAAGAAATGTATCTCTGTTTATTTATTTGTAACAAAACAAATAGAAATAGAAAATATGTATATATGTGCTTGGACAATTAAATTATTGTAATCGGAGCTGTTGATAAAATAAAATGACATCAAATAAAATAGGTAACTTTAGTCAGTAAAAATTGACAAAATTAAATTAATATGGCATGACTAATTGTCAATAATGACTTTTATTTTAAAATGTCTACCAAAAAATATTTAAAATATTAAAATATGTACCAATGTGATAAATGATTTATTATAATCAGAAAATCCGAACTGATTATAAGAATTAATTGCAAATAAAATAAAAATCACTGAAGTCAGAGTAAAATGGACAAAATGAAATGAACATGACAATGAAAAAATAATCATAATCATAGTAATAATCAAATGAAGTAATTAATTTAAAAAGAGTACACATGACCTTAGAAACGAATGTGAATGTTTTTTTTTTTTCTGTGTGTGTCCAACCCAGTTATCCACAATATTGAATGAGAGCCTTGAGCCCCTTCTGGGACCCCTCACAAGGGGTCATGGGTCATGACCTTTAGTAATGGCCATGCTACTGATGAACAAAAAAAGCTCTGACATGGGCCATCATTTCAATTAAGTTTTCAATGTTGTGTAATAATCAATGCAAGGTCAGTAGGTTGGCATATGCAGACAGATGGCACATAAAACAGACAGAACCCTCTTTTCTCAAAGCTAAAGCAAATAAATTCATCTTCACAATCTTTCTTTTTATGGACATCCAATCCACATTCCTAAATCCAGTCGCTGCTTTCCCAAGCAAAGTCGCTCAGCAACAGGAAGCGATTGTGTTTTGAATGGTCACTTCATGGGCATATATGAAGTACCCAATAACTGACAGGTGGGATGGATAAAGATGGATGATTGAAGTGAAGAGAGCGGACAGAGAGAAAATGAGAGACTTAGACATCATATTGACGACCAATCCGCAGGGCTATACATATGTTAATGAGCTCACCCTAAATGACCCCGGTATTCGAATCACAATTATCTGCTGACTGTGGCATAGTGCAAGTCCTGTCATTGTAATGATCTATGGTTGCAAGAGGCTCTCAGTCTTAATGAAGACACATTATAGGTTCAGACTAAAAGGTATTTTGAGAACACACCCAAAAGGCCATCAGAGTTCTGCACGTGCACATCCAGAAGACACTATCAGCCATCAATCACGCGTAGGATGCGAGACAAAGGGACAAATGTTTATTTGTCTTTAAAATAATGAGTTCATTTTATATTATATGGCTTAATTTTTTGTAATGTGTTGGGTGTTATGGTGTATTTATCTTTATGTTTGGTGATGCAGCAGTTCCTCTGTTTAAGACAAAACAAATAATGTGACACTAAAGTACCATACGACTCTTTTAAATGGCTGTAGGGTAAATAAATAGATACATGTCAATATTAAAAAATAAAATATTAAAATAATTATTTAAGTTAAATTAAATTAAATAAACAAATGTGACACTAAGTACAATACTACTCTATTAAATGTTTGTAGAGTAAAATGAATGAATGAACAAACTAACTATCTATCTAATATCAGGGCTCTAGACTAACTTTTTGCACTGGGTGCACTGGTGCGCCTAACTTTTTTTCTTAGGTGCACCGGCACAAAAGTTAGGTGCACCCAAATTTTCATAAAGGCAATATTGACTAGTAAACGATTAACTAACAATCTGGTCAACATAAAGTTCTTTATTTGAAGCACAATTCTACAAGAAAGGTAACTTACAGAAAAAGTGATGGTGCTTAAAGTGCTTCACTGAGCTAATATTTAAACTTAAAAACATCTCAAGATAAATGAAAAAACAAAAAATCTAAATGAAGTGTTTTAAGGCTGTCAAACTGAACAGCTCATGGCTCAATGTGGACTATCCTCCATTGCAGTCACATGCCCCTCGGATGGCCATCTCCTGTAGTTTGGCCTCGGCTAAACCAGCTGACCACACTCTCTCTAGCATCAACATCTTCCAGACTTGACCCTCTACACTGATTCTGATCAGATCTTCCACTGTGTCTGAATGAAGATGCTCTAGTGCAGTGCTTCTCAAACCCTCCCCTTAAACCTATAAAAAAATCCTTCAAAATATACCACATACAACATTCTTCTAATATTGTTATGACTTTTCTAACTTCGAGAACCATTGTAGGGCTCCAGACTAGCATTTAAGGACACCAGCACCAGCGCCTTTAAGTTCTACAGAAGGTGGCACCAGCACCTGACAGTAAAGCACTCATCCTAATCACACATGTACATCTGAGAGATGTCTGCATTTACATATTCAAGAGGTATTTTTAAGTGTGTTTGCTCATCTGCAATACGTCTCTAATATGTTTCCAGTAGATGTAAATATCAAATAGAGATTTATTAAATGCATGTAAAACTGCTTCTGAGACGTTTATCAGATTACACAGATGTTTCCCAGATCTTTATCAGACGTCTTACAGATATACTTGTGCTGTCTGGGGAGTTGAGATGCAGTTCAAAATGAACTTTTATCAATGTCATTCATAATGTCTAAATATAATTTAATAAATAAATATATATATATATATATAATATATTAGGGAGTGGAAATGGCTGATAAGCCTATAAGTACTTCTCTGCAGCCATCTAATAGTGGTAATTTAATGTATTTTTTATTTTTAAATAAGTGTTTGCTTTCCTACATTATGAAACGTTTAGTTTTATAAATGGGGCAATACTTAAAAGTTTGAAGTGCTGGGAAAAGTTGTGTGAAGCATTTAAAAACAGTTTAAGACATTAGACCATTTCTGCCACAAGTTATTCCTGTAACGTTAGTTATATTAAATCCATGGTGAATGGTGGTGATGTGTTTATTGAACAATGTTTATCCTGGTTTCCACATCAGTGGCGTTTGTTCTGATGTCTGTAGCTTTAACATAATTCTGTGCCGAATTTGAAGGCTTCTCACAAGATCTGATAGAGATGTTATTGATTCTACTTTCTTCACTGTATCTCCCAGCGCTGTGTTTAACGGTGTCGCGTGATCGAGAACAGCCCGCGGCTCCGGTCCGAGCAGATAAACGGTCTGTAGCCCAAACGAGTAGCGCGGATTCAATCCGCTTTCGGTTCGTTTGTCCGATGTAGCTCTTGTAAATCGGGCATGAAGAGAACGCAAAGCTGTTCATTCCATTTTTGGAACTGAGAAACAACCTTTCTTTGACTGAATGCGCATTGCGATGACGTCACAAGACGCGTCTAAGCGCAAAATCTGCGGCAATTTGGAAAATAGCGGAGTTTGCTTGATTTTGCGATAAATTCAGCGATCGCAGAATCCTGGAGGGACTGTCAGACATTCACTGAACAGAGCAGAATCAGAGAAAGAGCTGCGCGAATCTCTACTAACATTACTCACCTCTATCTCTCTCTGTCTGTCTGACTGCAGCAGCACACGCATCTTCAAACGCGCACACACACACACACACACACACACACACAGGAATATCTGGACCACGGCCAATCAGAGGGGGGGTCCGCCCTTCACTATCTCTGATTGGTTTAGACCACGATATGAGACTAACGTGTCTGTTGTCGAACAGCAGAGAGACTTTCTGAGTCACGGAGACTTTTTTTTTTTTCTCGAATGGCTGGACGCACCAGTGCGACTAAAGTTTTTTTTTAGTCGCACCCTTGAGGAATTAGGTCGCACGTGCGACTAAATTGGTCGCACTCTAGAGCCCTGAATATACTGGTATGTAATGTATACTCCACTCAACATTACAACCTTTAACATGCATGGAACCTTCTCTAGGGAACCAAACATGGTTCTTCTGTTGCATCACTGCGAAATCCCCCTTTTGGAACTTTGAATTTTAAGAGCGTGTGCAAGAATTCTATTCCAAATCTAAACTGTGCAGTTTTTATGAGATTCATGGCATTTATATTCTTGATTATCAGACATGAAAGCGTGTTTATAGACATGACATTCAGAGTAATTGGAGGTATAGGTTTAGTCTCCAGATTAAGAGTGAAAGCGATACAAATGGAAATAACGGGAATGTGTCACAGGAAACTTGTAAACCTGGAGTGACTGCTGATTAACCAGCTCCAGATTGTTCAGCAGAAAGGATTAGCCAGTTATTAGTAAAAGACACCTGTTATGATGCTCTTGTGTCTTTGTATAAAGCGCTTGCAATGGTCTGATCATTGTGAGGTAACAAGATTTCGAGCAGCTTTTCAAAGAGTCATACAATGCCTGCCAAATGCGCTCAAAGTAGAGGTCAGTGAAGCTAACTGCCAGAACAGCTCAGTCAATGAGACCCGAGAAGATGGCCGACAGCCAACATCTGTTTCTCAATACGGACGGCCAAAAAAACACCCACCACTAAAAGGCCTGAGAAACTTTCAAAATACCCATTTAAGCCGCAATACCAACGTTGTTTCTGCCAAAGCCGGAGGATTAGAGGTTTGTAACTTTAGAAGCCTAGTGAGCCGCTGGAACATGCAGATATCTGACGAGAGTTTCCACACTTTTCATCGACGGGCTTAATGAGGGTGACAGGGTGCGAGAGAACGAGCCGTCCGACTGTCATCATCTGAGATGGAAGCGTTTTCGCTGCAGGTGCTTTATACGCAGTGACTGAAAGAAAGCGAAGAAAAAAAGCAGAGGATGAAGTTATCTGAACGAGGATCCCAATGTAATCTCTACTAATCCTTCACCGATAGTCTCACCACAGCTGAATAAAGAGAAGCTCCAGCTATCCCCTCAGGTTACCAGACAGTTCTCTTTAATTATGGTGCTACACTTTTCAACTCAACCGGTTACTCAACAGCGATGATGAGAGCAGAAAACTTCTGGTGTGCTTTGCAGTCTTGAGCAGTCCTACTTTCTGTGCAGAAACCGCTTCTTCTTTCCCTGGAGGATCTGCCTCTCTTTTCATCTCTTTCTCTTTGGTTATGTAACGCACCCCATACTTCTCGGATTTGCTTGCTTTCTTTCCTACTTGAGCAGTGAGACTCCATGCATGCATTTTACAAAAACGCCAACAAAATGCAAACATAATGTGTTTAATTTGTCCCGAACTATTCAGGTTTCCAGAATTAAAAAATACTTCACCTAAAATTTGGATCAAACTAACCTTTTAGGTAAACACTTGATTTTAGACATTCTACTAACTAGAAGTAACCTCACAACTACATGTCAACTAGCAGCCATGAGAGTATTAGTAGTTTGTCTTCTTAATATCTGCTGTAGAGCTGTTTTTGCCCATATAATACATTTCAGTCACACTTTATTTTAAGGTCTAATTCTCACTATTTAACAAACTATTGACTTTGACTTTTGCCTCGGTAAATTCCTAATTTGCTGCTTATTAATAGTTAATAAGGTAGTTGTTACGTTTAGGTATTAGGGAGGATAAGGGATGTAGAATATGGTCATGCAGAATATGTGCTTTATAAGTACTAATAAGCAGACAATATTGTATTAATATGCAAGTTAGTAATCAACTAAGGAGGATCGGTCACCATACTAAAGTGTTATCTACATTTCAGTGGGGTACAATGTTGTTTTAGACACAACTGAATTTAACTGGACAAAATACACTGAATAGCTTATTTAGCATGCACAGATAATAGTAAGAGATTTGGAACAACACAAGCAGGAGTGAAGTTTCATTTTTGGATGAAGTAATATAAGTAATGTGGAGGGGAAAAAGAAACCGACAAACAGTGAAATGTCTTGTCAATATTTGAGGTCACAGTCAAAACATTATGCAAATACATGAAAGAACGCTTCTAGCATTGCTCATTTTCCACATAAAAACTGTATAAAAATGGGACCGTCTGGTTGCGGTTTCCTTGCCAATAACTTGGTTACTGGCTTAGGCATTTCACTCCAGCACTCGTGTAAATAAAGTGTCTGAAAGAGAACAGTCACTTCTCAGGCTGAGTGATAAGACAAGAACGGCAGATTAAAGTCACTCAGTGACTTAAAGTCACTCCCCCCCCCCCCCCCCCCACAGAAGCCAGACAAACTGAGGAGGATTAAACCAGTCGCTGATACTCTGACGCTTCACAAACAAACACCAAACAACTGCGAGTCCCTTCCAGATGGCCAGTCAATGACCATGTGAAAACACCCAACACACACACACTGCGGGGGTATTTGGGAACACGGGCCAGTGTGAGAGGTTTTTAATTAAAACCACTGTTTACTAAATGCCATTCGTCACACAATAGGACGAGTTTATTGGTAAATATCAAACCTACTTGGTTAACAGATCTCATTCAGGTGTGATTGACAGTTAAGCCAGGTGAGAGATGAGACACATGCCCTGCAGCTCATCTAGCGGGTAACAGTGGTAACTGGACACTGATAGTTTTAGGGTGACTCTAATGAGGGGTCAAAAACACCTGGAGGGAAGATGCTGTTAACTTGGAAGGGGACAAATCCCATTCTCTGCTGTTTTATCTACTCCAGTGTTGTTTATTGGCAAGATGTGCAATTTTATTTCTGTTTTCATGTCATTAATTTTTCATATATGTTAAGAGGAGTAGCCGTTTGTAAAGGCGAATGTTTTTTTTTTAGCATTTTATGCTAAACAAGGCTGTATTTATTTGATACAAATACAGTAAAACTGAAATATTGTGAAATATTATAACCATTACATCTGTTGAAATGTAATTTATTTCTGTGATCAAAGCTGTATTTTCTGCATAATTACTCCAGTCTTCAGTGTCACATGATCTTCAGAAATCATAATAATATACTGATTTGCTGCTCAAGAAACATGATTATCATCAATGTTTAAAACTGCTTTATGTTTTTTTCTGGAAACTGTGATGCATTTTACTTTTCAAGATTCTTAGATGAATAAAAAGTTCAAAAGAACAGCATTTATTTGAAACATAAATATGTTGTAATATTATAAATGTCTTGACTATATGGAACAAATAATAGTCGTAATAGCATTCAGATTATTAGGAAATGGTGGGTCATTGGGCGGGAAAATAATCAAAACTAGACTCAAACTTGTTAGCTATGTTAAGTTTTAATCAAAATTTCCCCCCAGTAAATATTTTCTTTATTTACTGGAGGAGCAAGAGCTTTCACTTCGACTTTGTTGTCCTCTCTTTTCAATGCAAATTAAACTATTGCACTTTTCCTCTCCGCACAGACCAACATACCATATTATAAATATGGCCTGTTATACATTCATATCTTGTGTCAAAGGTTGACACAAACAGACCATATATTATGCATATGCATAAGAACGTCTAAATATAGCTTTTCTTTTGATCATCGCCATTCGCATTAATTGTCAAGTCAACAGAGCTTCAAACCTCTGACGAATTGAACCAGATCCACCGTAAATACTGTATACAGAGTCTTCTTCTCCAGTTTTCAATTTCCCTTCCTTTTCCACATTCAGAAAATTCAAAGTGACTGATGAGACTTCCAAGGTAATAGTTTTCATTTCATGCTTTCAGGTCTGTGGTTTGGGAGGCTAGCCAAGCTCAGATAAATCATCTTTGGCTTAAATTAAAAGTCATTATCGCCTTTAAACAGCCTGCCTGGCGGTCCCTGACACAGGCTGAGGTGAACTTCACAGCGCCTGACCGCTTCCCTGTAGGGCTGATATGACTGAGGAACAGGTCTCGGGTCAGTTCGTGTACACAAGAGTCACACATGTGAGTCAACACGGTCGCAAGGTGACCGAGATAGGCAATGTTCAGTTCAAAAGCTTTCACATAATGACTCTTTATTTTCTTCATAAGTTCTTAATACGAGATGTTAAGTCAAATTAATCAAAGAAAAAAAAAATTGTCTTCATAATCTTTCAAAATTAGAATTAGCTACATATCTTATTCTACAATTACATTTGGCAGACATATTTTTTCCAAAAGGGACTTGTTTGATATAAATTTGATCAGTTCTTGTTTTCACTGGGAATCGAACTCACAACCATATTTGGGAATCAAACCCGACCGTCCCAGGGATTCGAACCCATGACCATCTCTGGAAATACAACACAAGAACATTCTTGAGAATCAAACACAATAACGTCCCTGGGATTCATTGGCTGTGTTTATATTTTATTTCAATTAATGTTTATTTAACTTTTTACTTAAATTGTTTTATTATTAGTTTCAGCTTCAGATTTAGTTATCTATAATAACACTGAATGGAAGTAAAATAGATATTTTATATTGTATTGTGATGCACTTAAGAGTAACAAATTATCAGAAAAGAAAAAAGAAGCAGGAAAATAAAACACATTAATTAATTAATTATTAACATGCATTTATAATTTAGGATGAATAAAAAAAAAATGTTTACACTCGTAAAAATAAGAGTGAACTAGAAAAGCCATAGCTGTTGCACAATGGCAATTTAAATACCTCCAATGGGGAAAATAAATCTAGAGATTTCAAAATCATCACTGGAGAGTTTGTTTGGAAATCTCCCTTTTTAAACTCCTCCTCTTCTTCTATGTACATATGCCAAATCACCAGCAAACACATTTCTGAAGGAATTCCTGGGAAAATCCACCTCTGGCATTTATAGAGGATTGGCAGCGCTGTAAACGCCCCACATTTACACACGAGGAGGAATCAATTAGAATCCTCCACTTCAATTAAACTAAAGATAGAGCGACAATAAAAGTGATTAATCACACACATTATTGTCCTGCTGGTTATATAACGTGCACGTGCGCGTGGGTATGTTTGCGTGTCTTTAGAAGAATCATGGATTTGTGGCTCTTCTGGGGGTTGTTGGGTTTTATCGTTATGTATCCCCTGACTATTGAAGCATTGGAAGCCCGTGATTTCACTTCTGGCAAGTGTGATTTCTCTAACATATGTCTATATTTGCACATAGCCGTTATGATATCCCCCCTGAGAGCTGGCAAATCTGTAAAATAGCGTGCACCTCTTAATGCAGTGTGGATGCATGTGATTTTTCTCCTCTGATACCGCCGGTCCAGTAACGACATTCAGAGACTTACAGTAATAGGCTAAATGAAGTGACACTGTGAAACGGCACTTAGAAAAATGAATAGCGGCGATTCATCCCTGCGGTTCTGCAGGCTCAACATTATCTCTGACAGGTCGGAAAGAGGTGAGAGGCTCCAGTCTGCACTCACTAAATAACCATAAACCGTAATAGATCATAATATTACTGATAGCACAGGGCTATCACTATAAGGTCACTTCAGAGCTGTGTGTCCTGTCATTCTGTCAATCACAGGAAGGCTGCTAAGATGAATAAATACTCAATAATGCCTTTTATGGTATGTCTATAGTCAATATCACAAGCACATTACAAGTGGATGAAGCAAACCACTAGTGCCATACAATGTCAAGGAAAAACGACCTAAAATGACAAATAAAACTAAGCAGACGGCAAGGAAGTAAAATATGTCATGTAATCTATGCATTTATTGTTTGTTTGTGTAATGTTTTAGGCATATTTTATCTGTACCTTGTTATTTTACTGTTGATGAGATACTTTTATTTATTTTGTAGTATTTCTATAGTTTTTATTTTATTTATAGATTTTATTAACATTTTGAATGTGTTTCTTGTTATATTTTCTGTTTTCATTTTAATTCAAATTATAGTTTTTGTGTTTTTGTCATTTTGTTATATTTTTGTTTATGTTTATATACCGCACAGTGTTTATTTATTTCCAGTTTGAGTTATTTTAGCAGATTGTCAAAATAAAATAAGAGATGTTGTCTTGGCAAATAGCTGAAATAAAGTAAACTTAAGGTTTACTTTTATTTTATTATCTTATTTTTATAGGTTTTATCTATATTTGTAATTAGTTAATTTTTTTCTGTTTTCTGTTTTTAGTAGCTTTGTTGTGTATTTTTGTAATATTTTTTAATGCCTATACCGTAGTTTTAAGTTTAGTAAACTATAATAGTCCTGTCTGTATTTTGTACTGTAAAAATATTTACTGTAATACTGTATTCCAGCAGGAGTCTGTCCAGCAAATAGAGGGCCATATAGACAAACAGATTAAGTCAAACTTTTGATTTCATGGTGTCTTAAACTAAAAACCACGTCCTGGGGCTTTCGAATGAAAATCTCTCTGGTCAATTTGCTACAATTGAGTTTTTCTTACATCTCCGTCATGTTTGCATGGCATTAAGATCAGTATCTGGTCTCGCGCACAGTTAAATCCTCATATCACATGCTTTTTTATTCTCCCGTGAGCTCCGCCGATTACAAGGTTGATGGGAAACAAAGTAATTTATGAATAAGCTAATGTATCCAGATAGCCAACTTCCCTTTTAATTAAATTAAATCACATTAAACACCTTGGCTGAGAAAAAAAAAGCTTTCTGGTCTTCATTGAGACGTGAAAGCGAGGTTCGGTCGCAGGATTAACGATCGGCGTTAAAAGAGAACGACTTTCACACTGTCATCTGCTCCAAAGTCACAGTGAAGAAGGACATTGTGTGAAAGCACACAGACTAGAGAGGCCTTGAGCGCTGCGGAGGAGGCACAAACATATTGTATTCTGAGGCTTTTACCACCCACAACACAGAGCGAGCATTCATAGCCGTCTGAACACCCTTCAAATAAAGAGCCAGTCAAATAAATCGGTGGGCAGTACTCTCTGATTTATGTTTTCTAGTGAGAGTCGCCTCACTGCTATGGCTACGAGAGCCGAGGTCACATGGGATGGGTGAGGGGTGGGACAAATGGATATTTAACCTCTCGTTGCCTGATATTTCCCAGCGGCCTCGGCAGATGTGGCACGATGCTGCGTCAGCGCTTTATTGGAGACTAATTTGGATCCGCGTAGCTAAACAGAGTGTTAGTGCTCCCCTTGGAGTGTCTCCAACTGTTGTAATAAGTGTGATATTAATGAAAAAATGCAATAGCACAAACAAATGTCTTGCTCAGAGTTACAGTTTCCAGCTGAACTCTTGAAACCTACTTTGCATATGTTGTGTGCACTATCTAGGGATCTTTCTGGCTGTATTATTCCTGCCACATGGAATCTGTTTCTGACCCCCTCAGTCACCCAGCTGCCACTAACCAGACCATAATTATTATCCCAATTACTCAGCTAAACGTCCCCCGCTCTGGGTCGATTATACAGGAAGATGACACTGCAGCGGGGGAGGGGCTAAACAGACCGAGAACAATAACACTTCATCTGCTGTGTGTAATAACATCTTCAGACCAAACTTTGAGATTTAATATTTAATATCTCAGATACACTACTGTTTAAAAGCTTAGGGTCAGTTAGTGTTTTTAATATTTTAAAGTCTCTTCTTCTCACCAAAACTGCATTTATTTGATCAAAAAATCAACAGCAAAATTTTGAAATAATATTATAATTTAAAATAACTGTTTACTTTTTGAATATATAGTAAACTGTCATGTATTTCTGTGATGCAGCGCTGTATTTTCAGCATCATTACTCCAGTCTTCAGTGTCACATGATCTTAAAAGAAAATCATAATAATATCAAGAAACATTTCTGATTATTATCAATGTTGAAAACTGTTGTTTTTGTTATATTTCCAATATATTTGTGGAAACTGTGATATATTTTAAGGATTCAAAGATGAATAGAAAGTTCAAAAGAACAGGATTAATGTGAAAGAGAAATCCTTTGTAACATTAAACTGTCACTTTTGATTAATTGAATGCATCCTTGATGAATAAAAGTAATAATTTCTTTAAAACTGTATGTTTCATGTAGATATGCTACTTTGTCTCAGATGGTTTTCCTAAATTCTCTTTTTAAACAAATTCCTATAAAATGAATGCGGATGTCATAACTCTAGGAAGAATTTGATGAGAAATGTTTGAGATGATTTTAAAATCTCTGCTGCAAACTTTTGTATCTTGGCATTTTTCAGAGACTTTGTTGAAATCTCGTTTGAAATTCAGGAGAGGAGAACGAGATTACAGGGATCTGAATGAGAAGACAGAAAGAAAGAGAGAAAGAGAGAAAAAGCAAGTGTCTTCATTCAATCTCACCGTGTCTAAGAACCCAAAGGCATATTAAATAGATCTTCGTTTGTGATTTTTCTTCCTGTTGGAAGGTGAATATAGGACACTGACATGCTGAAAGGCTTTGAAATCTTGCTGATGTCTGTCTTTTGTATGGAATGGAAATGACAGAACTTTATCTGTACTACAGTACAATTAAATCAGCAGCATTAAACGAACTCCAGCCGAGTTAAACGTGCTCCCACAGAGTTCAATTAAGTCACATTCTGAGTTAATTTAACAGCAGAGCTTTTTCTTTGTCGAGGAGAACTGTAGAGGAATGATGGAGGTTAAGCAGTCGGCCTCCTCGGGGGACGGAGGAAGTAAAGCAGGTGTCTGGAGGAAAGACACGACGAGAGGCAGGTGATGGTGTTGACTGTCAACACCTGCCTGATGCTACGAGTCTCTGAGAGGAATAACATACAGCTGAGGAAAAGCATCGAAATACACCTGAGCTTTACAGTAAACAACACAAGAAATGATGTCAAAGCTCTTACAGTTTTACACAAATTCTGTTCCACCCAGAATAACATAAACTGCATCAAATATGATTGTAAAAATCACTCCTATTGCAAGCTGCACTTCAGTCGAACAGATAGTCCCGCCCCCAAACTCACGCCATTGGCTGAGCCAGATGAAAAGATTGTGTCACTCAAACAAACAGAGCTCAGTTTGTTAATGTTTATATGCACTAAATGTGTAAATAGTACATAATGTGACACAGTCACACACAGCCAATCACAACATTTCATAATAACAACAGTTTTTTTTTCTGATTTAGGCCGTGAATATTTAGATTGTTTCTCTAAAAAAGAAAGAAAAACAAAGATATGTGAACAAATTGCGGGTTTGGGTTTGTGTGATCCATTTATTCCACTGCCGCAGTGTTTCAGCTGCAGGACATTCTAAAATGCTCAATGTGAAAAATGCTTTATGTAGCTTAATGTACTAAAATAGTGATATTAAAATAATTAATATTAGTATAAACCTTACTGATGGTCAGAGGTGGAAAGAGTACAAAAATATTGTACTCAAGTAAAAGTACCATTACATTACTGAAATTTTACTTAAGTACAAGTAAAAGTACCAGTCTAAAAATATACTCAAGTAAAAGTAAAAAGTAGCTCATTTAAAATTTACTCAGAGTAAAAAGTACTTAGTTACATTTTAACAATGGGAGGGAAAAATGGGACCAAAGATGTCAAACTCAGTTCCTGGAGGGCCACAGCCCTACACAGTGTAGATATTACCCTAATTAAACACATCTGATACAGCTAAACTAATCATTTAGGCTTATTTGAAAACTACATGGTTTGTGTGTTGGAGCAGGGTTGGAACTAAACTCTTTAGGGCTGTGGCCCTCCAGGAACTGAGTCTGACACACCTGGGATATGGGCCTATAAATCTCAAACTAGGTGTTTTTAATTAAAGGAATCAGTTATTTAGAATAATAACACATTTAGGCTGTTGCCAGGAAAATTAAATCAGTATCAACAAAATTAATCTTTGCAATGCAGAGGAAACGCAGAAGCTTCATCTGAAGTGGCATAGATGTATTACACACTGACATGAATGCATTTAGCCTCAGTTACAAATTAAGAAATAATGTTTTGATAAATAAGACCCTGAACCACAAAACCATAAGGGTCCATTTTCCTAAATTGCGATTTATACATCATCTGAAAGCTGAATAAATCATATTTCCATTGATGTATGGTATGTTATGATCGGACAATATTTGAAAATCTGGAATCTGAGGGTGCAAAAAATCAAAATATTGAGAAAATCTCCTTTAAAGTTGTTCAAATTAAGCTCTTAGTTTTGATATATTTACAGTAGGAACTTTACAAAATATATTAATGGAACATGATCTTTACTTAATATGCTAATGCTTTTTGGCATAAAAGAAAAATGTATAATTGTAACCCATACAATGTATTGTTGGCTATTGCTACAAATATACCCCAGCAACTTAAGACTGGTTTTGTGGTCCATGCCAGGGTCACAAATGTTAAATAGTCATTTGAAATTAAAAAAATAAATAAATAAAAAGATACTTGATACATGTTAAATTAAAACCACCAGTAGGTGTCAGCAAGTCACTGATAAGCGAATCATTGCGGTTGAACAAATCATTTAAACGGTTAATTCAAGCAATGAAACACGTCATTGCTCAGAGTCAGAGACGCAAAACTGTGTTTGGAATTATTTTTGTTGTCAAAATAGAGCAAAAACAGGTAATATGGTGTCTAAAACTTAAGTCTCTTAATTAACTTCTTGTTTTTTTAACTGTGTAAAAAGAAAAACTACAAGCCTATGTAATCATGGTGATTTTTTGAGAAAAACGACATTCTTCATGTGATGTTGACTTACTATATTAAATTATATAAATATATACATTTTCTGCTTCTATATCTTCAATTTTGTGATCATTCTAAACGCATTTTAACAGACTGAATCACGCAGTTCAACATATCGCATATCACATATCGCGCCTAAAAACGCGTGGAAAACGTTTGTCGCTGCTAAGCAACCATCAGCTGCGCTCTCCGTTACACAAGAAGGAAATTTCGTCACATGACCTGCGGTGCGCTTGCGGCATTCTGAAAAGTTTAGATGTTTTTATATCGATGCGGCGCGGACGCGCCTGGAAAAAACGAGCGCGTCACTTCCATTATGAGCGCGCATACTGCGCGTCTACATTTGAAATAACGAATTTGAGCGCGCAAAAGACGCGATATGTGAGCGGCCCCTAAATGCTCGCGCACGCACTAGTCTAATCTACTAGATTTCACGGCACACTGTTTAGAGTGATTTGTTTGGTTTTTGGCAAAATACTGATAATGTCAAATCGCACATCGTTAAAACAACAATTATTATATTATCACAGACTATATTGCACACCCTGCACCACTGTCTTTTTGGCTCATTTGTGCAAAACCTTTTGTTAACTGTCAAAGCTTCATTTTAACCACCAATGCAACGATGCAAGTATTTACCTTACGTTACCTCTACATGCTTGCGAAGGGCGATGTCGAGATGTTATAAGCTGCTAGTTCGGTCTCCCGAGGCAAACACAGCTAACACTGCATAATAGAGCATGAATATATGGCCAGGGGTTCACTTCATTCCTTCGAGTTCAACTTCAGCAGAGTATGACGGGGTTTGGTTTTCAGCTGGGTCTGCAGCATAACGTCTGTCGTGTCCGTCTGCATCTTTCTTGTGATTTTAGCGCCAGTTTCTTCTTCTGCCCATTATTTACTGCTGTAGTTTCCACGGAGCGATTTTTTTTTTACTCAGTAACGCATGTGTTTTAAAATGTAGCGAAGTACAATACTTCACACAAAATATACTTAAGTAAAAGTAAAATTACAGATTAAAAAAATTACTTAAAAAAGTACAAGTACACAAAAAAGCTACTCAATTACAGTAACGCGAGTAAATGTAATTCGTTACTTTCCACCTCTGCTGATGGTGCATGCACATGTTATTGTTGTTGTCGTTGTTGATGATGCATGGATTCATTAAAATGCCAAAAAAACATAGTAAAGACATTTATAATCTTACAAAATATTTATATTTCAAATAAATGCTGCTCTTTTTGACTTTCTATTCATCTGTGAATACTAAAAAATAAATGTACGGTTTCCACACAAATATTCATGAGCACAACTGTTTTCAACATTGATAATAATCAGAAATGTTTCTTGAGCAATATATTATTATGATTTCTAAAGATCATGTGACACTGAAGACTGGAGTAATGATGCTGAAAATACAGATTTGATCGCAGAAATAAATTACAGTTTACAGGATATTCAAAAAGTAAACAAGTTATTTTAATTTGTAATAATATTTCACATTATTACTGTTTGTATTGTATTTTTAATGAAATAATTACAGCCTTCATGAGCAGAAGAGACCTCAAACTTTGAACGTTAGTGTTCGACTAAAAAATATTGAGAAATGATAAATAGCTGAAAATATGGGTAGTGTATCAAATTTGACACAATTAACAGCCGGAAGAAAAAACAACCTCCAGAATCAGCTTTTACAGAGAGGGGAAACAAAGCACAGAGGCCAGATGTTGGGCGACACGTGCATCTGTCCCACAAACCCTCAGCGAGCAGACGGCAGCATGACAAGATCACAGCATCAAAGCCACGGAAATCTCCGACACACAAATCACACAGTATGGTCTCGGGCCAAGCATGCATCTAACAAGAGGCTGCTAGAGAATGGGCTGCACTGTGTCATTTAATCCCCATAATGCATCACTGTAGCACACACAAGGCCTGCACATCACCTTCTTTAACAGTGTGTTGTTTCTGCCTCCGCTCTGCAGAGCATCTCGCTCCGGTTTCATACCCATAAACCCCTGTGGTGTGTCATCTGTACCGCACATTAATGTGCCATGAGGCTCACGCTCCAGAGGCGCTAGTTATCAGAAACACACTCACGCACACACACGAGAAACCACAGGCGGAATCACACTCACAAACTGTGCCTTCCTCGAGACCAGTAACATTATAATAGACACGCACACAAACCACCGCTGACATGATGATTATTAAAACTCTACCAAACTCCAAGATTACCTCTCTTATTTCTCCATTTCCTATTGCTTTCCTCCTAATGGGTGAGGAGCACGGGAAATGTGAGGCGCACACCAATCTCCGTTCCCTGAAGATTCAGTCTTTCCAAGTGCAGAATATTCCTTCAGGCTGTTTTGCACAAATCCGTTTTATAAAACTGCTGCTTTTTGTCTTATTTTTCCTATTGTATAGTATTGCCGTAAGGCACAGTGAGGGAATGAGGGTGAGAAATATCACATCCGCCGCGCCATGAAAAAATATAAAACAATCTCTCTCGGTGGGCTGCATTCCAGGTAATGAAGTTTGCAAAGCATGAAGGCGGCACCAAAAACATATTGCAGTAAAGGAGGGTGAAACACAGACATCTAGACGCTTTCCCTTTTTGCCAATGCTTTTGAAAGCACAATAGAGAGGAAACGAGGGAATTGGAGAGGGACAAAACAAAGGCATTCGATTCTGCATTTCCCACATGAGCACCAAGATGCAATCTCTTGCTATAGCACACAGACATAATGTCAGGGCTCTTTCTGTCTGTCAGGGCTGCACTGCATCATATATGGATAGTAAGTAGGTCATGCAGTTTCATTATTTGTGTTTCACAAGTGAACTCTGTTTCTGTGAAAACCGGGCCTGATGTATTGTGTCAATATGAAATCATTTTCTGTATTTTGATTTATGCGTTGTGTTGTGTTTTAGGGTTCAAGGAAAGTCTGTAAACTTAACAAATATCATCTTTTTTTCTACAGATTGTTTTCTTGGTGTAAAAAGGTTATTATTTTATTCACAATAGAACATAGATAACATAAATGTTTAAACTGATACAATTTATGCAAAAAATTAGCTCATTTCAAGTTTGATGCCTGCTACAGGTCTCAAAATACTTGGGACGGGGGCATGTTTATCATGGTGTAGCATCTCTTCTTCTTTTCAAAACAGTTTGAAGACGTCTGGGCATCGAGGTTATGAGTTTCTGGGGTTCTGGTTTTGGAATTTGGTCCCATTCTTGCCTGATATATGTTTCCAGTTGGTGAAGAGTTCATGGTCATCTTTGACGTATTTTTAGTTTAATGATGCACCAAATGTTCTCTATAGGTGAAAGATCTGGACTGCAGGCAGCCAATTCAGCCCCCGGACTCTTCTACCACGAAGCCATGCTGTTGTAATAGATGCAGTATGTGGTTTACTTTGTCCTGTTGAAATACACGTCCTCTGGAGGGGAGCATATGTGCTCTAAAACCTTTATCTACACCTTTCAGCATTCATAGTGCCTTCCAAAACACGCAAGCTGCCCATACCGTATGCACTTATGCACCCCCATACCATCAGAGATACTGGTTTTGAACTGAACGCTGATAACACGCTGAAAGGTCTCCCTCCTCTTTAGCCTAGAGGACACTGTGATTTGATGTTGAAGAACGTTGTTTTTAAAGTATTCCACAATCTTTTTACGCACTATTTCACAGACTGAAGAGCCTCTGCCCATCTTTACTTCAGGTATCAAATTTGAAATGAGCTCATTTAGTGGATAAAAGTGGAAAATGTCTCAGTTTAAACACTTAAAATAGTCTTATATAAAGAGAAATTCTAACAATCAGAGAGTCCCAACGATTAGTAAAAATAATAGCCAAAAACTAACCAACTAACTAACTAACTTAATAAATAACTTAATAAATAAATATTTAATATATTCCAAACCAATCCATAATGTCACCTAATCAGCTTGTTGAGAAAAATTGAGACCATGCAGTAAAAAAAGTACTAAAATGAATAAATAAATATATTGAGGTTGAGTTTCAGTCATGTCTTTCATTAGAAGAACTTTTTGGCCTCGTGAATTATATACTGTAAATTAAATGTCTTCTCTTTTTCCTGGAATTTGCTATTTTCATGCACAAATGAGTAAAAAGAAAAGTTCCACTATTCTTTAAAGGAAGAATATGAAGTAGCAATAATAACAGTGACAGCTGCTAAAGGAAGTGTGTCGCGGATTTGAGAAGATTAGCCCGGCTGACTTAAGTTCAGACTCCTCAAGCAAGACTTTCCTTCATTACAGAGGCAAACTCATGTTTTTTTTTTATTCTACACATTTGATTAACATGTAGAGCAGAGATTGGCACATGGTGGGCTAATTTGAGTCAAATTTCCTCCCGTATCTCGGGACAAAACACAGTTGGAGGCATCAGGTGAAGTGAAATTCTAGCCTGTGCTTTCCCCTCAGTGTTCATTACTCTGCCATTGTTAATGCACCGCAAGTGTTCAGGAAACTTTTGTTGGAAACGGTGTGTTCTGGAAGCTGCATGTAAAAAACAGTATGATAGGGCTACTGGGAAGACTGGGATACGAAACACTGACACTGATTCTGTGTCTTCAGGAGGAGTGACTGTTCAGTGTGTAGAAGATAATTCTAGATAGTCAACATAAAATAACTTTCGCAAGCCATTTTTCTTAAGCATTGTGTACTGTTTCCAAGAAACAAAATGGTAAATGAGAAAAATGAAGGGCAGGACTGGACTTTATTCATTAGGAATTAGTAAGTTCATAAAAAGTGAGGATTTCATGCACGGTGGGTTATTATTATTATTTTAATCACTTTTATCAAAAATATACAGCAAGGCACAAAAACATTATGATAAAAATTTCAACTAAGCTTGCCAGACATTAACATAAACCTTATGGGGGGGGATTTAATAAATAAAATAATACATTAATACAATACAATGCAATAAATACATTAACTAGAATATTTTGTGAAGCAAAATTCCAAGCCATTCTAATCAATTCCCAGTAAATTTGTTATTTTTTTTATATAGTAATTTGGACAGATAAATCACACACAACATGACCAGGGTAGTCGATTACAATTGTATGTTGATTTTTATGGTTTTATTTTTATAAGATTTCAGTTTTGCATTTTATTTGAACCTGATATTTTATTTTCTTACAAATAAGCGCCTGTTAAAATTCTGTTATATAAATTACTGTTTGAAAGAAGACTCTTCTGCTCACCAAAAATACAGCAAAATCAGTAAAATTGTGAAATATTATTGCATTTCAAAATAACTGTTTACTATGTGAATATATTGTAAAATGTAATTGATTTCTGTGATCAAAGCTGTATTTTCAGCATCATTACTCCAGTTTTCAGTGTCACATGATCTTCAGAAATCATAATAATATGCTGCTCAAGAAACATTTCAGATTTTTATCATGTTGAAAACAGTTGTGCTGCCCAATATTTTTGTGAAAATTAACATATTCAAGCCTTAAAGATAAACTGAAAAAAATCAGATTAGTCATTTCAAATTAAATTGTGTATATGTGCACATACACAGACGCGCATGCATGCACATGCACAAACACACACACGCATACACACACGCACGCACAGACACACACACACACCCGCACGCACACACACGCACAGACACACACACAGACACACGCACACATGCACGCATGGACGCACGCACACGCACACACGCACACACAGACACACGCACACACGGACACACACACACACACACACACACACACACACACGCACAGGTAGTCATTTTTTCAAACCCGACTCTCTCTCTTTATCTCTTTCCTCTTTCAAGTGTTGTTCCCCAGCGTTCTGTGGCTTGTGAGCACAATGGACGACAAAAAACTCCAGTTGCTAAAGTGTTAACTAAAGACAATACCATTAAAGATCAATAAATGCTAAGCGGATTAGAGACAACACAAATCACACATTTCAAAACTATCGATGTCACAGCCGCACAAGGCAAAGCGGAATTACATGGAATGCCATTATGCCCTGTAATTCATCACAATTGGAGGTCTTTAGATAATTGGAAGCATTGATTGGTCGGAGAGCTTGCATGCAAATAGCCGGTCCATAGCGAGACGGGCGATGGAGTAAATCATGTGTTAAAATAATACACCACAGTGAGATGACAGTAAACATTGATTGATTAATATTTGTACTATCTCATCTGATGCGGAGGGAAAAGGGCTTCTATTACAGTGTAGAAAATCGATGAAATTAAAATACGCCTGTGAAATGATGGTGGCCATCTCTCTCTCTGTTTTAACTCTGCCTTAAAGGAGCCATGACACAATAAATCACATTTTCTTTGAGCTTTTGTAAAGTTTTTTATAAAGTTCTTGATTGTATATCCAGAAACAATATATTTTTCTAAAATATATATATATATATATATACTGACTCGATTATTATGTCATTTGTGGTGGGAGTGGGCAGGGCTCAGTGTGAAGCTTTGATTGGTGGATTTTCTCTGAAGCATCATGGGTAATGTAGTTTTTCCACAGAGATGACTGTTAAGCATGATTATTTAAAACATACATTACAATAATGTGAATTGATTGCTTCAACTACCTCAGAGCTCAAAGTAAGCCTGTCTTTGAAGATTTGCAAGTTATTGTTAAAAATCAGTTTCCCTATGGAGAAAACGAATGGTAGTTTTGCTTCCGTGGAACCCAACTGTTGCTGTTTGTAGGCAAATAAATTCGCACAGCAAAACTACAATGAATAGTTATAAACTAACACATCATCTCATTTAGTTAAGAATTAGGTGAATCACGTAAATGATACCATATTTTCAATTTAAAACGCCGAAATCTGAGGAAAATTTAGTAGTTTGCATCACTGGCTTTTACTATATTCATTTGACATTTCTATCGTAAAACAGTTGCTCATCTTTTATCGTACCTTGCTCTCTTTCAATGTTAAACTGACGCTTCGTGCTCTGCTTTCTGTGAACTTCGATTTGTTTGGGCATCTTTTGAAATTGACGAGCGCTGTTAGACCAGACCAGCCTAAAAATGTAACTTTTAAACATTTTTCCCATCATCCTAACAGCAAACAGAGCGCTGAGTAATGGAGTGCAGCAGATCAATGCAAGAATATCAAATACTGGGGGAACAATTTGTCAATTTCTGAATATGGGGGACAATTGTCACCCTTAATGTCTCTGGTGGTTACAGCCCTGATTTAATGATTAGGCTTGCTCTCATCTGAGAGAGACAGGGAGTAGAGCGTAACACAACCGCCTGTCTTTACAAAACTGACAGAAAATTACTTTCCTTTCAGAGAACGAGGAAAAAATTGACCTCTGCTCCTCTGATGTCTGTTGCAGATCTACATTACCTGGCCTTTGTCTGCCGTCTTCGCCTCGCCAAATACCTTTCTGCACATTTACAGGGTCACATGTATTGTGTGTGAGCGCATGAAATGAAATCCAAGTCAAATCGAGATGATGTTTCCAAAGATAATCTAAACTGATTCAGACAGATTCGAGACAGACGAATGGTTTAAAGAGCGGCAGAAGAGAAATAAAGCAGGAGAGACACTGTTGGACGAGGCAGGTCGCTGGCCTATGAAAGCCTCTGCTAAAGCGTGAGAGGTTAGGGGGCATTTAGAGGGGTTTAAGCAAAGCTCTCCGTCTCTTGTTCAATCTAATGTCTTCTGGAGGACGGAGGGTTTGGTGACAGGAGGAAATACAGATATGAAGAGGGAGAAAGACAGTAATGGCTGTAAGTCGCGCATAGAGGCTTTCTCATACAGCTGGACTTTCTGTCAGTGTGACACGTCTGAACCCGCTGAACTGTGGACCGAGGGCATCTCGCTAAAGTCAAGCCGTCACACACAGCACCAAAAATGTGCATTCTTACATACTCACCATTGCTCTGATTCATTTTGGCCTTGCATGCAAAATCAATTCAACAGGTTTTGCATTTTACATTACAGCAGATAAATGCTCTTGATGGCGAGGAGTAATGTGTGCATGTGTAGATCTATATCTGGCTCGTGTTTGATTGACTGAGAAATCAATGGTGCTGCATCCATTAAGAGGAGTGTGTCATGATGTCATGGCTGCATCTTACTTCACACACTATCTGTTCTACACAGTCAGCAAGATTGGAATAAACGTGACCTAAATCATCAAAAATGCTAACGGGGTCCAAACGGTGTATGAATACCGGTAAAATACTGTTTAGGTCAATTATAACTTAAACACACTCCGTGACAAAAAAAAGTTTATGATGCAAATGTATGATGTGGCCATTTGACTCAGTGCTGACTTTTAAAGCAGAAAGATGACATAGTACTTTCTTGTTAAACATAATACATATCTTGGTTCCATAAACTTATTACAAAGTATGTACTAGGGAATTATATATATTTAGTGCAAACTATAAATACAGCATTGAATTTGGGATGCAATCAGCAAAGTCATGAAATATAAAACCAAAGTTGCTTCTACACAATTGAGTGTAATGAAGACAATCTTCCTAAAAACAATCCACCCGTTAACCGCTGTAAATAACTTTTTTGTTGTTATTTTTGCGAATGGAAAATGCAAACATTCAATATATATATATATATATATACTGTATATATATATATATATATATATCGTTCAGATGGGTTTGACCTGATGCAGCTAGACAGACTTGGCTTTTTATATCATTACAAATCATCCAACTACCCCATTCTTAGCATCTCTAAGATACGTTTAATTATATGTTTGAATATTGCTGAACTGTAAATAAATGTCTGTAATGTCATGAACACACCAGATGTATTTTATCTCACTGACATGTTAGATCACACTCTTTACGTTTTTAAAGAAGAACTAGGGGAAAAATGTAGTAACCCCCAAAACATCCCTACTTTTATTCACCTAGAAATCAAATTAATAGTGCTTTCAATTCACACAACCCAAAGCGTCCATGAGAAACAAGCAGAACTCATATCTACCTGTCAGACACATTTAAGTTTAGCCTCGAGGGAATGGAAACACACACAGGAAGTAGTTGAGACGGTTCTGCAGGAAACAGAAACACATTTAAAGCTATCCGCTGGGCTGATGGTGAAAAGTGCCATATTGAGACCCGAAGTCAGATTGTTAAAGGAGCGGTGTGACAGACAAAATGTGTTTGTCTGTTAATGTTATGTGTTACACAAAAACAAAAAACACTACAAAAAAATGGCTTATCGTAGTATTTTTTGTCTTATTTCAAGTCAAAATACCTAAAAATTATTACATCGAGATACTTTTACTAGACTTGTTTTAAGAATATTTTACGTTCCCCGCTGGCAGATAATTTTACTTGTTTTAAGTAAAACGCACTTAATTCATTTTTTTTTCCTGGAAACAAGACTAATTATCTGAAGTAATTTAGCTAATCTAGTAAAAGTATCTTGATTTAAGAATTCTTTGATATTTTGACTAGAAACAAGACAAAAATACTAAATAAGATAAGCCATTTTTACAGTGAAAAAAATGCTTTGAAAATGCTTTAAAGATATCTATTAATATGATCATGATTATTATTATTAATTGATTCAAATAAATTGAATCAACTGGATTCTAAATATTTAATGCAAAAAGTCCACAATCAATATGTTTCCACACTGTTTTAAGTAAGTATTTAATCTTTAATTTTTGTATTTCAATAATCAATATTTAAGATAATAAGAAAATGGATTTTCATTTATACCCTCTAACAATATATAATATAACACATTAACTTAGTGAATTGCTAGTGAAAAAGCATGAAAAATACTAAAATTTAAAAATTAATATTTAAGATAAGGTCATGCATTTTCATTTATATCCACAAATATACATAAAACATATAATCTAAAATATTAACTTATATTTACTTAAAAAAATACTCTGAAATTGCAAGTAAATTATTGAATTAAACATGTTTTTTTTAAATAAGAAATGCTGAAGCATTATATTCTTTAAAAACATACTCAAATAACCTGTATTAATAATGTTTAATTAAACTTACTGCAATGGCATTTTTGCTACTTAAGTGGAAATCAGAGACACTACATTTTTATAGCCAAATTAAAAGCACATTAAAATAATTTTTAGATATTCAAGTTTTTGCATTTGTGTCTGTGCTCAGAGTTTGACACAGCAGTGTGTTTGTGTGTGTGTGTGTGTGTGTGTGTGTGTGTGTGTGTGTGTGTGTGTTGCGTGTGTGTGTGTGTGTGTGTGTGTGTGTGTGTGTGTGTGTGTGTGTGTGTGTCTGTGTGCGTTAACACCATAAAAATCACTCCCAATAATACAATAGAGCCCTGCCCAAAACACAAATTTGTAAAATGTAATGGATTTAATGGTTATAACGGGAATTGTATTGGTTTTAATAGAAACTATAATGGCGTCTACTGGTATATGATGGATTCTATTGGTGGGATGTTAAATCTTATTGAAAAAATGCCCAAAACACACTAAAAAGTAATTTTGTAATGGTTTAATTAAAAATAAAGAAAATAAAGGCCTTTTCTGGCTCAGCGGGCTACATTTCAGATGATTAAAGATGCATCCCTAAACTGTTGGTTTGATTTAGCAGAAGCAGGCTGATATAAAGCAGAGCATCCTGATCCTTGAACCTGTGATTGCGGTGCGACCTTCAGACTGTGTTAGTGTGTGATTAGACTCAACGAGCTGAAATGAGCTCTAATTATCAGCATGTCCAGAGAGCTTTGCTAACAGTTTGATAGTTAACATAAGTCATGAGGAGCGCTTCTGAGATCTGCTGTAATGTCTCTACACGTCCTACAGCGACACAAAGCATCACATGACTGCAGCATAACGCAATTAGTCAGTTTCTAAAATTTAAACAAAGAATTATGTTGGTAATCAAACCTAATCAAAGCAATAATAGATTTTGCTCAAATACATAAATACTGCCATTCAAAGTTTGGGGTATATTAATATTTATTTATTTATTTTTAAGTTGTGATAACCTAAATGTAGTGACAGATCTTCTCTTCTGTACTGTAATGTACATCCAAGTCTTTCCATTTCATTTGCTTCATTTCCAGTAAAATAACTGTTTTCTATGTGAATATATTAAACAGTATTCCTGTGATCAAATCTGTATTTTCAGCATCATTACTTCATTACAGTCTATCTATCCATCCATCCATCCATCCATCCATCCATCCATCCATCCATCCATCCATCCACCTATCCATCCATCCATCCATCCATCCATCCATCCATCCATCCATCCATCCATCCATCCATCCATCCATCCATCCACCTATCTATCTACCTATCTATATCTATTATATATATATATATATATATATATACAGATATATACAATTCTAATGTTCTAATTCTGATTCATTTATCTCTAAATCAGAAAGATGTAAGAAACCTAATAGTCAAATAAAATCTTATTTATTTTTTATTATATATATATATATATATATGCTTCTATAATGTCCTCATTTGTAAGTCGCTTTGGATAAAAGCGTCTGCTAAATGACTAAATAAAATAAAATAAAAAATAAATAAATATTATGGACTGTATGTGCTCAGCTAATGTTTTCAGTGCTACATGCAACATTTTTTATTGTATTAACAAATGCAGCACCTACAGTATTTGAATGAATGGTTACTATGTTAAAAACCAAGCTTTTTCTGTTTTCTTTGCAGGTTTATGTGCACAACGCTCTTCTGCTAAACTCTGCGGTCAGGAACTCGAGCTGAGACTGGAAGCCCAATCTCAGGAAGGTTATTAAAGCGCTTTAACTGTGGGCAGGCTTTAAGACGGCCTCCAACCTGAGGACAGGTTAGATGGAACTGTCAGAATTCCATGATGGAACTTCAAAGGCTTGTGTGCAGAACGAGAGAGAGAGAGAGAGAGGCTTAACCTTATCTCCATCTCAACACAGCTCTATGCTGCAGTAATCAAGCCTGCAGGACCCCGGAGCCCCGGCGGAGAGCTGGCTAAACTGTTATTGTATCCGGTCAGACCTGGCCAGACGAAACGCAGAGGAAACCACACTGAACCCAGATCAATAGACATGTCAACAGTTAATCTCATTCTGCTCATCTCCCCCGGCCGCGGCTCACACACACACACATGTACACGTGCACACACACGCACACACACATTCTCTCTCTCACACACACACGTGCACGCACACGTACGCACGCATGCGCACTCACAGTCATGTACGCACGCACACACACGCGCACACACACATTCTCTCTCTCACACACACATGTTGGTTTTTATGGTTTACGGGGACTCTCCATTAACGTAATGGTTTTTATACTGTACAAACTATATTTTCTATCACCCTACAACAACCCTACACCTAAACTTAGCCCTCACAGGAGATGGTGCATTTCTACTTTCCCTCCAAAAAACTGACTCTGTATGATTTATAAGCGTTTTGAATTATGGGGACACTGAAAATGTCCTCAAAAATCACCTTCTCCTTGTAATACCTGTCATACCCATGTCATTATACAAATGTGTGTCCTTATAAACCACATAAACATGCAGACACTTACACACACACACACACACACACACACACACACACACACACACACACACACACACACACAATTTTTGAATATTGCCATTTAAAAAGAAGATAATACTAAAATAAATAAATGAAATACATCAGCACAAAGAACTAAGGAAAATGTAGAGCACTGGTGAAACTCAAAATAATGTTACAAAGAATAGTAATGCTTTTATATTAAATATAAAAATAAAGCTACTGCACATGCACAAAAAAGAATAAATTGCACACAGTCTGATTCTCAGTGTTATTTGATGCTTATTTCATTATTTATTCTTCTATAGTATAATTTGCCTTCAGAGCAAAAAACTGATTAAGCATTTTCTAATAAAGATTTCAAATTCCTTCTCTTAGCCATTAAATTACTAAACGTATGTTTTTCTTGTTATAAAACTCAAAGCCAAGCAGTAAACACATTTCAATCATTTCGACTCTTTTTTTCTTGACATCCTTTTCGTTCATCTTTTTAATATTTTTCCACGAGCGAGTGGATCAAATTGCCAGTTATTTTTCCACGCTTGTCTTTGTGAATTAATTCAAATAAAATGAGAATCCCTGATGTTTGAAGAATGTTTTATTATAAACGGAGGCTAATCTTTGACTTCAGAGTTCTGGTAAATGAAAGATCATATCTGCTCTCTCATAGCTATTAAAATGAAAATGACATTGAATACAAACTGGCTTGTCTGCAGTGTTAAACAGGAACTGCTTAAAAGACTTTGAAAGACTACAATTAAATGCAAATGTTCCCTGCCAGCAAACAGAGTTTCGACGAGACTTTAGACTGGAAAATAAACTTTCTTTTATGAAACAAGACTGATGATTTCAGCCAACAGAACAAAAAAGAGTTAGATGAGCATTTGTGTGAAAGTGTTTTGTCATTAGGGAAAGCAGGCTAAGAAACTAGAGCTCTGAGTGCATTCATTTACAGTATCACATCTAAAATCAATCATAATCATCTGCTTATATGCATGAATATGTGTCATCTGAGAGCAGGATAAAGAGAAGAAAACAAACATCTATGCAAATCAATCAAAGTCTCAGATGTATATAAAAGTCCAGGGATGTGGCTTCTACATTTCATCACAAATAAGCTGAGCGGTGATATTTCTCATAGAAAATCTATATTTTCCTAGGGAAAGAAGAAAATAAATAAATAAGAAAGAAAGAAAGAAAGAAAGAAAGAAAGAAAGAGAATATAAGCATAATACTATATTATTATTATTATTATTATTATTATAGTTAAGGTTTATTTCAATATTACATGTTAAACAACCTTGGTGGACCAAATGTGTTGTTCTAAATAAATAAATAAACTAATAGAAGATTAAAATAAAAAGTAAAATAATAATAATAATCATCATCATTACCATTCTTATTATTATTCTTATTATTAGTAGTAGTAGTATAGTTCATATTTATTTATATATTATATTTTATACAACCTTTGTGTAACAAAAATAATAAACAAATTATTTATAATAACAATTAATTTAAAAAGTAAAATATTATTATTAATAATAATACTAATTATTATTATTATTATCATCGTTGTTGTTATTATTATTATCATTGATGTTATTGTTATTATTGTTATTGACCTAAAAGTTTCTTAACACCATAAGACAGATTTATAGTCTGTGAGGAAATTGTAAAAACGTGTGTGTTTGTGTGTGTGTGTGTGTTTGTCTGTGCGTGCGTGCGTGCGTGCGTGTGTGTGTGTGTGTGTGTGTGTGTGTGTGTGTGTGTGTGTGTGTGTGTGAAGGGCCAGTCTCTATCTTTTCCCGCTGGGCAGTACAACTGAATAAACATGTCTGTTTTCATAAGCTCATGTCTGATTTATTGAGCGAGGCCAATGACATGACCAACTTTTATTTATTAGCTCTGTGACTCCCGATCTTAACACACGTAAAGGCATCTCTCTCTCTCACACACACACACACACACACACACACACACACACACACACACACACACACACACACACACACACACACACACACACACACACACACACACACACACACACACACACACACACGACAGCTGTTCTGACTATGAGACACTCTGTATCTCTCAGGAGTGTGTTACTCATTTAATATTGTCTCAGCAAAAAGACAAACAGGCGGTTTAGTTTAGGTGGAGCGGTGAGATCTGGGTGGGAAAAACTGTGAGATCTCGACCGTCTCAGAGTGAAAGATGGGCTGAGAGAGAGGAATGATGGGTAAATAGTGTCTGAACTGGGCTGTGAAGTCCATTAGTAGAGTTATCATTAGAATTAGCATATAACATCACAGTGGCCCCGTGTAGTCTACAATAATTAAAATAACAGCTCACCTAGCAATGGAAAATCTATCGTGTATGATAGCTTGACTTGGTCGATACTAGATTAGTGCTAAGATTGAGATCCTCCCCTCTCCTCATCATGGAAGCCCGTTTCCACAAATTCAAAAAAAAAGGTTATTGCTTTTTATCTCACAATTCAGACTTTTATTTCTCAGAATTGCGTGATAGAGGTGCGAGTTATGAAGTCAGAATTAAGATTTATAAAGTCAGAATTGAGTGATATACACTTGCAATTGCAAGTTAAAGGGGGAAAAGGGGTTTTGAGGGTGAAAAAAGACTGATATGTTCTCAGAATTGAGAAAAAAAGTCAGTGCAAGACATAAACTCGTAATTCTGAGAAAAAAAAGTCTGAATTGTGAGATAAAATGTCGCAATAAATGTTTTATTCAGTGGCGGAAACCATGACAAAGTGGCTTCCATACCTCATCGCTTTTAGGACACGCTCTAAGAGAAAAACACCGTGGCAGGTGTCGTTTTAAAAGTATGCACATTCCTACAATATTTGTTAATTAAATTCATCTTCAATCGCTTCAGGTTTATCCATTGTTATTCGAACGCTAGAAAACTGCTGATTTTTCAAGTAAAACCCGTAATAACGTTTACACGTAGTTACATTATGATAGTCTACGTCAGTGGTTCTCAAAGTGTGGTACGCATACCACTAGTGGTACGTGAGCTTCCTCTAGTGGTACGCAGAGGAATCTCAGAATTAAATATAAATCAGGCCGCGTGTCCACCAAAGCGATTTTTTTTAATTGTTTTAAATGGGAGCGTCTTTTTCATGCTGAGCACTCAGGCGTTTTTATATTGGCACCGATAATTTAAGAATGTTAGCGTTCATCACTGTCACTTTTTAGTCAGCTAACCAATCACAGTGGAGGAGGGGCGGGACTAATACCGTCACACCCTGCTTGTACTATGACTGAACAGCAATGGAGAAGTTAATATTGCTTGTCTCTGAGTATTTATGTCTTTACCAGATGGAATTGCCGGAGTACAATATTATTGTTATGAAAAATAATGCTTGGAGAAACATTTCATTCGCGATGCGTCTGCCATATAACTTCAGCGGATATTCCATATCATAGCAACCGCAGCGTCTCGAAAATACGCTGCCCTCTCAAGCGCTCACACCTGGGTGTTTTCAGCTGGCTTTGGTGGAAACGTGGCCTGATTGTTGTTACTTGCAGCTACATATACAGCCTGTGTTTTTTTTTTATCAAGTACTTTTTTATTTAAAAGTGAAATAAAAACTGTACTGTGCTTAAAGATTAAATGAAAATGTATTGTAGCTACTTAAAGTTAAATCAAAACTAAGTTACTGTACTTAAATGTTAAGTATGATACATTTTATTTTAATCTTTATTCAAGTCCAGTTTTTGTAACATTTAAGTACAGTACAGTTTTTATTTCACTTTTAGGTACAATATATTTTAATTTAATAATTAAGTTTTTTATTTACGTGGAAGCACGGTGCAGTGTTCATGTTCAAACTGTGTATTTACTATATTTTAAGAGGCTGACAATAATAAATATCTTTATAAGGATTAAAACTGACTAGTTATTTTATTATTTAATTTTTTTACTGTGTATAGTGCTACTGAAAGTGAAAGTGACGTGACATACTCGGAATTTGTGCTCTGCATTTAACCCATCCAAAGTGCACACACACACACACAGCAGTGAACACACACACACACACACACACACACACACACACACACACCGTGAACACACACCCGGAGCAGTGGGCAGCCATTTATACTGCATTTTAATGTTGGTCATAATGGTGGTACTTGGAAAGCCAAATATTTTCTGAGGTGGTACTTGGTGTAAAAAGTTTGAGAACCACTGGTCTACCTAATATTCAGTGTGGGGAGATGGGGTCTATATGTCTCTGCATCAACTGAATGATTGTTTTTTTTCTTCTTCAGTGAATAGGAGTTAAAACTCTCAACCAGATGAGAATAATAGACCATGCAAAATAACACAAAATAAATATTAATAATAATAACAATATCTTTCAAATATTGACAAGTAACGTTGCAAACAACAATGAAATCACATAAGGACTTTAAGTGTAAGCGACAAGTATACGGAAACAACGGTATTGTTTCCTATTTTTTTCCTGATGTTTGTCATTATTTCACATTTGATATAAATTTTTCTAAACTTTTTTGTATTATTTACTAAGGCATGTTGACAATAACGTCTTCAACATTGTCTATGATCAGATATGTTTTTAGTGGACTTTCAAAATTTGCTTTGCTTGACAAAGCATTAAAATATACAGTTAAGATGGTGTTTATATATATATATATATATATATATATATATATATATATATATGATTTAATTGAGTTAGTTTTGCATCAAACACAATGTAATTTTCGGCAGTCGAGATCTGACAGCAACAGCACATTTTTCCGCTTGGGCGAGCGCTTCGCGGACAGTTTTCCTCGAGCATGAAATCACGCGCATACCAGCAAATCACGGAGAACGCGTTACAATCCTGACGAGTCATAGCAACAGAGCGGAGGCGCTAAAGCTGCGGAGAACCCGCTCGCCCGGAAGCTCCCGTCACTGACGTAGATTTACAGAAAATACAGTTGTTTTCAAATAAATCATTTTACATACTTATTCCCAACACTTTAAGTCACATCTTAAATTATAAGTTATCAACTTATAATCATGTTTATATGAATTAGCCCGTGAACGACCTGGGTACGCAGCGCATTCGTAGCTTATATGGACGGATCGCCACTGCTAGATTCACTCTTCTGATCGAGTCTGCAATTGTTCACGGTTCAGTTTGGGATTCATTCGGACAGTTCACTCATGAACTGAATCATCTGCAGCAGTTTCTCACACAAACATAGTATTGAAAATAGAAAACAACACGTGCTTACTATGGAAGCCCATTTACACCACGGGGTAATATTTATTTGATTTTTTATATAATTTATATTATTTTATAAATACAATATTTATTTTATAATACATTTGATATTAACTCAGAATTCCAAGATATAAACATACAATTGTGAGAAAATATTATCAACATATGTGACACATCAGTACTGCTGAAAGGCTAGAAATGGCCCTGGAAATATTTATTCACTGAAAATCTTCGCCATGCTCTCAAATCTGTTTTTCATTCCTATTTGATGTAGTTGTGTGGAAAGAAGCAGCACACATATTCAGCTGAACATGTCGTATGCTTCACAGAGGAGAGAAAGCCATATAGGTTTGGAATGACAAGAAGGTGAGACAAAATGTTTGTTTTTTTGGTGAACTATATCATTTTCTCTTATTTGTGTTATATGAGTTAAAGGAGAGAGAAGTGAGAATTCATTTCTAACACATTTGCGAGGATCTGCAGAAGGAAAGGGAGACAGGTCACGAAACAGCTTGGCAGAACTCAAGCTGTGCCTGCTTTGATTGGCAGTGGTCTGGCTCCGGCTCCTGGATGCCCGGGCACTGCTGGAGAACAGGTTCAAAGAACCAGATGTCATATGGGGGAAAAATCTGCCTAATTTATGCATGAAGACAAACACACCACCCTTCCTCTGTCTCCTCTGTTTTTCGAAATGATCATTCTGCATCTTCTCATGTCTTCACCCCTCTACGGTCCTGCTGCAGCGTTCAGGTAACGTGCTGGAGGTGTCTGAAGCACGTTTTCCTGCACCAGCCCCTTCATTGTTCCCATCATGCTCCGTTGATCACATTATGTCTCCGCCGGCACGCCGCGCTAAATCGAGTGACTGGGCTCCTGCCACAAAGACAGAGTGTGGAGCAGAGCACTCTCGCCTCCCGCGGGACCGAACCCTCACGTGTTACGTCTAACGAGGAAATCCAAACATAACCAACCTCATTAATTTCTCCTATCAAAAGCTCCTCGCCTGCCGAATGCAGGTGCTCCGAAGTCTTCTGCTCCTCGTGGAAGATCAAAACCAGCTCGGCTGATTGATAGCAAACACTAGAGGAATGCCAGTGACTACATAAGAACAGAGGAGACATTGGCACGGTGATGAAAGCGACTGAGAAAGAAGTACGAGAGGCCGTGATGCTATCAATAGTGCCAGATCAACAGATGCATGCTGGGAGTCAGGTGCTCATGAATAGACACTTGGCTTGACAAAGGAGAAATGGCGTATTGGAATACCAAGGTGGATGATAAATATGCACGATGGGACTTTATAAGATCTCTAGATAAAGTGGCTGGGTGGCCATTTGATGAAAGCACATCTTGAGAAGTACAAAAGCTTTTCAGGTTAAGGCTGGAAAATATGATGTGTAGGTGAGTTACAAGAGAAGTGCATTCAAGAATTGAATTCCAGTCCAAAACAAAACAAAAAAGCAAAGCTAAACGAAGTGAAACTAAACAACATTAAGCCAAATAAAAGCTATTCAAGTTAATGTTGGAAAATATGTTTTGCAGATGAGTTACAAAATAAGCTGAATTTCAGTCCAAAACAGTGAAGTGAAAAACGTGAATTAAAATGAAACAAAATGAAAGAAAATAAATAAAATCCTTTCAGGTAAATGTTGGAACATATGTTGTGCATATGAGCTGCAAAATAAGTTTATTTAAGAAATCAATTCCAATCCAAAACAAAACAGCAAAGTGAAGCAAAGCTAAGTAAAAAAGTGAGATAAAATGAAACAAAAGGCAACAAAACTAAACTAAACAAAACAAAATATATTCAGGTTAATGTTGGCAAATACGTCGTGCAGATGAGCTACAAGAAAAGTTCATGCAAGTAATGTATTCCAGTATAAAACAAAACAATAAAGGCAAAGCGAAGCAAAGCAAAAAATGTGAATCAAAGTTAAACAAAATGAAATAAAACAAAATAAAAGCCTTTCAGGTTAATGGTGGAAAACAACAAAAAAGCAAATCAAAACAAAGTGAAATTAAATGCAAGGAAATGTTTCAAAACAGCTGTTTTACTGATGATTTATTTAAACATAAACACACACACACACACAAAACAATTTGTCGGCCAAATCAGTCATATGGTACAACCAAATAAAACGAAACCAGAAAATATATCATAATCAGAAGCTCTAACGGCCCTCATGATTGTGTGTCAAGGTCAACAAGTCCTCAAATATTAGATTTGACCTTTTTATGACAAGGCAAGATCAGTTCAGGTTGTGAAATGTCATGTAGTGCAATTCATCAAAAACATAATATTTATGAATTAATAATTCATGACAACTTTTCAATACTTATTTCAACTATGAAAATATATTTGAAAAGATTTGAATAATGATTAAGATGTGCACACTCACATATAAAGTGGCTGGGTGACTGTTTGATGAAAGCATATCCTGAAAAGAACTAAGGCTTCCCGTGTTAATGTTGGACAATAAATTGTGCAAATGAGCTACACAAGCAGTTTGTTCAGAAAGCAGACTTATGGCATGGCCAATCCCCCTAAAGCAACCCGAGACTCAAACCTGCAACCTTACGGTTTGCCAGCCTCATTAACCACAACTTCACACTTTAACCCACATAAAAGGTGGCTGGGAAAGCAATGTCGACAACCTCGAATTACATGATGGGAACTACTTAAGTAGGTCTCTGGGTTGTAGACGAGTTCAATGAATCAATGAGTTCCTTGTTTTTGCTAACATGGCATTCCCTCGTTTTCCAATTGTCCGACAAGGAACTTTTGTTTTGCTCTGACACATCTGAACTGATTACGATGTAAACTGACATCTGTGACACCAATGACATACAGAGGCCATAACCATACTCAAACAACCAACGTGCCGACTAATGTGCGTCAAATCACTTCTGAGGCCGTTTTCAATGCCATATCCTCACACAACAGAAGCTTTGCTTGAGGTCGCGAATACTTCAGGCCATAAATCCCCTCCTTCTGAATGACCGCTCTTCTTACAGTGCTCAGACAGAGCAGCTTTTGTGTTCTCATAACAGCAGTGGTCCCTCCCTGACCCTCATCAGCTCCTCAGACACAAAGCGAACCCTTCAGATTCACCGCCGCGCATGCTGATGATGTCAGAGTCGGAGGATCTCTGGTGGAAGCTGATTGGCCGAGGTCCCAGCAGCCATACTGTCGAGAGACACAGTCTTTGAGAGTTTCCGGTCGTTGCCTGAAGAATAGACAGGGAACTATAAATAGTCCAGTGAAAGGGAATGGAGGACGGAGAGATGAAAGATGTGAGACCGCGTCTACATGGGAGGAATTGCAACGTGTGAGGTCATTGTTGGCAAACCTGTCACACAGGAAGTGGAAAGGGCCTCTCGGTCTTAGATGGCCTTGTTGAACGAACTAAAGATGATTCGTTATGCTTTGTTTTTCACAGGAGCAAACTATTTTTTGGAACCAGAAGAGTAGGCTGAATTTTCTATTGGAAGAAGCCAAAAAATAAAAAAATCAAGGGTGGTCCAACAGGCAAAATGGTTTAAAACTGGTTTCGATTTCAAATTATACAAAACCAAAAGTGATTATAATCTACAGCTTAAATGGATAGATCACCCAAAACTGAAAATCTGCTGTTAATTTACTCCCCCTCAGGTCATCCAAGATGTGATGACTGCTTTTTTTCTTCAGTAAAGAAACGCTAAATATTTTTAGCTGAAACCATGGTCCTTGGTGATGCATAAAATGCAAGTCAATGCTACTGGTACTTTCAGAGTTAAAAATACATTTTAGGCAAGATGATATTAATATCCGTGGCTCCTGTCGATATGTTGAGATCTTATGAAGCGAAACGATTGTTCTGTGCAAGAAACTGAACATTATTTACAACATTATTATTTGTAATCCAGAGCTTCAGGCAAACGGTCCAAAGTGATCTCTGGTTCACAAATGAATCCCTCTTTTGAGTGAGCATGTGAACCGAGCATTGAGTGAAGGGGCAAAATGAACATATTGTTATGGTTTCTCTTGGTTTATGTAAAAGGTGAGCTGAGGAAGACTAGTTTATTCACGTTATATGCTTTAGACATGTAAAACATCCATGTTTCACATCATTATTTGGTGCTTTGATAATTGCGTATACATGATGTCATTGTGCGATTACATGAACAAACTAGTGAATTGGTTATTTTCCCATTTTGCATGAGGCTCTTTATTAAAGGCAATGATGTTGTAAATGATGTCCAGTTTCTTGCACAGACTGATCATTTCACTTCATAAGACCTTAATATATAATCAGGAGCCACAGGCATTCATTTCGTGTTTTTTGACTCTCAAAGTGCTGGTCCCCTACATCTTAGATGACCTGAGGTTAAGTAAATTAACACCAAATAAAATGTTTTGGTTGAACTATCCATTTAACTAACATCATTAATAAACTATGGCAGTATCACAGTTCACTGATGGCACTTCAAATAATAGAATAGAATAGAATAGAGGCTGCTTGTATCAACAATTAGTCAGTCAATCATGATTATGCATGGTAGTCTTACTGTATATCATTCCACTGACAATAAATGGTTACCATATTCATACACCATGGTGCGTACATGGTGCTCTAGATCTTCAATGAATCCAGAAACTATATATAATACTATAATCCTCTATAATACTGTGCTTTTTCTATGTAAGCACCCTCCAGAAGAACATTCCAGATGTTATCAGGTCTATATTGCTGACTACACCAGCACTGCAATAAATATATTGTATCTCTACAGTGATTAAATCTGACAGAGGATGAAAAGCTGAAGTTTAACTCCAGCCAAGGTTACGCCACAGCTTATCTCTCTCTTGCCTCAGCTCACACTGCCATAAAACTAGCAGGAGAAAGACAGATAGAGAAACAAAACACGCTGAGCTAAAGTGTTTGCTTTACTAAAATAAACAAAATAGAGAAAGTGAGAAAAGCCCCGGTCCTGCTCATCTATGACTGATCCATTCCAAACATCTGTTTCATCCCACACTGCAAGAAAAATGAAGGACTTAAGACAGTTAGAACAAGAGGAGGGGAAAGGAGAGAAGGTCATGTGATTTAGTTGATACCAAATACATGAACAAAAATGTGTTCACCTTTGCACAGCCACAGACAAACACACACATGCACGCATGAATGCACGCACACACACACACACACACGCACACGCACACGCGCACACAAACACACACACACACACACACACGCGCGCGCGCGCGCACACAAACACACACACACGCACAGGGCAGGATATGACCCAAAACAAACATATCTTTTTACAAGTTTTGCAAGAAAATACTATTTTGGTCTTTTTATTTTAAGATTTTACATGTAATTAATTGTGTTGCTTGCCAATCTTTAGTGAAGTTTACTAGCAATTGCAGAGTAAAAATTGGTTCTATTTATTTGTTTGTTTTCAGTGTGCTCATGTATTTCAAATCTATTATCATGCTATCATGGTATTATCATGATACATGCTCAAAGCAGAATAGAAATACCATGGCAATGTTGGGCTGATCCCTACAAAGGGAATACAAGTAGTTTTTGTTTGTTTGCTTGTTTTTTTGCCAGTAGTGTTTTATGACCACAAAAAAAGCCTTTACATTTAATCAGTATTTTGTCATTTTCAACATTTTTTTATCATTCAAGATTACAAAAATGTGCTTTTGTGCACAAATGTAAAAGAACAAAAAATATTTAGACATTTTATCATTTAAATAAAAAAAGCATCCACATATAAAAACATTTAGATAAATTGTTCAAATTTTAGTGGTCGGTATGATTTTTGATTGACTCTTTTGCTCATGATGGCCTTCATATATTTAATAAAAATACAGAAAAAATAATGTAATAATGTAATATTGTGAAATATTATTCCAATTTAAAGTAACTGTTTTCTATGTGAATATGTGTTAAACTGTAATTTATTTCTGGGATCAAATCTGTATTTTCAGCATCATTACTGCAGTCTTCAGTGTCACATGATCTTCAGAAATCATAATAATATCAAGAAACATTTCTGATTATTATCAATGTTGAAAACAGTCATGCTACACAATATTTTTGTGGAAACTGTGACACATTTCATTTCTCAGGATTCACAGATGAATAGAAAGGGCAAAAGAACAGCATTTATTTGGATCTAAATCTTTTGAAAGGTTATGAAAGTCTTTACTGATCCTTTTAATCAATGTAATGAGTCCTTGTTCTTTTATCTTGTCATTAATACATGTAAAATAATTAATAGTCATGATGCTTCTTTTTTAGTCTTCATCACTGACAGAATCGAAAAACGTGATTAAGTCAATTAAGCTTTTCATCAGTTTAGTAGACAAAATTAACACACACACACACACACACACACACACACACACACACACACACACACACACACACACACACACACACACACACACACACACACACACACACACACACACACACAGAGACAGACAGAGAGACTTCTCAGCAACAAACTCTGAAACACCACTCAAACTCTTTCTGCTCTCTCCTCTTTGTTCAGCTCTGCTCCAGGACGTCCCGCACCTGGAGACCACATGGATTAACACTCACTCTGTCCCTCCATCCTTCTCTTTCTCACCCCTCAAACAGCATCTGTTCAGTGAGAAGCGTCGGTCTGTTTAGAGTCAGCATCAGCCTGCGCTCATATGAAGCGCGGCCTTGTTTCCTCTTATCAGTCATGTTTATGTCTCTGTCTGCTACAGCTCAGGCCGCTCACCTGGTCAGGGCCATTAAACATGACGAGGGGACGCATGTGACTGATTGACAGATGTTGTGATAAGGCCGGTCACAGGTTGTGTTGTGTGTAAATAACACAAGGCTGAGGTCAACGCCAGCTGCCCTTGTGAGGCAAACCCGGAGTGATATAAAGCCCAAAACACACCGCCCTGCTCCAAACTACCACCATCCACCGCATCTGCTGGGTCTACATTATACCAAAACAGGACAAATTAAGAAACCCCCCTATTCTATTGAATTCCATTGTGGTAATATACTGTTGGTTGATTTATTTTATGATGGTAATGAATATGGTAACAAAACAGTGTCATGATATATCTAAATGTAATTTTATTGGTATTGATTTCAGTATAACTACCTTCTAGTGACATCTAATATTAATATAAATATTTATATATCATAATGTGTTGTGTGTGTTTTCTTATTATTAGTGCTGGGCAGTATACCGGTTCATACCGAATACAGGTGTTTATGTTTCTTATGATATGGATGTTTAAAATACCGCAATACCGGTGTGATTTAAATAACGTTCTGAACGCGACACTGTTAGAGAGGAGTGTCTTTTCACTATTGCATTTCGACGAGGATACAGCTGTATGTGTTACTACGTGTGAACGTTCAGAAACTGAAGCTGTAGCACTCGTAGAATATGATCCACAATATCCACATCGACCGCCACAAATACTCCCCGTCCGCTGCCATCAGCTCCCGCATGCGTCTCTCACACCAGGAGTAACTTTAGCACTATATTTAACAACTTTCAGACCCTATTAGTGACTTTTTTTGGATAAAACTTCTGGTTCAGTTGTAAGATGTCGCCAGTGCTGCGAGCGCGAGGTCTGACGCTCCCGGCACAGTGTTGCCTCTCTCTCTCTGCGTCTGTTCTGTGCAGTGAAGAAGCAGTGTATTCAGTGCCGTACTGCAGCAGAGCCGTCAGTAAAGGAGTACAAAACAGCGTTTCCAAGCACCTGTCACTTACGGACAGTTTGGAGTTATAAATATGAGCATAAATCGTCTAATACCGTGATATACATTTTTGGTCATACCGCCCAGCACTACTTATTATTATAACATTTTAACAGTTATATTGTTTTTGTGACCTCTAATATTGTATTCCTAAATTTATATTTGGAAAGTCATAATGTAAATTACATAAAATATGGAAAATTATAGTACCATTATTGTATCATGGTTAGAGTTGCAAAGGGGTGGACAATTTCTGGAAACCTTCCAAAATTCCCAGGAAATTTTCCAAAATTTTGCAACCCTAATCATGGTATTATCATGGTAAATTACCAAGGTAATTTTGTACTGCACCTTCCAAACCATATTGTGGTGGTACGATGACAGTATCACAAGGTTAGGTCCATGAATTTTTATGTAAAGTAAATAAATAAATAAACAAATGTTTTAATATTTAAATAAATACCTAAATAAAATATTGTATAAATATTTTAAATAATTATTTTAATGTAATTTAAAATACAAATAAATATATAATTAAAAAATGTATATAATTTTTTAAATCAAGAAACTAAATACCTAATTAATTATTTAATTAATGTATTTATTAATTGGATAAATACATGTAAATACAAATAATTATTAAAAAATATAATAAAAACGTATAATACTATTATATAGTTTGTTTAAGAAATACATATGTAAATATGCAAGAGAATGAACAAACAAACTATGCCATAGTACAATAAGGGCAAGACCAAGGTACTGTACAATTCATATAGTATAGTATTTACATGATACTCCAAGGTACAGTATTTCTCAAGATCTCCCACTGCAGATGACTATAAGACATGGTCATACCAGGGTTTTCGTGTGAAATTACCCTGGTATTCCAGGACAATAGTATAATTTACAAACCAAAGCACCTGCAGTTCATCCGGTAACCATCACTATTCACAATCTCAGTTCCTTAAAGTATTGTAGCGTCACAGTAAAGGTCAACTCTATGTGACACATTATCATCAGTTCATAATAGCTGCATATAATGCAAGTATAATGTCATTTTAACATATCAGGAGAACTATTGAGATCGTCACCCTTCATTTCAGACCAATATCATCAACTTCTTTGTGTCTTGATCTTCTAAGACTGTGCGGTGTTAACGAACTCGCTTCTGCATCCTGATCGTTTGACAACAGGTTTAATTGTATTAACCCACGTGAGGAAAACACTGGGAACATAGAGATAAGATGGGACAGGAGCGATACACCTTCAGGCTAATTAGCCCTGATTCATCAGCTAACAGTGGGATAATTGATTTCTGCATTAATAACAGAGCCGTAGATGAGACGCTTGCCTCGGTTTCTTTAGCAGGCGCCGTCGTGTCTGTCTCGCTCTTTCTCTTTCCCTCTCCTGATAGTTATGATAGCATCACTCGCATTATAATGACATGAGATGAACACGAATCTGAAAGCAGCCTAGAGCTACACACAAACTATATCTCTGCTTCCCAAGACAAACAGGGAACTCCTGCAAGAGGGAGTCTATTAAAGTTAACAGTCACAACTAACACAACATCAGATCTTTTATGTGACGCACTTATGAGTCTTCATTGAATCTGGAATTGAAAAATGGGCATTTCATACTGTCATGTCAGAAAAGCAGCTGTTATTATATTTTATAAGCTGTTCTAATTATTATAAGTTATTATACTTTGTAGAGAAACTACAAATATATTGGAGTAATGTGCATCAATAACACCTGGAACGTGCATTAAAGGAATAGTTCATTTAAAAATGACTAATTATTTACTTGCAGTAAACAATATTTGCCCACAGTGTCCTTAAACACACTAGTAGCCAATCAGCAGAAAGAGGGCGTGTCTAGTAATGAGAGAGAAGAGAGAGCGCACTGTTAGCAGATCAACTATATATAGAGAGAGAGATGGCAGATAAAAAAAGAGCAAAATATCAGAGGAACAAAACTCATGCCGTACTAAATCCACAAAATATTATTTTATTTGTCAAATCTATAGACATATTTTGAAAGACATAAATTCTATTTTTCAAATGGCAGTTCATACTGAAATCTGTAATGCTCAAATAAATAAATACATTAATGAATAAATAAATATGTTTTAAATTAAAAATATTTATTTATATTCTATTTTATATTTTTAGTATTATAAATACTAAATATTGTTCAAAATAGATTATATTGATATTATATCAATATATTAATTGCATTAATTCATTGTAATAATATTATCAACTTAAAATATTATGAATAAATACAATTTCATATTCATCTTTGATATTAATATTGTCTTTATTTTTCTAATTATTAGTTCATAGTGGCAGCTCATGCTCCTATATATAACTAATCAATTATATATTTGTATATTATTGATATAATTATATTAATAATATATAAATAGATTATATTGTTGATTTTCTTGTGATATTTAGTGAATATATGCAAAACTACTAAACTGTGATTTCATGCTGACTTTAAACCAAACTTTTCCCATCAAGAGGATGACGAGGGAAGACGTTTAGGAAAGTAACTCTAGGCGGTTTCTCCATCAGAGTGCACACAGCCTCCTCCAGGCGCTGCAAACATTCGCCTACGCCAAACTACCTGTCAGACAAACATCAGAATACCCCAAATCTCCACCACACCTCCACCCTTCCCGGACTCACTCTGGAGGAGCTCAGCATTTGATCAAAGAGCCGAGTCTCAGGTGAAACTCCTCTTTACCCGCGGAGAGAGAGAGAGAGAGAGAGAAATATCAAAATCAGCATGTGATTGCTCTTTACTGCTCGCTCGCTCGCTTACTCGCTCCTCCTTCTCTGACCTGGTTTCAAACCGGATCCCATTCCCAAATATCCTGCCACAAATTCCCTGCCTAACCTGGTTGATGGCAATAAAACGCAATAGAAAAGGGGAGAAAATCATGTTTGATTTATAAATTGCAATTGAAACAACATTGAAACAAATTCTTCTCGTTTCTCTTATTCTTTGATATTGAGGTCATCACTCTTGCGTATGAGACGTTATAGGCGTATCACGGCTTGTTTGTGTCGAATCAAAGCCGCACGCTCTTTTGTCTGAACGCTCAGACCAGGTCTCAGACGCACAGATCGAATGACGAAAGCGCTGCTTCATGCAGATGGAGAGACGTCTTCTTTATGATGTGGCCTAATGTATATGACTGCGTGCCATTATAAAGCTATTAAAAAAGCTTAGCTTCATGCGGCTTCCTCCATTCATCAAAAAAGCAATATTGTTAGAGCGATGTGTTTTGTTCCCGAGGGAATCTCATTGTGAGAGATCTCATTTGTCAGGATTCCCGTTACAGGTCGAGATGCATTTCAAGCAGGTGCTGGAGCAGGTGCCAGAAGAAAACGCCCAGCTCTTCTTTCAACCTCGCGCCGGTGGATTTCCGGCATTTCTTGAAGTCAGTGTGACCCCGTTTACTTTCCTAATGCACGTGGCTGCTCTTTGATTTATTGGTGCATATTATTCTGAAAGGAAATATGAGTGTATTCGCAGTCTTTCAGTAACTCGTGATAGCTTGTTGTGTTTGATTTTGGCTGAAGTCATCAAACTATTATTTTTCTCAATGAGCAAAGTCTTTTACAATCAATTCCTGTATTTTTATGCTAAGGGGATATTTGACCCACAACACAAACATGAGTTGTTGTAAATAATGGTTAAACTAAGATTGATGGATGGATGGATGGATTGAGTGAGGGAGTGATGGGTGGATGGATAGATTGAGTGATGGGGATGGATGGATGGATGGATGGATGGATGGATGGATGGAATGAGTGATGGCTGGATGGATGGATGGGTGGATGGATGGAATGAGTGATGGGTGGATGGATGGATTAAAGGATTGAGTGATGGGTGGATGGATTGAGTGATGGAGTGATGGGTGGATGGATGGATTGAGTGATGGGTGGATGGATGGAGGATGGATGGATGGATGGAATGAGTGATTGGTGGATGGATGGATGGATGGATTGAGTGATGGGTAGATGGATTGAGTGATGGGATGGATGGATGGAGTGATGGGTGGATGGATGGATGGATGGATGGATGGATGGATAGATAGATGGATGGATTGAGTGATGGAGTGATGGGTGGATGGATGGATGGATGGATGGATGGATGGATGGATTGAGTGATGGGTGGATAGGTGGATGGATGGATGGGTGGATGGATTGAGTGATAGGTTGATGGATGGATGGATGGATGAGTGATGGAGTGATGGATGGATTGAGTGATGGATGGATGGATGGATGGATGAGGATGGATGGATGGATGGATGGATGGATGGATGGATGGATGGATGGATGGATTGAGTGATGGGTGGATGGATGGATTAAGTGATGGAGTGATGGATGGATTGAGTGATGGGTGAATGGGTGGATGGATGGATTGAGTGATGGGTTGATGGATGGATGGATTGAGGGATGGATTGAGTGATGGATGGATTGAGTGATGGAGTGATGGATGGATGGATTGAGTGATGGGTTGATAGATGGATGGATTGTGTGATGGAGTGATGGGTGGATGGATGGATGGATAGATTGTGTGATGGAGTGATAGGTGGATGGATGGATTGAGTGATGGATGGATAGATTGAGTGATGGAGTGATGGGTGGATGGATGGATGGATGGATTGAGTGATTGATGGATGGATGGATTGTGTAATGGTGTGATGGATGGATGGATGGATGGATGGATTGAGTGATGGGTTGATGGATGGATTGTGTGATGGAGTGATGGGTGGATGGATGGATGGATAGATTGTGTGATGGAGTGATAGGTGGATGGATGGATTGAGTGATGGATGGATAGATTGAGTGATGGAGTGATGGGTGGATGGATGGATGGATGAGTGATTGATGGATGGATGGATGTGATGGTGTGATGGATGGATGGAGGATGATGGTGGATGGATGGATGGGTGATGGCTGGCTGGTGGCTGGATGGATGCTGGCTGATGGCTGGATGGATGATTGTTGATTGATTGCTGATTGATTGATTGATTGATTGATTTTTTAATACCTTCAGAGGGCAATTGAGAGACTGGCATACAATTCATAATTTGTATTTATTTATTTATTTAATTTAAAAATAAATGTATTACATTTATGGTCTGTTCAGCTGCTATTAACTATAAAAGTATCATTTGATCATGATAAATTAAGTATTTAAAATAATAATAATAATAATAATAATATCACTATTTATTATAATTGTTATTATGTTTTTGCTGTTGTTTATTGAGAAATGCATAATTTATAAAAATGTATCACAATTCATCACAATTTATTTATAAATCACTATTTATTATTATTATTATTATTATTAAATAAATAATTCATATATCAATCTGTGCTTTTTGGTGAATTATTTTAAATCCAATTATGGTAAATTTGACATGCAAGATCAAAATTGCACCCAGATTTCAAGTATACTCAGTTGATTTATTAAAACACGTCACGATAGCCCTCTCATCCAGTCATTTATGAACTAATACATGACGTTTGAGACGCTCTAAAAGGTTTCCGGATGACGGTGTGACGGTTGTGTGTGCAGCGGGTTCAGATGAATACGTTTAAAGCTGGAAACCCTTCAGAGAGCGAGTGATCACCAGGGAGCTCTTATCACAGAGAGAAGCACAGAGCTTTCCTGGCCTGTAATGAGCACATCTGCCAGCACAGCCAATCCCATGAGATCGTGCAGTGATTGACAGCTCCTCAGGCTCCGCCCGCTTCAGCATCATCAATACAGAGGTACATGAAAGAGATATAAGAGATGCAAAACAGAGGCATGCAGAGAGCATTCTGGGAGAATTTAGCTAGCTTTCTACTGATGTTGATTAATATTTCACTGCCATCAGATACACTTGCTTTTGTAAATGTAACCTTTCTATCCCAACAACAGGATCCACAGATAACGTGTTGCTACACCTAGCTACTAGCTGGAGTAAAATGAATAGACAAAAATTATTCTTACCGGCCATGAAATGCATTTTGCTGTATGATTTTATTACTATTATTATTAAATGACAATTAAGAAAATGTAATGTTCAGTTTAAGAATATTTATTCAATATAAAGTTAAATGGATGTATAACAAAAACAATGATAATACTAACAACAACAACAACAACAACAACAACAACAACAAAAAACACACAATAATAATAATAATAATAATAATAATACAAAAAGTACACATTGCTCAGTAAAAATAAATATTATTAATATTTATTTTTTGTTGACCATCATAGTCAACAAAAAAAGAAAAACTAGATATCTTTAGTTATGTATTTCTTAATAAAAAAATATATTATTATTATACACAGAAAAAAAGTAAGATTGATAAAATGCATATTGCTGAATAAAAAAAACGTATTATTATTATTATTATTGTCATTGTAGTTGTTGTTTATTGAGAAACGTATTATTATTATTATTATTATTATTATCAATAACAACCAACCCCATCCATTATAGTGTATGTGTATATATGTTTGTGTATACACACACACACACACACTATCAGCTGAAGTGAGTGCAGAATGAGACGGGCGGCTGAGAATGGATAGTGATGGAGGGGACGACTGAACATCACTCCATCTTTCTGCCCGAGGCCCAGCGAGAGGCCAACCCCCCCGGGGGCCGAGAGAGCTCCTCAACACCCACAGGACTGACTCTGATGAAGGGCACAGCTTCTCCTAAACACTTAATTGATGTAGGCGGAGGAAGACAAATAGAGTTATTATCAGGGTTTTAATAAGCTGAAGCGATCCGGAACGGCTTCAAAACTATTGTTTGTATATTCAATCCATCCATACACGCTCCAGTCCGGTTATTATAATCACTCCAGAATCACTACTAGATTTTAGGTTGACTCACATCAAAAACCCAATTTAACACCTGGGTATTACAGAGATCTCATTTCTCAGATCAGTAATATGAGAAACGGGTGTGAATATCTCACCGAAAACCCTTTTAAATGTTTATTCCGAATGCAGCACTAGCTCTTTCATCTCTTTGTAAACAGCGCTGCTTCTTCGCTCTTCCTCCTCTTCCTCAGCCTCTCTCTCTCTCTCCGGTCTCTTTGAATAAGCTGATTAAATGAGTGTGATTTGGTGAGCGGAGGTCTGGGCAGCGGCGGTGCCGGAGCTCGGGCCCCTCCGCATGAATATTAAGTGTGTGTGTGGGATTTGTGTCTGGGGTCTGAAATTGGAAATCACAAGTTTGACTAATCAGCTTTGAGCTTCTCTTTCAGTCTGCCTGTGCACTCGGCGGAGAGAAGGAGTAGACCGAGAGGAACAGAGCAGGCTGTGATGGAGTCTGTCGTTTTATAAGCAGAAAATGCAGAAGTTGGGTGTGCTGTGAAAAGCAGCAAACCTCTGGAGAGAGGTCATGGGAAGGGGCGGCTCTGAGACAGAAGCACCGTGATTGGTCAGTTCAGTACATTAGACTATTTCCCATGATACACTGCATAATATAACTGACCGGGATGAACCAGGGGGGGGGTGGGGGGGTGGTGGGCCCTGTCACGGTCTTAGAAAAATTAAGTGATCGCTGTTTTGTTGGAAAAATAACTTGACTAACATTATATGAGGGTCTCAGGGAAATAAATCAATAAAATATTGATATGACATAGTAACCCTTAAAATATTATTTGTCAAATATGCATGCATAATGCAAAACTAAATAAATAGAAAAATAAATAAATAGCATGACTGTTTTGGCACTTGATTTACAACATAAGCGTACCATAAAATATATAGAATTAATATGTACAGCGAATGTATTATGTATACTATTATGTATTGAGTATTATGTATACTGCAATACGCATCCTGAATATATAATATAAATATTTTATTGATTGTTAAATTAAAATTGGGTCTTAAAATATTTGTTAATAAACCTGCATGCATAATTATAATAATAATAATAATAAAAGTTGATATAGTGTAAATTGATACATTTAAGTGATCACTGTACTGGTGAAATAATAATAAAAATAGCTTGACTAACGTTACATGAGGTTCTCAAAAAAAGGAACGAAAACAAATGAACAGATAGTAACATTTAAATTATTGTTTGCCAAAAATGCATGTATATATTAGGGGTCGACCGATATGTGTTTTTCAGGGCCGATACCAATTATTACAGATCAAGTAGACCGATAACCGATATTTTGAACCGATATACGTGTCTGGTGTAAAAATGAAAATGAATGCCAAAATTAATAATAACAAGAGCTCTGACAAAAAACGTTCTTTAAATGCTTTTAAACATGTCTTTAATTCTGAAAACTGTTAATAACAACGTTAAATAAACAGTAATATTAATAATAACATAAGTGCAGGGATCACCCAGAAGCATTCTGTAAACATTTTGTAAAACTTAAAGTAAACGTATTTAGCGTATTGTGTGATTATTCTCAACAAATGTTGTAATAATTGTTGTAGTTGTATTACGTATATTTTACTGCACCACAGTAATATATTCGGCTAAACCGAACTTATATTTTGACAGGTTGCCATGAGGACCTTTTAAGTTTCTGTAGCCTATGTATATATGACATGACGATCGTTTTACTCAAATGAAACGGTCAAATGCTCATGAAGTGACTCTCCGAGCAGTTCTGGGGATGTTGTTCATGTATTTATGTCCTCATTTAGTGAGACGGCAGATGCTGAAAACACCGCATCACACGCGCTTTAGTATGTATGTGTGCAGTAAATGAAACCGCACGTCTGTGTCATTCATTAACAGAGATGCAGAACATGCAGGATTCATATTTAAATAGTGTTTTTGCGGTTTAATATTTCTAGATACTAGTCCATAGCGCGAGTCGATTTAAGTGTACTGACCTACTTTTGATTAATTCATCCAAACTTCGACACATTCCATGACATTCCGCGTTATACGGTAAATTCCATTATATGACTGCATTCCGCGATTCCGCCCGCATTTTCCGCATCGCAGACATCATAGTGGATTGTGATTTATTGCAACGTCTGCTGCTGCCTTACCTTTGAGAGACAAATGATGCGTGATCACTGAGGCAGCTCCAGTTAGCAAGTGCTCTCGGTGTGAGACTGCCTTCAGTTTTCCGCTGTTGATTGGTCGGACTCGTGACTCTCTACATATCAGATGAGCGGTGGGCGGAGATTGCTATAGAGTGTTGAGCTCAACACTCTACATCGAGCCAAATAGCGCATTTAAAAATTAAATAATTTCACCTGTACTATTTATTCACCAATAAATAATGTCACCTGTAAATAGTATGTTTGTTTGCATAATAAAAAAAATATATATATTATAAAAAAAATAAATTATCGGCAAATCTGTTTTGAAAATGGCCGATATCGATAATCGTAAAAATGCTTAATATCGGCGCCGATAATCGGCCAGGCCGATAATCGCTCGACCCCTAGTATATATTCTTTTTAAATCTACGGATAAAAAAATATTTTAGATGTAAAACAATCTAATATGTATAGTGAAGCAATGAGTATGCTGAAAGTATCAAATATATTTTATTTACCACTTAATTCATATTTATTTTATATTATTTGCTAATAAAAAATGCATTCATATGTTATGTTGATTAGGAAAAATCAAATAGTTTCGTATAAAGTGATCAATTTAAGCAATCACTGTTTTGTTTTTGGTAAATAAATACACAGTAAACTTATTATTATTATTTGCGATAAAAATGCATGCATAATTAAATATGTTCATAAAAAATGCATGCATAATTATAATAATTAGAAATAAATCAAATTGAAATCCACACTATCCACACTGCTATCACCGCTGTGGAATGATGCCGCTGCCCATTTGATTCAACGATCAACGTTTTTATTGAGTCCAATTATGATGACGGGCCTCTATGAGTACAAACATGCAGGGAAGTGTAGGAAATTAATCTCACATCTGACCCAAAGTTTAAGAGCTGGTTATTACTGCCGGAGCCTGGGAGACACATTAGCTTTACTGTCAAGAGCATTTTTACATCCCTTCACCATGTCAGCGATGGAGAACAGGTTTTGAACGCTCTGGAATGTTCTAATAGAGCTTTCCAGACACATTCAAAATCATCTGAAGTTTAATATATGCCCACACACCGAGACAAACCACACACACACAAGATTCAATCAGTCTGGAGAAAGACAAAGCGTCGCTTGCGCTAACAAAGAGCCACAACTCATGAATATCATCACGGGGAGCCTTCGTCCTCGTCTTCACACTCGCTGAGTCTAAAGCTTTACAGGTAGCATCTCAAACAGCGCTCGGCTCATCATGCATTTATTCATTGTCTGCCGGGGACAGATTATGAGTGAAATTGAAAAATGCGAGAGGAATAAACGAGCAACAGTGTGTGTGTTTTTCAGTCAAAGACCACCAGCCCTAAACGAGAGGCTCTTTATTGTTACCTGTGCTCAAACACAAAAGAAACACTCTCCTCGTGAACACATTTTACTGTAGCGGGTAACAAGATTTCTACCAGACTCCACAATGCATCTAACATCTGGACACTTACTGGACGGGATTTTTTGAATTTTGTTATGCTGACAACTAAATTAATGGGACTCCATACTATAATATTATAGACAAAATATAATCATTTACAATTAACAATGGTTACTTTTTACAGCCATTTATGTATCTCAAAGTTAATTCACATGTTTTACATATTTCAATTTCTATAAATGGACTGCTTTATTCTTGTAATTAATGTACTGTATTATGAATGAAATAACAACAAAAACATTACATTACCATTCAAAAGTTTGAGGTTGGTTAGATATCTTTGTGTGTTTTATGTTCTCTTCTGTTCACTAAGGCTGCATTTATTTGTTGAAAAATACAGTAAAAAATATATTATTGTTAAATATTATCACAATTTAAAATAGCAGTTTTCTATATGTAAGTGTTAAACTGTAATTTATTTCTGTGATCAAATCTGTATTTTCAGCATCATTACTCCAGTCTTCAGTGTCACATGATCTTCAGAAATCATAATAATATCAAGAAACATTTCTGATTATTATCAATGTTGAAAACAGTTATGCTGCAGCATTGTAAATACTGCCACCCTTGATTATTTTAAAGCATCCTTGTTAAATAAAATAATAATTTAGAATTAATGCATTTCAAAATATGATTAAAAAAGAAAAATAAATCTTACTGACCATAACTTGTATTTATTAATTACCACTAACATATAAATGCTGTATTATTATTATTATTTGGTCTGTTTATTAATTAATTCAAGCATTAACTGATGTTATAAAATGAAACCTTACTGTAAAGTATTACAAATAGTTTAATATATTATACAATTCATTAATTTGTTGTTTCAAAGGGGGAGAATATATAATTCAGATTTTTGAATATGAAAAACAAGCATATTTTCCTTGATTTTATCATCCTTTCATTTAGTCCACATGCACAATATGTCCCAAAACAAACCCTCCACAAGCACAATTTCTTAAAGTGATTTTTTTAGGGTACGTTCACACAACAATAATGTAGCAAAAACAGAGACGTTTTTCCTTTGCATAGTTTGAGTAAAGACGACAACAAAGTCAAAGCAATCCCCTTTTATACAGATCCACAAAAATGACTAAAGTTGCTGCATTATTCATGCCAGGCCAGTAGATGGCAATGTCAGTTTGTAAAGAAACACTATACAAACACGTAATACGAATGCACATAATGTCATTGTTTTCACAAATTAGCATTTTTGTAGTTTACACAAATACAATAGAGTGACTGTTTTCAAAACGCCGTTTCTATGTAAACGAATGGCCAAAACGCATATAAAGTTTTTATTTTTAATCGAAAACTGTGTCGTGTAAACACCCGCATAATTTTGAAAAGTGTCAGATTGCGATTCAATGTATTCTCAACGCTACCACAAGGGGCGCTATAGAGCGTCATCAGCGTTTACCATCTACAGTCAGTTTTCTCTTTCAGGAGCTACTTCCAATGACAGAGCAACAGTTTAAGACAATCATGCCAGGTGAACACACCTGAGAATCAGCACCCAAAACTACCTTCACGTCTCAATGCTCAATGTCTCTGACTGGCTGTAAAAGCGGATGGTTTAATTGGCACTGTGAGCAACAGTAAAACATGGCTATTAACACAGCTGAAAACAAAGCAAAAATTAGCATGTGAAGGGTTTATAATGACAGACGCCCCCCCGTGGCTCTTAATGCCCCATCATAATATTGCACATAGTTCTGTTCTCTTGTCTGTTCTGCTTTTATCCGGGACAGACAGCGCTTCAGTAATGATCAGGCCTGTATATGTATGAACATAATCATCTATTCTGAGACATGTCACATGTTTACGAGCGCATCGACTATCCTTGAGGTTGATTGGAGGAAAATATTTTCCAATTTTACTTCCGAGGATCTGCAAGAGGTTTGGGCCAGTCGAGAGCAATTCGGTTAGCTTGATTTCATTAGAGCGCTGTGTTATTAGCCCTCCCATCCCATAAACAATTCGCCAGAGAGTGAAATCATAACATTTCTGCTAGAAAACAAGCTTTTTTCTTTCATCTCCAAATTCAGTGCTTAGACCTACTTGAAGACCTCTGGCGTCGACAGCAGATAACATCACTTGGCCATTTGAGGTTGATTTTGTTAACCCACTAACATGACTTTTTACTTAATTGGTCATCATTTAAACAATTAAGCCGCCAATCACATGGAGTTTACAAGGCATTTCAGTGGAGCCTCCGGCTGAACTCGTCGTCTCGACCCAATTCCTCAATGGAGTTGTCTTTTTCACAGACCAGGGTCAGAAATGAACTTTTCTATTAAGGGGCAATTATTTTTTAACCGTCCTAAGGGCAATTTTTATAATTGCCTCATCAAACATGACATGCATGGATGTTTTGCCAGTCATTATTAAATATATTTGGAATCCGCTCTATAGTACTACGGAATTAATATCTAACATTGATGGACCTATAACAGCCCCAATAGAATAAAACTGTCCTGATATATTAATAACAATTACAAAGTATTAAAATAAAGCATTTATGTTAAACATTTAGCATCTGGCTCATATTGGGGGATCTGAACATTTCTATATGTTAATTTTATAATCACTATTTTATTCACCAAAATATAACAATATATATATATATATACATACACATATATAACCATATAACCAGCAGCCATTAACACATTTTTTAACATATCACTTAAGACTAACTGATAAAAATTCATATTTAAACTTTATTTGGAGTATTTATTTATTGCAAAATGCACACTTCTTAATTGTATGCATTTTATCACTATTCATAAGGATTGCATGATTTCTGTACAATATCATAATATCTTTAATGCACGATATTTAATGTGAACATGAAGTATACGTGCAATAGTTCCACTTTAGCACAATCAAATATACTTCAGTATATCTTTAGCTGGACTTCAGCACTACTTCCGCACAATTAAAAGAGCATTAAGCACAAATTTAGTTGTTCCAATTTAGCAGAGCTGAAGTATAAGAGTTTAATATGCAATTGCAGGGGTATTTTTATTAAGCACATAAATATGTAAATGTATTTGTGGTGGACTTAGCACAACATAACTGTATTTCAAATACAGTTTTTGTATATATTTGTATATATTTTAAGCCGATAGCAACACCCTACCAAACTTCAAGCATTTACAGCTGCTTCAAACTTTCATGCTAGACTTTCTCAAGCGAGCCTAACGTTTGTCTTGACGAACCTTTTCATCTTGGTAAACCCGCGGGGCATTTTTGTCCATTTTGGTGGTGTTTTTCCCCAAGCCCCTGTTAAATGTTCGACCCTGTTATGCTGGTCTAGACATTGGAAAGCTCAGTCTACCTGAGTACATCGGTACATGATTGCAGTGTTTTTATAGCAGCATCTCAGATGAGCTCTTCTGAGGAGAGTTCGCCAACCGCCAAGAGACAACAAATATATGAAGCATAATAACACCGAATCCCAGTAGCCTACTACGAATATATCCATAGAGACTTATCCCTTCATGACTGAAACACAAACTCTTCCTCATCCCGAAGCCAAAGCCGTTGGCAAACAAATGGCACCATTACGCTCTTGACAAAAGCCGTTCTGCCTAGTAGTCGCAATCATTTGTAAGTGGCGATAAATCCGTCTCTTTCCTCCCAAATTCCTCGGGTTCTTTAATCAACTGAGAAACGTGTTATTTCTCACTCCTCTGATTCTACAAGCTTGCACCCTTTGAATTACAATGGGAGTGCTGCGTGATCCGATTTACAGCCGTGGGTTTGTCCGGAATAAGGGATTTGATTGACAATGGTGTGAAACAATGAGAGAAAGCTGAGATACGCTTCAAAATAGAAAACTAATTCCATTCGCTCAGAAGAACTCAAGCCGCTTGGCACAGCGGTGGGCAAGGTAAATTTAATTAAGCCCCGGTAAACAGCCAGTGGCTTTCAGATTTGAACGAATAAACTCATCCAAAATAACTAGACTGAGCTACGAGATCGACCTAGATCACTTTACCCTGGAATATATGATCAAAAACAATACATTAAACACCCGCAGTGGATCTTATTATCTTTATTTTCAATGTATTTAAATAGTGTAAGAATAAGATTAGGATTTGTTCACTTTTGATGTAAATAAGAAGACAATAGCAATACCATAAATATAGACTAAATTAATTTCAATATAACTACTAATAACTATAACATGCTTATGCAAGAAATTTGAATTTGATGGCAATTTTTTTTTATTAATTTTGCAAATGAGTTCCCGAACAACAGTTTGAAGTTGTCATGATCTTTTTTAATTAAGAGAGAAATGTTCAATCAGGTGTGTCCAGATTTCTGTAATTTATATATAATAGATCATTTATTCTGTAAAACACGAATTTTCAAATATTATTGGGGTACATTTAGCAAGAAAATATATTTTAACTTAAAAATTACATGTTTAATATAATAAAGTTCATATATTAATTATTTAGGACATCTATTAATATAGATTACTGAATACATAGTACAGTAGTATATAATAATATATTGCATGTATTTTACACTTATTTAAATTGTTTAGTACATGGATAATAAGGCAAAATGTATATAATACAAATAAATAAATACATAAACTAAAATAATAAACATAACATTTTTAACAAAATGATGTAATCAATTTACCATTTTACAAATTTATTTCATGTTGTCTATAGAATAATCTATATCAGCGGTTCTCAATTCCAGTCCTAGCGCCCCCCCGCTCTGCATATTTCGTATGTTACTCTTATCGCTTCAGATGTTTGTTCTATTCGAACGTAAGTGCCCTGCGAAGTGGACATCACAGGATATTCCGCCATGATTCCAGTTCGAAGCGAATGTATATATTCCATTCAAAGTGCATTGAAGTGTGCAAGATGTGAATTAAAATTTTATATATTTACAGAGCTATATGATGTCACACTCGTCCGTGCGTGAAGACGTTGCGCAGCGCAAATCCATGAATGAATGTTCCGAAATAAAGTAAACTTCAGCGGATTCCCCCTGCTCAGGGAGTAGGGAGCAATGGACCCTGTGTAGGGAGCATGTCAATCGGAACACAGTTCATGCATGGAGCGCACTTCTAACAAGCCGATTATCTGAATCAGGTGTGTTAACAAAGAGAGACATGCAAAATATGCAGAGCGGGGGGGGCGCGAGTACTGGAATTGAGAACCTGATCTATAGAATTGAAAATCGACAACAAAAATCTTGATTTAATTTATGAAGTGTCACGAATTATTATCGACTCATACAAAAAGATCTGAAATGATACATTTATTTCTCTCTCTCTCTCCCTCTCTCTCTCTCACTCTCTCTCTCCTCTCTCTGTCTCTCTCTCTCTCTCTCTCTCTCTATCTCTCTCTCTTCTTCAAAAGTCTTTGTGGCTAGTTTAAATCCTTTTATGCATTCTAGGGTTGAATTAGTTTAAATGAAGGAATCGGAAACTCTACTCCAGGTAATTTCCTTGGGTTCTCATGAAAGGCTGAATCAATCAGTGCAGTTTGTTTTTTTTCCCTTTGAAACCCAAAGCAACCACTTATGGCCATTTGTTTATGGTAGACCTCCAGTGTCTTCCAAATTAGATTATGTAGATACAAAAACATCCATTTCTAACTCATCCATCTGCAGGGCAGATGCAGTTTGTGTAACCGAGTCTATTACTAATGGAAAGAAATAGTGAGCGGGCCTCACCTGTCTTTTTGCACCTTGTCAAAAGACCTCGATGGAGCCAGCGGTGTGTGTGTGTGTGTGTTTGGACTGACAGAGAGAACAGAGAGAGTTGGCATACATTTCTCTATTTCGCATGAGAACTAGCTAAATTCAAGCCAAGTTCTGACCAACTTCAGCCAGTTTGTGAAGAGCTACGTCTCACTCGATTTGTCCCTCCCCAGCCCAGAGCTGCCAGATCAGGAAGGAAGGGCCCGGGGTCACCTTCACAAATCCACACCTGCCAAGAATGGAGGGAAACGGCGGAGGGGGCCGGAGAGCAAGGATGCCAGCGGGACAATGAGGGCCAAATCACACAGGGTAACATGCCAGAGGGGAGTAAGACACCGAAGGAGTGAGAGACTGAGAGAAACCATACAATAGAGACAGACGACAAAAGGATAAAGATCACTCTACTAAAGTAGTGTAGTAAAGTAGTGAGTGTACAGCTTGTATAACAGTGTACATTTGCTGTCTCCTCAAAATAACTCAACAAACAGTCATTAATGTCTAAACCGCTGGCCACAAAAGTGAGTACACCCCTTAGTGAAAATGTCCAAATTGGGCCCAATTAGCCATTTTATCTCCCCGGTGTCATGTGACTTGTTTGTGTTACAAGGTCTCAGGTGTGAAGGGGAGCAGGTGTGTTAAATTTGGTGTTATCACTCGCTCTCTCTCATACTGGTCAGTGGAAGTTCAACATGGCACCTCATGGCAAATAACTCTCTGAGGATCTGAAAAAAAGAAGTGTTGCTCTACATAAAGATGGCGTAGGCTATAAGAAGATGCCAAGACCTTGAAACTGAGCTGCAGAATTTGGACTTTGGGTCCAATTTGGACATTTTCACTTAGGGGTGTTCTCACTTTTGTGGCCAACGGTTTAGACATTAATGGCTGTGTGTTGAGTTATTTTGAGGGGACAGCAAATTTACACTGTACTTCTGTGAGATAATGTACATATATATATATATATATATATATATATATATACACACACACACATGCTTACAGTTATAATTTTGTTTATAATATAATTAATAATAATATTATATTATATATATATACTGTATATAACATTTAATAAAATGTCACAGGTAAAAAGAAAAAAACACTTATCTGTGGTCAGTTATTAAGATAAATAATTGCAACAGTGTTTAAATTAATATTTAGCACATTTTACAAGATGAGAGACAACAGATGACATGGTGATTGAAACTTAATTAACAACTATACTGGTGTTACAAAAACTATACCTCTATTTTTTAATAAAACTGAAGATGTTCCTTGATATTTGTGCATGTCTGCAAGAAGTTCAATTAAAAACAACAAACAGAACAAATTTGAATAATGCTAAACATTTCTCTATCGTACAATGTTGTATAATATAACAAAACATTCAATAATATAGTTTACTTTTCATAATAAAATGTATAAGACAATTATATATAGTATATACAAATATTTTTTAAATGTATATATAAATATAATTTAAATTTAAAATACTATTAAATATAATTGAATAGTAAATAGCATAATAAAATGCCAAAGTGCTAAAGATTTTTGATTAATTAATACAACTAACTAAATCAGTGTTTTGAATCAGTTCCATAAAACTTACTTGAACAACTCAACAAAGATACAAATCAAACTCTATATGTATTCTGTGTACTAATTAGATATGGTACTCAAATATATCACAATGATAACTATGCAACTCGATTTTTTTATTCTTTACATAAATATTCCCTACAGTATATGATCCAGCCTGAAACTATGAAAACGAGTTCGCAAAAACATTAAGAACAGCACACACAGATTCCCTAACAGGCAAGAAAACAAGAAAAACACAAGTCTACAAATGTGAAACAAGGAGAAAGCAGATCTGACAATATCAAACAAACAAGAATAAGATCCGCAGACGAGCAGAGAAAGAGAGGGAATAGATAAGACAGCAGGAGAGAGAGAGATCACATTTATTACCGCCGCTATTTCTGGGGAGGTGTTCGGGACGGGGGAAGGAGAGCGGGATGATATCCTAGCTGAGGGACCCGTGATTACATTAGCCAATTGGGTTATCCATCATATGAAAACTGTCGAGACGATCTCAAACATACAGTAGATGACATAAAATAGAAAGAAGCGGCGGTGACCCAGAAAAGAGATCTAATATCTAAGCACAGTCTCTCTCGCTCGCAGACATATGAGTGTGCATTCGTCATGGAGTCACGCAGGGTTACAGATGTGATCTTTTTGCCATCAGGAATCAAATAAAGCACTAGGCATTCCTCTCTTGATCCTATTTGCTTTTATAATATCCCGAGGCAAGAAGAAAATAACTCGTCTTAGTTTCTTGGGCACAGTTAATTGCGTTTTAGCCATTATTTGTACCACAAATGATGCAATTTTACTGGCTGCTTTATTAAAAATGCTCTTATAGTCTAAAATAGGGATTTGTCATTATATTTCTCTACCTCAGAACTAAAAAACTGTTTTTATTTTTGTTTTCAATGGTTGCTGCTTTCATTGACAATGGCTGTGTTCAGAATAAAGTACTAGTATGTACTGAATACTACATAACATTTGTGACCCTGGAGCACAGGACCAGTCTTAAGTCGCTGGAGTATATTTGTAGCAATAGACAAAAATACATTGTATGGGTCAAAATTATACATTTTTATTTTATGCCAAAAAATCATTAGGATATTAAGTAAAGATCATGTTCCATGAAAATACTTTGTAAATGTCCTACTGTAAATATATCAAAACTTAAATTTTTATTAGTAATATGCATTGCTAAGAACTTAATTTAGACAGCTTTAAAGGTGATTTTCTTAATATTTAGATTTTTTTGCACCCTCAGATTCCAGATATTCAAATAGTTGTATCTCGGCCAAATATTGTCCTATCATAATAAACCATACATTAATGGAAATATTATTTATTCAGCTTTCAGGTTATGTATAAATCTAAATTTTGAAAAAACTGACCCTTATAACTGGTTTTGTGGTCCAGGGTCACATATATAAAAAAATATATAATTTGAAGTAGTACAATTATTACAATGATACTCATTTTAAAATGTAGTATGCTACATTGTCACATGACCACACATTTGTCACATGACCTGATTACATACATGATCAGTTCCACGAGAGGTGTCACGAGAGGTTGGGGCAGTCGTGGCCTAGTGGATAGAGCGTTGGCCTTGTAACCCGAGGTTGTGGGTTTGAATCTTGGCTCCGGCTGGAATTGTCCACCCTTGAGGCACCGAACCCCCAACCGCTCCCCGGGCGCCGCATTGTTGGCTGCCCACTGCTCCAAGTGTGTGAGCACTTGGATGGGATAAATGCAGAGAACACATTTCACTACTGGTTATACTCTGTATAATTGTGTATGTGACAAATAAAGCTCATCTGAGCTTAATCTTTTTATTTTTTCTTAGAAATCATAAAAGCTTATTATTGGTTATTTTGAATTTTAGTCAATTTAGTCAGTCAATTTTGCATAAACTATATAAAAAAATCATACAATATCATTATATATTGTATAAATGCAGAGAACACATTTCACTACTGGTTATACTCTGTATAATTGTGTATGTGACAAATAAAGCTCATCTGAGCTTAATCTTTTTATTTTTTCTTAGAAATCATAAAAGCTTATTAATGGTTATTTTGAATTTTAGTCAATTTAGTCAGTCAATTTTGCATAAACTATATAAAAAAATCATACAATATCATTACATTTTAAATAATAATAATAATAATACAAATAATTAATATTTGAAAATGTTTAGTTTATTTATACAATATATTTACATCACATTTATTTTATATGGATATTATTATTATTATTAACACATGTATAAATGACAATTAAAAAATGTCATGTTCAGTTTAAGAATATTTATACAACATAAAGTTATTTGGATGTATAACAACAACAACAACAACAATAATAATAATAATAATAAGCTCCATGAGTGGTGTCTTGGTGTTTTTAAATATTGTAATGTTTTATTTTACTGTATTTTATCTAATACTATATATATATATATATATATATATATATGCATAAGGATGGTAATGCCGTGAGAGAGTGCTGTAAATATTCAATGATTAATTTGAATAAATCATCAGAAATAAGTATTCCAGTAAAACTATATATATAGTCTGAAGCACAGTGTCTAAGCATTAAACCATGATTCTGACTTTTTATATCGTTGTCAAGGGAGTTACCAAGTGAAGAGCACATTAATAATTCCTGCCCTTATATCTACAGCCGTGTCTCTCTTTGTCCAAAGCAAACCGTGTTAATAGAGCTTATAATTCGGTTTAAAATGAGTGTAAACTCATTGGAGCTGTGTGTAATCAGCAGTGCTTCTGTTTGGCCAGATGAAGTGTGTGTTTACTGGGACTGAATGTGGGACGAGGAGACTGACTTTGATTATATTTCATCTGGCGAAGCCACAAAATGCACGCAAGCTTTCATCTTCCTGCTGCAAGTTCAGCGTCTGGTTTAAGAGACATGGACCAAACACACTGTACACGCCTCCGGTTTGGTGTGTTTGCATACGCTCCCCGCAGCCTGTTTGCTTTCCTAAATGAATCTAATTGTGCAAACGGAGAGGAAATTACTCGCCTCTCATTCCATCTCATCCCATCCATCCCAGAGGGGCCTTCCTCTAAAACTCACCAAAAAAATAAACCGGACATGTCGTATAATTCACTGGCATTTTACTTCCAAGACTCCACAGACTATCAGCACACAGCGTATGATAAGACGACACGCACATGCACGCACGCACGCACGCACGCACGCACGCACACACACAGACACTCTGTGTTAACGCATCTGTATTATCACTATAGTACAGCTGCAAACACACACTATGACTGAATATTTATGTGTGTTTGTTTCCACACAACAAACAAAAAATAATTTTCTTAAGTAAAAAACACTTATATAAAAATGCCCCCCCCATGATCTGAGTCTAAATGATAGATTATTTGCTTTAATAAATTGAGAAACTATAAAAAAATAATGAAAAAAAATTCCAAAAAATCAATAAAACATTTTTTATTATTTTATTATTTAAGCATAAATCATAATAAACACTATTTGATGTATGAAATTAAGAATTAATTCAAAAATAAGAATATAAAAACATCCTTAAAATGTGTTTTTAAAATTTGAAAAAAATATACATACAGTCATGGCTAAAAATATCACCACATGTTGTTTGGGAGGGTTTCAAGAAAAATGATCCTCGCTCGCTCATTCAAAAACAATCTCCAGAATATTCAGTTATCAGACACGAATGGAACTGCAAATGGGACTGGCTTCTATGGTCGGATGAAACTGAAAAATTTGCTTTTTAGCAGCAAACCCTCAAGATTGGTTTGGTGAATGCAGGGATAAAAAGTACCTAATGTGTACAATGAAATACACTGCTGTATTTTTGATGTTGTGGGCCTATATTTCTGCTGAAGGTCCTGGATGTCTTGTTTAGACACATGACATCATAGATTATATCAAATACCATCAGATAAAAAATCAATAAGTGACTGACTGTTAGAAATCTTACAATGGGCCATGTTGGATCTTCCAACCGTACAATAATCCAAACACAAACCTCAGAAACAACACAAAAATGGGTAACTGAGCACAAAAGCATGCTTCTGCTGGCCATTCCAGTCCTCTGACCTGAACCCTGTAGAAGACGAGTGAGTGAACTGAAGAGGAGAAGCTGTGAATCTGAAGGGTCTGGAGAGATTCTGGATGAAGGAATGGTCTCTGATCTCGTGTCAGGTGTTCTCTGACCTGAACCCTGTAGAAGATGAGTGAGGTGAACTGAAGAGAAGAAGCTGTGAATCTGAAGATCTGGAGTGATTCTGGATGAAGGAATGGTCTCTGATCTCGTGTCAGGTGTTCTCTGACCTGAACCCTGTAGAAGATGAGTGAGTGAACTGAAGAGAAGAAGCTGTGAATCTGAAGATCTGGAGTGATTCTGGATGAAGGAATAGTCTCTGATCTCGTGTCAGGTGTTCTCTGACCTGAATCCTGTAGAAGACGAGTGAGTGAACTGAAGAGAAGAAGCTGTGAATCTGAAGGACCTGGAGAGATTCTGGATGAAGGAATGGTCTCTGATCTCGTGTCAGGTGTTCTCTGACCTGAACCCTGTAGAAGATGAGTGAGGTGAACTGAAGAGAAGAAGCTGTGAATCTGAAGGGTCTGGAGTGATTCTGGATGAAGGAATGGTCTCTGATCTCGTGTCAGGTGTTCTCTGACCTGAACCCTGTAGAAGACGATTGAGTGAACTGAAGAGGAGAAGATGTGAATATAAAGAGTCTGGAGTGATTCTGGATGAAGGAATGGTCTCTGATCTCGTGTCAGGTGTTCTCTGACCTGAACCCTGTAGAAGATGAGTGAGGTGAACTGAAGAGAAGAAGTTGTGAATCTGAAGATCTGGAGTGATTCTGGATGAAGGAATGGTCTCTGATCTCGTGTCAGGTGTTCTCTGACCTGAACCCTGCAGAAGATGAGTGAGGTGAACTGAAGAGAAGAAGCTGTGAATCTGAAGGGTCTGGAGAGATTCTGGATGAAGGAATGGTCTCTGATCTCGTGTCAGGTGTTCTCTGACCTGAACCCTGTAGAAGATGAGTGAGGTGAACTGAAGAGAAGAAGCTGTGAATCTGAAGGGTCTGGAGTGATTCTGGATGAAGGAATGGTCTCTGATCTCGTGTCAGGTGTTCTCTGACCTGAACCCTGTAGAAGATGAGTGAGTGAACTGAAGAGAAGAAGTTGTGAATCTGAAGATCTGGAGTGATTCTGGATGAAGGAATAGTCTCTGATCTCGTGTCAGGTGTTCTCTGACCTGAACCCTGTAGAAGATGAGTGAGGTGAACTGAAGAGAAGAAGCTGGGAATCTGAAGGGTCTGGAGTGATTCTGGATGAAGGAATAGTCTCTGATCTCGTGTCAGGTGTTCTCTGACCTGAACCCTGTAGAAGATGAGTGAGGTGAACTGAAGAGAAGAAGTTGTGAATCTGAAGATCTGGAGTGATTCTGGATGAAGGAATAGTCTCTGATTTCGTGTCAGGTGTTCTCTGACCTGAACCCTGTAGAAGATGAGTGAGGTGAACTGAAGAGAAGAAGCTGTGAATCTGAAGGGTCTGGAGTGATTCTGGATGAAGGAATGGTCTCTGATCTCGTGTCAGGTGTTCTCTGACCTGAACCCTGTAGAAGACGATTGAGTGAACTGAAGAGGAGAAGATGTGAATATAAATAGTCTGGAGTGATTCTGGATGAAGGAATGGTCTCTGATCTCGTGTCAGGTGTTCTCTGACCTGAACCCTGTAGATCATGAGTGAGTGAACTGAAGAGAAGAAGCTGTGAATCTGAAGATCTGGAGTGATTCTGGATGAAGGAATGGTCTCTGATCTCGTGTCAGGTGTTCTCTGACCTGAACCCTGTAGAAGATGAGTGAGTGAACTGAAGAGAAGAAGCTGTGAATCTGAAGATCTGGAGAGATTCTGGATGAAGGAATGGTCTCTGATCTCGTGTCAGGTGTTCTCTGACCTGAACCCTGTAGAAGATGAGTGAGGTGAACTGAAGAGAAGAAGCTGTGAATCTGAAGGGTCTGGAGTGATTCTGGATGAAGGAATGGTCTCTGATCTCGTGTCAGGTGTTCTCTGACCTGAACCCTGTAGAAGATGAGTGAGGTGAACTGAAGAGAAGAAGCTGTGAATCTGAAGGGTCTGGAGTGATTCTGGATGAAGGAATAGTCTCTGATCTCGTGTCAGGTGTTCTCTGACCTGAACCCTGTAGAAGATGAGTGAGGTGAACTGAAGAGAAGAAGTTGTGAATCTGAAGATCTGGAGTGATTCTGGATGAAGGAATAGTCTCTGATTTCGTGTCAGGTGTTCTCTGACCTGAACCCTGTAGAAGATGAGCGAGGTGAACTGAAGAGAAGAAGCTGTGAATCTGAAGGGTCTGGAGTGATTCTGGATGAAGGAATGGTCTCTGATCTCGTGTCAGGTGTTCTCTGACCTGAACCCTGTAGAAGACGATTGAGTGAACTGAAGAGGAGAAGATGTGAATATAAAGAGTCTGGAGTGATTCTGGATGAAGGAATGGTCTCTGATCTCGTGTCAGGTGTTCTCTGACCTGAACCCTGTAGATCATGAGTGAGTGAACTGAAGAGAAGAAGCTGTGAATCTGAAGATCTGGAGTGATTCTGGATGAAGGAATGGTCTCTGATCTCGTGTCAGGTGTTCTTTGACCTGAACCCTGTAGAAGATGAGTGAGTGAACTGAAGAGAAGAAGCTGTGAATCTGAAGATCTGGAGTGATTCTGGATGAAGGAATGGTCTCTGATCTCGTGTCAGGTGTTCTCTGATCTGAACCCTGTAGAAGATGAGTGAGGTGAACTGAAGAGAAGAAGTTGTGAATCTGAAGGGTCTGGAGTGATTCTGGATGAAGGAATGGTCTCTGATCTCGTGTCAGGTGTTCTCTGACCTGAACCCTGTAGAAGATGAGTGAGGTGAACTGAAGAGAAGAAGCTGTGAATCTGAAGATCTGGAGTGATTCTGGATGAAGGAATGGTCTCTAATCTCGTGTCAGGTGTTCTCTGACCTGAACCCTGTAGAAGACGAGTGAGTGAACTGAAGAGAAGAAGCTGTGAATCTGAAGATCTGGAGTGATTCTGGATGAAGGAATGGTCTCTGATCTCGTGTCAGGTGTTCTCTGACCTGAACCCTGTAGAAGATGAGTGAGGTGAACTGAAGAGAAGAAGTTGTGAATCTGAAGATCTGGAGTGATTCTGGATGAAGGAATGGTCTCTGATCTCGTGTCAGGTGTTCTCTGACCTGAACCCTGTAGATCATGAGTGAGTGAACTGAAGAGAAGAAGCTGTGAATCTGAAGATCTGGAGTGATTCTGGATGAAGGAATGGTCTCTGATCTCGTGTCAGGTGTTCTCTGACCTGAACCCTGTAGAAGATGAGTGAGTGAACTGAAGAGAAGAAGTTGTGAATCTGAAGATCTGGAGTGATTCTGGATGAAGGAATGGTCTCTGATCTCGTGTCAGGTGTTCTCTGACCTGAACCCTGTAGATCATGAGTGAGTGAACTGAAGAGAAGAAGCTGTGAATCTGAAGATCTGGAGTGATTCTGGATGAAGGAATGGTCTCTGATCTCGTGTCAGGTGTTCTCTGACCTTAACCCTGTAGAAGATGAGTGAGTGAACTGAAGAGAAGAAGCTGTAAATCTGAAGATCTGGAGTGATTCTGGATGAAGGAATGGTCTCTGATCTCGTGTCAGGTGTTCTCTGACCTGAACCCTGTAGAAGATGAGTGAGTGAACTGAAGAGAAGAAGCTGTGAATCTGAAGATCTGGAGTGATTCTGGATGAAGGAATGGTCTCTGATCTCGTGTCAGGTGTTCTCTGACCTGAACCCTGTAGAAGATGAGTGAGGTGAACTCAAGAGAAGAAGCTGTGAATCTGAAGGGTCTGGAGTGATTCTGGATGAAGGAATGGTCTCTGATCTCGTGTCAGGTGTTCTCTGACCTGAACCCTGTAGAAGATGAGTGAGGTGAACTGAAGAGAAGAAGCTGTGAATCTGAAGGGTCTGGAGTGATTCTGGATGAAGGAATGGTCTCTGATCTCGTGTCAGGTGTTCTCTGACCTGAACCCTGTAGAAGACGAGTGAGTGAACTGAAGAGAAGAAGCTGTGAATCTGAAGATCTGGAGTGATTCTGGATGAAGGAATAGACTCTGATCTCGTGTCAGGTCTTCTCTAACCTCATCAGGCATTATAGGAGAACACCTAGACCTGTTAAACCGGCAAATTGAGATTTCATGAAATTATTGAATAAAAGGGTGCCATTAATTGTGGCCAATATGTATTAGAGAAAAACACGTATTTCATAATGATATTTCCCCTCATTTTAAATGCTTATATATATATATATATATATATATATATATATATATTCATGAAATTGATAATATAATAACATCCCTAAAATCAATACAAATATTCAGTTTTTTATGATTTAATCTTAAATCATAATAAAAATTAGATGTATTTAAAAATATATATATTTCATGATTTAAGTATAAATTATAATATATTATTGGATTTTTTTTTATTAATAAACAATGAAAAAATGAAGACATATAAATGCTGTCCCTTCACTCTTTGTATGTTTTCACTGAAAAAGGTCTAACAGATATAAAGAGGGAAACAAAGCTCTGGAAGCATCTTTCTTTCTAGTGTTTTATTGCTACAGACTCGGTATGAGCTGCATCTCAGCGGGAAGCGTCCGTAAGCAATAAGCGGCGTATCTGCCGAACGTTTTGCTGCAGATGTGAGCAGCTGAAATGATCGTAATCAAACACAGCACCATTAAGACTGTGTGCTTGAGACATATATGAGATTTGACTTTCCCTCGGGTTTAATGAAAGAACAGATGCACACCGACATATGCAGCCATCTCCAGCACTTCATCTACTTACACATCAATTATTAACAAAAAGTATTTAAACGAGTGCGCTCCAGCGAAATAATGGTGCTCTAATTGATTTAAGCAGAGAAAAAAAACACAATAAATAAAATAATATCACCACCGCAATTAAGATGAATCTGTAGTTGTACATTAATTAAGGTGAATGCTTGCTGTAATGCAGCAGAGCTGCGGCTGTGTTATCTCATAATCACATTTGTAATGGAGAAGAAAATGTGCTTTTATGACAGAACGATAACACATCAGAAAGAAAGTGACGTCTGCACTTACAGTACACTGAATACAGGTTTCTGATGGATTCATTTCTCTGTCCATTAAGTGCTTTATAATTCAATAGTTTGCATATATATATATATATATATATATATATATATATATATATATGTGTGTGTGTGTGTGTGTGTGTGTGTGTGTGCATGTGTGTGTATGTGTGTGTGTGAGTGTGTACACCTGTTTGGTGCTTACTTCCGTTACAGGTGTATTCCACAAAATACTATATACGTTTATGATAATTCTATGACAGACATAAAAAACTAGTAAAAAAACACACAACAAAATTACAAACTTTTTAACTGTAGTTATAACTGTTTAAAATTAATCTGAAAACATAAAATAGAATTCTTAATATTAACTATACCAATGGTACTAATATAACACCAATATTTTTGTTAGATCAATCAATCAATCAATCAATCAATCAATCAATCAATCATTTTACTTGTAAAACACGAGAGAGATTTTTGAATCCAAAAATATCCAATAAAATACAATAATTAGATACATTTTTTATTTATTTAATAAATAAAATAAAGTGCAGATTTTCTGTCGGTCCAGTGACAAAAGTCGGGCGGCGTCAGGAGATCTGAGAAATTATCACAAGCCCAAAGAAGGTTGTTTTATCAACAGTCACTTGAGTCACTTGCCCTTCATAATCACCTGAAGCGGAGTGCAGCATCAGGACGGACTGGATTTAGAGGAGGAGAGGTGAAGAGAGACGAGCAGATTAGAGGATCTCGCTCTAATGGGAGCAGCCGTCAATCAAATCATGTGCATCAAAGAGGTGACAGTTTGTTTCACGCTCCTGAAATATAATTCTGCGTGACACCGACAGCTCAGCGCTCTGCACTCCACTCCAGCACAGCTTCTGTTATAGTCCTGGTGTGTGAGAGCTTCATACCGGATCACACTCGCAGATCTACGAGGCTGAGACCATAGACTTTAACTAGAACAAGGCCAGACATACAGTACATTCTGTGTGACACCGACAGCTCAGCGCTCTGCACTCCACTCCAGCACAGCTTCTGTTACAGTCCTGGTCTGTGAGAGCTTCATATTGAATCACGCTCGTAGAGCTAGCCAGACGCTGAGACCATAGACTTTAACTAGAACAATTGTTCTAGTTAACTAGACATACAGTACATTCACAATAATGACAAGATTCAATTCAATTCTAATTCAAGGCGTCATGACAGGTCTCGTGATTGTCCGGTTAGGTTCAACTATGCTCATATTTAAAGATTCAGATCATAAGCAACACCACGCAACAGGGTTATTATCATTAATAGAAATGTATGAAAATAAAAAAACGGTCAAACATTAGAACAAAACCAAACAACACAAGACAACATTAATAAAACTAAAATTAAATTGAAAAAATTTAATGTAATTCAAACGACCAACTAAAAATATAATAGTATACCAATGATACTAAACTAACTCCATAGAAAAAGATCTTTAAAAAATATAAATAATAATAATAATAGAACAAAACAAAATACACAAAAATAAAAGGAAAGCATAAATAAAATCATTCGCTGTTTATAAATTATACTAATATGACATTAACATTAGCAGCCCTAAATTATACAAAAAAATAATTAAATTAAATTAAACCTAGATAAAAATATAATAAATAAAAAAGTAAAAATTATAATAATGAAACTAACAATTATAACGTGACAATGAAAACCAAACCTAAAGAAATGATTAGATAAAGATGAAGTCTCTCTTTTAACACACATTACAGGTCTTATGGAAAATAACGTGCATTTTAATACAAAGTTTTTATTTTAATTTAGAAAAAAATATGAGGTCACCTTTATTTTTTCTTTCTCTTTTTTATTTAAGGATCTAATAAATGTAAGGCTGATGTCTTATGTTTCAACCGCTCGCCGTATCGTTCCATGACCCCAGTAATGTGTGATGGAGGAATCAAGTCTTTTTTTCCTCTTCTGTATGTTTTGTTGGCTGAGCGGTGGACGCCCAGAATATTGAACGGCTTATAACCTTGTTAGGGCTGGTATCAGATTGATCTGAAACGAGCGTGACTCAGGACAGTGAGATCAGCTCCTCTCATTCGTTCAGAGGGGAGCAGTGAAACCACGCTAATAAAGCAGGAGAATCTGGATAATGGAGCCTGGCTTTGGAGCGGCTGTAAAACAGACGAGAGCGGTGTGTTCACTGGCCCCGGCCTGTCTTACAAACCTTTTACAGGCCAGAGAGCCGCGACTCTCCAGGCTTTACTGCCGCTCTCACCTTCGACTGGGACGCTGTTAAAGACAGACGACATTTGGTAATTGTCTGAGTGTATTTATTCAGCTGCAGAGCAGCGAGATAAAGAGGTTTTCGCCTGAATGTTCTCTTCTATTGATGCCTTTTTGGCCAAGAATGAAACATAAAACGGCTTTTATTGACTTTATAGACACGGGCTGTTGTTGCGTCGACAAGAAGTAGATGAGATCACATGCACATGTTCACAATCCCAGGCTACTGATGGGTGAGATGCAAGAGGTTGAATTTTAACCACAAGCCCTCTGTATGTATTGTTTTAGTATCCAACATGTCTGCAACATATTTCACCTTTTTAAATCAAACTAAATTAAATAAATCCATTATTATTATTATTAACCTATTTTTCCCCTGCATGCAGCACATTCAGTATACTATGATAGGAGTCGGACCACAGTTTTATAATATAAAACTATATAACAATATATTTCATAATATATAACATATTATAAAGAATATTATATAATTACATATAATACAATTTATTACATTGAGTATCCAACATATGCAGCTCATATTTCATCAAATAAATAAATACATACATTTAACATGATTTGGCTTGTATACAATGATGGCACCAAGTTTTTTTAATAATTTAAAATAATATCATTTTTCAGAATGTATAATAATATATTTTTATAATATAAAAAATATATTTTATGAAAATATATAATACAATTTATAACTTTCAGTATCCAACATCGGTCACATTTTATCCTAATTAAATAAATACATACTGTAGTGTACATACATACATTTTATTTGATTTGATTAAATTTTTTTTTTACACTCATGCAACACGCTTCAGCTTGTATACCACAGCGGCACCACCATATTCAATCACTGAAGCCTGCATCCAATGGACTCCACCGCACTATAAACAGCATCCCCTTTTTAATACCAATAAATCAATGGCATGTCTATTGGCTGTGGCTAATGCACTTTGGAGGCCTTGACCAGGTCAACAAACGGATATTTATTTGAACATGCTGGAAAATTAACGATGCATTCCTTCAATGCATTCCCTCTCTCTTATGCCATGCAACAAGCCTGAAGCGGCACGCAGGTCACATGGAAGTCAGCAGACCCAGAGTGATTGGTGATGCTAGCAGTGATATAAAGACAGCTGGGAAAAGAAAGCGAGTTCCCCCAGTAAACAGCAATGAAGGAGGAGGAGGACTGTGTTACGCCAGTCGCAGATTTAGCCTCCGGCGTGTGAGAAATACGCTGCTCGAAGCTACAGCGCACAACATCGCCTCGTGTGCTCTGAACTCATCGACTGACTCTCAGGACTCAGACTGTATGTCAAGAGCTTTGAGATGTGGGACAGAAGTGTTATGAGGCTTCGGAGCTGCTTCAGTTCTCACTGCTCAGACAAATGCAAACAGGGTTAACAGAGATCCAACAAACAGCACAGCCACTGGAGTCAGTGTTTGGAGTCAGGAAACACTCCTGAAGATCTTTTGAAGGAGCAGCAGATACTCAATACATCTAAACTACAACAACAATAATAATACTAACGGTTAATATTACTTTATTATTACAGAATTTCAAATTATTACTTTGAGTATCTGAAAATAAAATACGCTCATGGAAACATATTAGCATCAACTTTCACCCCAAAATAAAAATACAATTAAAGTTAAATTAATACTAAAGGTAAATTGTGGTTGATTTTACTTTATTGTTATCACAGTATTAATTAGTAGAATTTCAAGTTATTACTTTAAATAAATGAAAATTAAAATAATCTCATGGAAACATCTAATTCCACCATATATATATATATATAATTATAATGAAATATAGTATCGGATAATAAAATAAATACAATTTTAAATAAAATATATGTTTTTTCCCCAAGAGCTGTGCTTCATTGACATAAAAAAGAAGAACACAATTCTAAAATATTGTCAGAATATTTAAGAGTATTATATGTATATGAGGAAAATAAATGAAATATGATTTTATCTTTTCGAACCGAGATTCTCTGCCGTGGAAACAGGCCTCAGTGGGCGGCTGTGATTGACAGACATTGAACAGACCCTCGCTGAGTCTTATCCACTTCCTGTTCTGTGCACTTTAGGCAGGAAATCCTCCTCTCCAATGCTATCTACAAAGAGATGGCATCTATTTTCCTCAGTGACACTTCTTTAAGAGAATAAACACTTAAACGTCCGAGAAAACAACTCTGTGATCAAACTTTTTCCTCTCTTCGTTGACGCTCGCTCAAGGACTGTTTATTCCAAGAGCATGACACTAAGAAACTTCTATTAGCTTTCATTTAGAAATGCAAATGTTTGTTTGGATTCACGGAGAGAGTCGGGCCTTTCAAACGGAGTGATGCGACCGTCTAGAATGTGAATGCATTACGCCATTCACACAGATTACAGCTCTCGCAGCCAATTTATTCCAACACATATTACAACGTATTTCAGAAAGGCTTGCTTCTAAGTGATACGCAAAGCTCCAAACTCGCCATTTCACATACACGCAGGATGATTTGCATGTAACCAGATGTCAAGCAGGTGTGTTTGTGACAAGGCTTAGAACTTTTTAGAGCATTTTATTTTTCTTTTAAAAGGAGGGAAGATTCAGTAAACTACGCTCTCTGTTTAAGACCTTCCATAAGCGACTTATAGTTTAATAACCGTGTTTATTATTTCACGCAGGAGAGTTAAAATTAGTATATCTGAAGAGAAAAAACAAGCTACGGATATGCTAGAATTTCATCATCTTAAAGTCACGGACTGTGCTGAACATATTTGTATTTGCTTCTGGGTATTTAGCTGATTAATAAACAGTCATTCATAAAGCTGAATCATTACAGTATTTGATCAAGCGGTTTTGGTTGTAGGATGCTGTTAGCTCAGATTTAGTTTCAGTAATGTGATATGAATTGCACACATTTCTAATTTCTCTCTAAATGCATCTTCTGGGTTTTTTGTTTATCTATGTGTGTCAGAACAGCTGAATATGCACACTGCAGAAAATAGAAAAGCCTGTATCCTCAGCCATATATGAAACATTAATATGAATCCTGAAGGACAGAGAAAAGCAGTGTTTTCAAGCAGCACAGTTTGACACACTGCAGTGAAAGATGCTGTGTCAGAAAACAAGCATTTCCATATCGCTTTATTATTTTCTCTTGTACTTGATAGTTTCTCTAAACTATACTCCAAACAAACCTGATGCGGTGTTTTATTGGGAGGGGATTTTTTGACAGATGTTTTAACTCTATTTTTAATTACACATTGCTTTGGGTTGTGTTTTATGGCTGGAGGAAATCTCCTTAAACGTAACGGAAAATGTGCCGGTCATTTTCTGCCAAGACATCGTTATTTTTGCAGATGATGATGATGATGATGATGATGATTACAACAACTGAAGAGTTGCTGAATAATTACTCAGACGTATAATTAATATTTAAATCGTAATAATGAAATTATTACAAAAAGTATAAAAGTACATAATATTATACCGTATTTAGATTTCAAACAATGCATAATATTTAACAAGATTATTATTATGAACATAATAATGACAACCGAAGGGTTGCTAAATAATTATTCATACTTACTGTATAATATAATTCATACTTAAAATGTAATAATTATTAACAAAATGATAATAGTACAATAAAGTATGAAATATTGATATTTCATACAGTGCATATATATATATATATATAATAAGAATATGTAACAACATATTATTATTATTGTTGTTGTTGCTGTTGTAATGATGACGAATACTATGTAATTAATTGATGATATATATATATATATATAGAACATTATAGTAATTATTCATACTTAATGTAATCATTTTATAAAATATTATATTTAAAATAATTATTTATTAGTACTATTATTATTATTATTATTATATAACCAAATAATAGATGATACTGTATATAGAATATTATAGATATATATAGATATTGACCTGAAAAGTTAAATAATACTTACTGTAATAATTTCATTAATAATAAAAGTTTATAAAATTAAATAGTGTTTCTATTTAAATAATAATGGTAAAAAGTATTATCATAATAAAGTATTTGTATAAATAAAATGCACTATTATATTAGATTACCCCAGTAATATGCATGCATAGTAAATACATAAGTGCATAAATAAATGCTAATATTGCTGCAGTACATTAGCGCTGCATAACCTCGTCATATTCACACTGCGGCTGAACGGCGGGGTGTCAGCGGCCGCTGGGAACGCTCCTGCTGGGACAACGTAATAATCCCTGTCCCACTGCATCCTGGGAAAGGTCACACAGCCTGAGTGACACCTGTCAATCACTGCCTCCGCCGTAATAAACCCACAGAGAGTAATTACTGCTTAAGACATTTAGTATCATTTCCAGAACTAACCGCTAACTGTTTCATAACCGCCATTCTTCAGTGTGAATACAGAGAGACTTTCCCTTAGTTTTCATACACTGATTGATGTTTATTGGTGAATTTGTCATAAATACCATAAAACAAGCCATGAATCTGGAAGCTGGAGAACTACAATGCTTCCGTATCTCAGAAAATACTCTCATTTCAGCACAACAAATGTAGGTCAATCCTCTGCATCAGATATTCAGCGTCTGTAACACACATCAGAGCGCTGACATCAACACAGAAGATGAAAAACACTCAAACTTCTGCAACTTTTAGTCCATGCTAGTGAACTTCTAAAAGATGACAACTTTTTAGCACAATCATTCTCAAGAAGAAGAAGAAGAAGAAGAAAAGATTCATCCTGTCCTCAGTTGCATATGCATTTCAATCTTCCTACATATTAATACTACAGATTTGCTACAGATACAAATATGATATTACTGTTTCTGGAGTATCTATATCGTACATCAGAGACCATATATTATCTCTAATCCCTTTGACCTTTCGAAAGATGTATCATTTGTTAACATTAATAATAGTTTTAGACAGTAGCCTAATGTCAGACCTGTCCCTGTATCTAGTGTCTCCCTTCCTCTTGTGCCCATATATGGTCCTTCCTGTTTCCTGTAGATTATTAGTTCAGTTAGTCCCAGCCATGTGTCTTGATTATGTTCCAGGTGTCCCTCGTTCGTTCTGTCTATTTATAGTGTGTTCTGCCCCGTGTTAAACATCATGTGCGATGTCTCCATGTGTTCCTCGGTTTGATTGTGAAAGTAAAAAAAAGAAATATTTGAGTATGTCCTCATCTCCTTTGTTCCTGGTTCCCGGAGAAGTGTGACACCTATATAGTAATAAATCTTGACAAAGAGACCCAAACTTCATATTTCTCCTTGTGGAAAAGAAGTGTGCTTAACTTTATTAAAAGTGTACTTTAGTGTACTAAACTTTAGTGTACAAAAAATAAAAATACTTGGTATAATTTCAATAAATTAAAAGGCCATTAAGTGCATTTAAAGAGACACTTGACTGTGTTTAACACACTTAAGTACACTTTTAAAAAGGGTTCTTTCTAAGAATGTCAAAATAATATTGTTTTAATACTATTCGTCATGTTTTAAAGAAGTAATTTTGACTAAAGCACGTGTAAAGTATGTACTGTAATGTGTTATTCAATATTACATATAAAGTTTGTATATTTAAATGTACTAAATGGCAATTTCATCATTACACGTGTGCATCACAAACATATTTAATGCTTGATATACAAGTTTCAAAATAAATGACATTTATAGTTCAGTTTGAATAAATGCTTATCAGCACATTTAGCAGTACATGTTATGATTTGTTTTATTAAATTTGGTCAGAAACACTCAAGTTCAGCTAATTGCAGCAGTTTCTAATATAACGTTGACTTTTCTTTCCCTTAAAAACCCAGATGATTCAGAGATTCTGTGCACGTTGAAGGGGAATCTGACATGATCCGTGATAATAAAGGAGCCTGCTGGTTATTACATTTCCCCATCCAGAGAATTATCAATGATTTACCTGTGCTATAAAAGCAGCCGCTGGGACTCAGGTGAGAAATCTGATAACACTGTTTGTTTGACTTTCATTTATCTCACACTACAAAGGGTGGATGAAAACCGCTTTTCATTTTCCAAACTTTCAGACACGAACAAATATAAAATAAGAACATCTATCAGAGAAACTTCTTTTTTCTCAGCACAATGAAAGAAACTTCAAAAGTGTTGTTGACCTTAACCTTATCCAACCTTACAAAATGAGAAATACTTGACAGCGGGAAAACACACTTTAGCTTGCATTATGCAAAGCTTTGGAAACACATAGCCAAGGTTGCGTCTTTCAAGCCAAGAACATGTCAAGGCACATCATTGTCCTGTTACATCAGCCAAGGATTACTTAACCGCCCTGACAAACACTCAACATCTCAGGAATAAAGCAGCCTGTGCATCTCATCACGGCGATTCTGAAGGAAGAGAAGCGGTGAGCTCTTACCTGTCTGCAGATGTTGGGCGTCCGTTGCGGGGCTTGTTGACCTGTGCGTAGAGAGCCTCTAAGGGCAAGGCCTGGTCTCGGGGGCTCTGCGGACGCTCTGGACCAGGGTTATGGCTCAGGTCCATGCTGCTGTCCAGAGACGAGTCCAGAGAGCCGATCCCGGCGTAGGTGTGCTCCTCGTCAGAGCTGAAGGTTTGGTTGATGTCCTGGATCTCAGCGTAGTCTCGCTCTCTAGCCTGTTGCTCTCGGAGCTCCCTGGTCTTCGCTTGAATTCTACAGACACAAAACATCATTTGAGGTTTAGATATAGTGCACACTCAAGTTCAATTTCAACATCTCTTTTCACATTGGAGTATGTGGTTCCATACTATTATATATTCATGTCATTAATGTGAGTCCCACCACAGGTACTAGTGCCAGCTGTTCAATATTTTAAATAAGTGAAGCTACAATAATTGTTATTTTGAATCCATAATAATGTTTCAATTTATCAATTACGTGATACACTTTTTGTGAGTGTGTAACAGTAACACTGTCATTGAATTGAATTATATATATATATATATATATATATATATATATATATATATATATATACGCTGAACTGACTTTAACTTGTCTCATTTAAAGAAGTGAATTTTTCCTGGTTATTTCTGTGAAGCTGCATTGAAACACTGTATAAATAAAGGTGGTTTGACATGACTTTTGTGAATCTAATAATTAATTCAAAGATGCACAATTAGAACTAATACATACATAATAGAGTACATTTTTTATAATGAATATTTTGATTTGTTTGTCTATAAATGAAAATTCATTTTTATATACATTTTGGGGGACACAACCTCAAAAATATAAGGGTGAAAAAACCTTAAAGTAAAAAATGGCAATTAGTCAAAATAGAAGGTAGAGTAATTTGGATTATCTAAAATGATCATCTTAATTACTCAACCTTCGATTTTGAATTTTATATATATATATATATATATAGTATATAAGTTTTTTGTTAGTTTTTTTTCATTGAAGCAGTTTATATTAAATATTATAAACTTGTAAAGACTTGTTTGTTAAATCAAACAGGAAATGATATCATAGAAGGTGTTTTAAAATATGTTTTAATATATCTGATTATATGGCAAGGTTAGTCCAGTTTGGCAAATGTAATGTGTGGTAAAAACCCCCTAAAAACATAACGGTTAAGTTATGAATGAATGAATGAATGAACAAATAAATAAATGCTTAGTTGAGAAAAAAGCATGAATTTTTTTTTGGCTTAATCTTTTTTTTATTCTTCGTTTGATTGGTGAAGCAGTTTCTTAATCATAAACCTGGAAAGAAAATATAATTAAAGCATTATATCATAGAAGGTATCACAGAATGTAAAAATCTGAAAAAAAGAATAAAATAATAATTAATAAAATATGTACATTTACATGTTCTCAAGGTGTAATGTTGATGGTCACATCACATGTTTTTGAGACAAACAATTCAAACTCTGTTTCACCGCATACTCTAGAGTGAAAATGCATTATGGGTTACACCTTGGGATTCATTTCTGCCTTTGTGTTTCTGCCTTCAAAAGCACCATCAAAAGCAATAGCAGTTAGTCCGTCAGCAATGTATAACATTTATTACAGCCATGAAGTGCCAAAGCTTTTATGTGCAAACGCAACGAATTGGAAGAAAGAGCTCTTGGTCTTGTTGAGACTCCCTACTGCACAGAGAATCCCTGAGCTCAGGACCCCTGCTGGCATCACGGGCTGCTAAACGCCTGCCAAGCCTGCTTTATTTCTGCAAGCCTTTCACTTCTACTGGACTCCTCTAAGAGGAAAAGGAAGAGAGACCTCCGAGGCTCCGTTCATTCGAGCATCTACTTCTAAATCGCTCATGGTAAAGGTTTTGGCCCCTTTCTTGAAGAAGCTTGTCAATGCACAGATCCCCTAAAACAGCCGTTGGGGAACCTTCCCAAGAAGAAGGGAGTGATTTCTTCTTCACATCACTCTGATCTTCCGCCAACCGCCTCTTTCTGCCTTCCCTCTTTCTCAGGAGTTTTTCAAAGGCCAGGCCTGGTGGGCTGAACTCAACTCAGTCTTTTTGTGTCTAATAGACCACATGTGTCGTTGTAAGTGCAGTTAAGGGAAAGGAGAGGCTGGTGCGGACAGGGGAAAGCCTCCTGTAGGGTGACCTCTGTCTTTGGTACCCACCCATCTCATCAGATCCAGATGGGCTCTGGGACTCCAGGGAAGCCCCACCACAAAAACCTGAGCATTTTTAAGTATTTAAGTGCCCTACCTCCTCACCACCTCAGGTCAGAGTTGACCTCTGACCCCTGACATCTATCTGTCAGTTGTTTGATTGACAGCAGTCCCGGGCTGAGAAGAGATGTCGGATTTTCCCAGCGAGACTGAATGTTTCCACACTTTCTCATAAGCGCGATCTAATTTACCAACAATGAGTATTTTCTCTCTGTCACAGGCTAATGCACTTACAATGCCACCGACTCTCTCTCTCTCTCTCTCTCACTGCATCCCGCTTGAGGGAATACAATTGGCCGTGCTAGAATTGTGCGCATTTATGACTCCCGATAATAGACTGGGAAACACTTGGAAATCAACATCAGCATTTTTTCAAATGTGTGTGTGCATTATGGGCGTTTTAATTCCCATTTCTGTTTTTATCCAACCTTTCGGTTCATCGGGTTCATCGCTTGAACTGTAAGGATGCACCAATATATCGGCTGATAATCGGTATTGGCCGATAAAAGCTGCTTCTGCCGATCATTTAAAAACAGTTGATCAGGGCCGATTATATGTGTATAACTCATACTGTGTGCAAAGAAAATGCCTCTCGTGTTGACTTTAGGGCTGGCAAAGTTAACGTGATAACACATTAGCAGAGGTGCATTTAAGCATCTGCTTAAAAAATAGCAGAGCACAAGTTCTGTTTGACCGTATGAATTACCAATAGCTCAAGCCAGGGTCACCAGGTATAGACATTTTCCCTTCACCAAACATTATTGGTAGCGCGGCTCCCATCCGTCAATCACAAACAGCTTTGTGCTTTGTTACTGCTAATTAGAAACAAAGTCTCAGCTCTCAAGTTCGGTTCTTTAAATGTGGCGTGACGGATCACTGTGGCACCTCAGGTCAAGTGCAAGTGTCTTAAATTTACCACAAGTTGTTGTGAAAAATAATCATGGATGAACGTCAGAGGTTGTTGAAAGATACAGTACGTATTACGTCTCCAATAGTTTTAGAACCACGGAAAGATGTCAATAAAACAGAACAATATGTCACATAACATTTACCTTCGGAAATTACCAGTGTTGACAGGTTAACTGCAAACTAAAAGAAGTTAGCTGCAAAAAACACTAGAGAGAAGTTTATTTGCTGTCAATTATATATATGTATGTAGCATACAAACATTTCATTTTGATTTGAGTGTGATTATTATATCGGAATATAAACTATAGTTGAATATACAGCAATAGTTTGGGCTCTGATGCTAATTATGACTTCTAATATTATAGTAATGTACCAAATGAGAGGGTTTAATGTATAGTTCTGCACTTACATTTCACAATTAATTACAAAGAACTGGCGAGTAACACACTGAATTAAACACGACATGTTTAACCCTGCAGGGTTGCAGTGTGCTGTTTTTTTTTTTTACGTACTGTAATGATCTTTGTTTTATTTTAATTTTTCATCATTTTTTACAAGTGTATCAGTATCAGTAGATGTCAGCCTGAATACTCAGCTATTGTAGAAATGTAGCATCTCTAGTTACAAGTTGTTTCTTTCACATTCGAAGGTTGATATCTTGTGCTGATGCTGTCCACCTGCTGTCCACTTAAAAACTGATGTCACAAGTTCTGGAAACTCAATAGGAGGACGAGGCCTCCGGCGCTGTGCCTGTAATGGCCAAATCAAATCGGTGTTTGAATGAGGTAATGAGCACACTGAAGTACAGGTCCAGTGTAACCTGCCCCCTGGAGTACCAGACTGAAACTCATTTAGCGCGGTGGCCTGGGGAGGAGAAGTGCACGTGTGGCTCTGTGTGTGCTTTGTGTATGACAGAAGGATAACTTCAGGTTGAAAACCAGCACGATGAAGACACTGGTCTGGTCTATGAGATTCATTTAACACCATATACTATAACTATCCACGATGAAAAATCATTGCGAGGAAAAGCATTTTGTTTGGTTTTTATTTGTATTGTGGCTCATTGGTAGATCCATCAACAGTGAAGTGGTATTTTATTATTATTATTATTATTTATACACTACTACAGTGTTAATGTTTTTAATTATATATTATTTTTATGTTTTCAGTTTTTATTTACATTTTAGTTTGTGCTATTTTTATTTTTTATTGTATCTAATTACATTTTATTGAGTTATATTTTATAAATGAAGAATACATTTCAGTCACTGTGTCTAACATGTTTTATTGATATAATATAATATAAAATAAAATCAATGTGTCTTATTTCCATTTAAGTTATTGCTTTTCATGTACTACTTATTTTATTTTAGCTTTATTTCAATTACCAAACTTTTTTTCTTCATGTATTTAGTTTTAGTTGCTGATTGTGAATTATAAAGAAAATAGTTACAATCAGTGAAATTAATGATTCAAATAATGCAATGTTACAAGTTATAAGTTGATTATAACTGTAGTTTATAGTTATAATGTAATGTAGCAATGTTTCTCAGAAATATACATTGATTCTGAGAGGATGAGGCACTTTGAAGCCAGATTCATATTCTGCTTTGTATAATAAACTAATTAAATGTAATAATTTGTAATTTTGTGACTTCATGTAGCATTTTCACTTTCTTGGAGGATAGAAAAAAACAACTTTGCACTTAAAACTTGACATGAATTAGTTTGACATTATGAGTATTATGGGGTAATCAGTATCTCTCTGTGTGTGTGTGTGTGTGTGTGTGTGTCTCAACTTCTATCTAAACCGGTTCTGATTTCTCTCTTCCACCGTTAGTTCATTACACAATCAATGGTCCAGTGTGGTGTTAATGCAGGACACAAGAATAGCTGCACTGAGCACATTAGTCCTGTTCTCGTTTCCCATTCCTGCTTCCTCGCTCTCTCCACTTTCTCTTCAGTGCTCATTTATTGCTGGGTTTATCATAGCTTTTGTCTTTTAACAGAAACATTAAGGAAATGTTTCATTTTACTCCTACTAAAATGGAGTAAATCACATGATTTTAGTCGAAGAAAATCACTTTTAGTTGATGTTAATGAGCGAAATAACTAAAGTCTCAAACTTTAACAGACCAATCTATAACCAAATTTTGGAAGAATACATTTGTTTTTTTTATATATTTTAAAACAATATTGCAATTTAAAATAACTGTTTTAGAGATGCTATAGAGATGAGGAACACAAAATGCAACACATGAAACCCTTATCTCCTAAAATAACACATTGACGTACCGAGCTATTAGCTAGTTTATAATGTAAGTGACTGGTTTGTGAATTCTACATTCTTAGAATAGTCTTTAATATCCATATTCCGTTTATTAGAGACCTTCACCTCATATGCCTTTTCAGCTAATTTAAAGATCACATAATTGCTGAATTCCAACAAAAAGGCTCCAACAACGCCTGTGGTGACCTTCCTGATGCATCATTCACAAAGTCACATGACACAAGCACACAGAAGACTGATACTAAAATGATAAAAGTGGAAGAGAAGAGAGAAAACATGATCAAAATATTGGCAAAAGGGAGGAAAAACTCCCCAGTGAGCCGCGATAAAACAACAAAGGGAGAGCAAATCCCTCTTTGTGACTTTCTGGGCTCAAAGCTAATTAGTGTAGATTGCTACTATGTGTGTGTGTGTGTGTGTGTGTGTGTGTGTGTGTGTGTGTGTGTGTGTGTGTGTGTGTGCGGGGAGGCAGAAGAAACACAACAGAAAGAAAGATAATAATGTCGTGTTTGTCTGTCAGGATATATTTAGATGTAACTCTGTCTGCATGTTGTTATCTGCACCAGAGCAAGTAACAGTGAGTGTTAAACTAATGAAGAGTTTGATGCTGTGATTAGCTCACATCTGCCCAGAGTGTCAGCGCGCGCGCACGCATGTGTGTGTGTATGTGTGTGTGTGTGTGAGAGGGAGGCCGTTATGGCAACATATGGGTCGTCATGGCAAATCCGGGATGTTTCTAGGAAACAAGTGAATGCAGAGAAGCAAAACTCTTTCACAAGGTACGAGTTGGCATAATTCAAAAACAGCTCATTAGATGCGATCCATCCATACAGTAATGCCATGCAGGATGATTTATTTGAGTTTATCAGAGCTGAAATGCGTCCAGATGCCGTCAAGCGTGCGGAATGCGCTCCATGCCTCGGGGTCAAAGTGGACGTTTCAGGGAGGAAATTAGTCATTGATCACAGCCTGATATAATCACAAGATAAGGACTGGGAGATTTATGAACTTTGAAGAATGTACAAGGTTCTGCTCTGAGAAAGAGACGGAGGAGAAGTTTGGAAGTGAAGAGAAATGTTTTGAAGCGTGGCATGAAAGTTCACACTCCGGTCCGCCCGCAGTCCTTCCTCTACTCGCTGAATAAATCACCGTGTTTATCTCACGACACCGCCAAATTCCAGACAGACGCAGCCAAAGCCTCCCTCCATATGTCTAACAATGTTTAATTCAGGGTAGAGAGAGAGCGAGATGTTCACATCGATGGCTGGTATTTTTTAAGTGTTACTTGTATTTTTAACATCGCTCCTCGACACACCGAACTGAAGAAAAACAAACACAACCGCTTACAACTTAACTATGTAGTTAAATGCTGTCCTCAGCCTCCAAACGCATACATGTATCGCTGTTAGAGGAATATAAATGTAATTACAAATTTAATCTGGTCCACAATCAGTGCTGTGATCTGCCTCTGAACTCTGGAAGCTAATTGGTCCAGTCAAGCGGTGAACTGTTACAAAAGGCTTCACAACGTAATGAGCTCGTTTGACAAAGCAGAACGACAATGCTAATTATTTTGTAACAAAATTACCGCCGCAATGCGAGGCGAAAGATCAGCTGTGATTACGAGTAACATGCATTAATGCATCAACAAATGAAATGTTGAAGAATGTATGGAAAGCCAAAGGCAATCCCGGGAAGAGTTAATGGAGAAAGAGTTGGACAACTGCTGACGGAAAATCAATTAATAAATCAAAGTAATAAAATGAATGAGAGCAGAAAGAATAAATACAGAGCCACTGTTCCCCACGATATGTACAAACACATGTACAATAACAAAATAACAAAAGTGAAAAATAAAATATAATTTAAAATATTAATAAACACTATTATAGTGTATCAAATACTAAAATAATCACATTATTATTCTTCATAACAATACAGTTTTTTCCAATGTCTGTGTTAATAAATGTCTCAGCACATCAAAACAATATAAAATAAACAGTTATTTTTGCAATATTATATTGCATCGGTGCTGAATGATGTCCAGTGTAATATGAGATTAAACATAAACACTGATGTGGGGTTGTGACAGGCTGATGATAAAAAGTTATTGTAGGTGTTTTGGCTTGGAAAGTTGGCGCTGAAGTGCGCTCCAAATGCTATTTTAAATCCCCTTCCCTGTTAACCTTCAAAGCTCATGCTAAGAGCTAAAAGAAAGAGGAAGCTAGCTGAGATATCCGCTGTTGATTATAACACTGCATTTAAAGTCTATCAGGAACCCAAACAATCCGGGGAAGCGTCGCTGGAGAGTGGAAAGGAAGTCAGGAAGACGGAGCAGAAACCGCTAGTCCCTGATTAGCCACTAATGGAGCCAAGAAGATAAGCTAATAGCCATGCTAATCTACTTCAATGAAGAATCTGGGTGGGAAGAGTTTACCAGGTTCTCATAATGTTTGCATTGGGTATTTCTGCAGTGTGTACAAAAACATAAAGCCTGATTAGCCAAGTGTAAATACACAGAGGATGAAAGAGACTGATGTATCTTTTTGCTGGCGTGGTGATTTGGTGCCCACACACTCCTTCCCATGCACATGCTATAAATGCCCCCCTGCCATGGTGGTCCGCTCAGTCAAGTTACATATGGTGGACAGGACAGCATCCATGCAACAGGCATAAACAAGGCCTCATAATGGTCACCGTGTTCCAGCAAAAACGCAGGCGGGAGCTCCAGGCTCTGCTGGAGCCCTTGATTCGGTGTGTTGAGGACTAATGAAGGATGGGAGGCAGTTTGGTAGGGGGGGGCACAGCTGCTTACAATTTACTCGATTGTGACAAAAACAAATGCCACTGATGGCAACACTTCATCAACTTCACTCCAAATCACGCCAGCGAAGGGCAGTGCTGCTTCTGAGCAGTTTTGCATATTTTTACCCCTATACGTGATACAGTGGCTCCCAAAAATCTATTTTAAAAAATGTACTGCAATTACTCGTAACCAGCTGCTCTCAAGGTCATCTGGTCCTCATGTTCACAGATGTGCCCTAGCACAGTAACCACGTTACACTAGTGATTGACAATCAATCTACTGTTATTTTATTTCAAACTTAATTTTGTCCTTCAAAAAGTGTGCTTGTGCTATTTTTAATTAAAATAAATGGCACTTGGTTTGATATTTTGTTATCTAGTGCAATGACATTCATACATTTTTAAGAGTGCAAATGCTTTTTGGGGCCACTGTGTGTATTCATATAGTTGAACACAAAAACATAAATGGAACATAAACGGGCAACATATATTATAGGTTCACTGGAAAACTGTGCCTCTACTGGGCCTACATTTGATCAAAACTTCAAAAACATCCCAAAACTGTACATGCAACTGTACCGGCAGCAGTAAAACCAACAACTTGTATTCCTTTTTAGATTATTGATTAATAAAGACTTGTTTTCAGACAGTTACTGTAGTTTATGAATTGTAAAGTTTTCATCACATAACCAGAGCTATGACATAGTAAACTTGCTCAGTAGCGCACCTGGTGCAGCATTGCACCTGTAATATGAGTCCTGTAAAACACAAGTCATGATAAAAGAGCTCAAAGACTTGAAGAAGCCACATAACATGGCATGGCAGCTTGAGCAAATGTGTTTTTACCTCAGGCTTGCTTTTGTTAACAATTTCGGTTAGGTTTATCAAAGTTTAGTGTAGGTGATACACTATTTTCGAACATATATGATGATATAGTGGCACCCACCAGACATTGAATTTCCAATCTGACATGATATGTACAGCAAACGACTTTTATATGTCTGGCAAAATTTAGAGAAAAACATGCATTTAGACATTTGACTTACAAAGCGCTACAAAATGTGGAAGATGTAACATAATATATATATATATATATATATTTATTTCCAGAAATTCAGGCACAGGCACAGTTTTGTTCCAATGAGCTTGTAAATGGGGCTCAGAAAAAAGACAAATAAGGATGCCATATATGCATCAAGCATGTGCATTTTCAATTAAGATGCATTGAGACATTTTCACACAGCTTGTAATCAAACAAAAAGTGCCAAGTTTGAATAGTTGAAAGTGAAAATTGTGTAGAGCAGAGGAGATATTCAAATATTTATCAAAACAAAAGGACTATTCCTCATTAACAGTTTTTTGGCTTCAAACTTGAAAATATAGCACTAAACTCTCATCGTGTGTTCAAGTGATTTGGACCTGGAGAGGGTTTTCTTTTTCCTGAAAATTCTAGTTTGTTACAGCATTGGACTTTAACTTTTTAGTTTAACAACTTCCCCAAAAATCAATCAAACAGTCAAAAAATAATAATCTTTGGAACTGATTGATCGTAGGCCTCGTTGTGTTTTTTCACTCAAACTGAGGTGGATACGCTCAGATCAATAAGTTCGGATCAATCAGCTCCAAACAAAGGCATACGAAACCTGTGCAAACGGAAAGAAAAAGAGTTAACACAAATATATTAAACCCAAGATTTGGTGATAATATTGCAAAATGAGAGATTATCAAATAAGACCGATTATATTTGACCGGGGACACCAAATTAGGTAAGATTTTCAGCACAGAGCAAGGGTTGCATCATACCAACTACTTTTATGGAGATGTTTGGTCTTTTTCTGAGGTTTTTAGGGAACCGGCGGTCAATATGATTTTTGCAGAGCAACAGTTTTTTGGATTTTGAGGAAATTACGACATAATTTATACATTCGGGGGAACTGTTCCTTTAATATCATGCCCGTCAAGACTAAAACTAACTGCAGAAAGTTATTCTGGAAGAATTAAGTCATCCAGCTTACATACGCCAGCGCTAAAGCCAGAGCTTCTGAGTCATAGATTCATTTCATAAACATCCTTGAGGGTCAGGTGCGCTAAAAAGCGGGCTGTGCCCTCCCTGCCATAAATAGATAGGCTAATGGTGGCACGTTATGAAAATGAATCTAGCCTTCTGCATCACTAAAAGCCCGTCAAAACGTCAAGATGAATTAACGATCGGTCGTGTCAGGAGAGGGCTGGCTTTGGCCGTGGCCCATCTCGCATCCTCGTCTTGTTTTAGCGCTGCTGGATACAATAGCCATCAGCGGCACCTATCACCTGATCTATAATTTCAGAAGTGTGTAGAAATGGCAGTCTCTGCGCCTCATATAATCAATCAAAACCCCTGCTCGTGCACATACGTGCGCTCACACACACACACACACACACACACACACGACTCTCTAACCTGCGTGCAATAACAGCCCTAAAAATACGGCTGTAATTGATTTTCCTAGCTGTCAGTCTCCCTGGTGAGAGACTTTGTATATCGCATCACCACGTGGTGGCTGGCAGATTATTATTATAACAGACCGATTTCCCTCAAGGATTCCCTGCTATCAACTCAAGGAAAACAGCAGAGGAGAAAAGGAAAAAAGAAAGATAACCAGAAAAAAGAGCAGTGTATAGTAACTAAACAATACCAAAAATGGCAATGTGGGAAATATGAAAACCTTCCAAAAATAAATACGGGCAAAACGCGAGCAGGGTTTAGCGAACGCCGTGCAGCCGGCCAACACTTATCTCCCGACGTTCCTGCCGGTTTTCCTGCCTCTGAGGGCCCGAGGTGGTAGACGTATAAGAGCGGGGGCCTGGAGAGCCTGCTGTGTTTGGGGCAGAGCTGGCAATGTGTTGGATTCCCAGCCCACAGTGGAGAGAGTCAGAGACAAGACAAGCGCTTCGAAATGCAGTTCAGACGCTGCTTTGAGTGGACGCAGGCTTATTGTCATCGCAGGGCCTGAGCCATGCTTCTGCTAAAGATGGGATCGTGCCTATTGTTACATTTCACTTATGCAGCATCATCAACCGAGGCTTGACCACAAAGTGTGCTTTTTTCGTGGCTGTAAAGTGTGAAGGCCATTTTATTTATTTTTTTACATATACAGTGTCTTGGTTGAAAGTGATTGAGTGAATCTTTGCCCTTTATTCAAACATTTTATTATTAAGGATTTTATAAGCATATTGCATAGTTGTGCTGGGAGCGTAAAACTAATGTACATGCTCCGTTGTTTCATTTGTTATAATGTGATGAAACAAATTCTGCCATAAAAATACATTAAAAAATAAACACGCATATCACACACAGACCTTATTGAGTACTGCACTGGAAAATGGTTTCTGTGATGAAAAACAAGGAGAATCAATGAAATATTAAATATATTCTTGTATTCAATGTATGATTTATTTCCTCTGAGATTGTTGCTTTTCTCACATATTGTACATAGTAAAATAATGTTTCAGGGAAAAAAAAGCATATTAGAAATTAAAAGCTCTTTTTTATGTGAATATATATTAAAATATAAATGTATTAATTCAAATCTGTATTTTCAGCACCATTACTCCAGTCTTCAGTATCACATGATCTTCAGAAATCATAATAATATGCTGATTTACTGCTCAAAAAACATTTCTGATTATTATCAATGTTGAAAACCGTTGTGCTACGTCATATTCATATTATATTATATATATAAAACCCCATATTTCTATTTAAAACTGCTGCTCTGCTCGTTATGAGAGGGAAGATAATATCTGCCTAGAAACAACATTGCTAGTAATTTGAGAGCCAGGAAGCCAAAATGACAGTAAAATATATATATTTTTCAGTTTTCTTTCATTCAGTCCCTCACTAAGGGCCTCCATTTAGTCCGGAGCCCAAAAGAACCTCCATTATTAGGTTGGTTCCTTCCGTTCAGAAGCACAAAAAAAACAAACAATCCATACGTGATCAATTTAATGTACTGTTATAAAAGCTCTCAACCGTTTACACCAATGACATCTAAGAGCTTTCCCAGAACTTTTACCTCCCCGGACCCCATTAACTTAATTAGACAGTTTGCTAATTTCCCAGGCAGCGGTGGTTAATTGAGAGGCTTTTTACGGGGATTGGGACGCAGCCGCTCACCTCTCCTGCTCCAGCCTCATTCTCTGCATCTCCTCCTCGCTGGCCTGAGTTTCCTTCATCTTGCTCTTGCTGGACCCCTTCCGCTCCATCTTGTCCCCTTGTCTCTCGTCTTTATGGTTTTTGCTGAACCTGCGGCAGCGGAGACAGAGTGTGGGATGAATTCAGACGGACTGTTTGTGTTTAAGGTGGTTAGAGGGATAAACCATTCTCTTTCTTTCTCTTTTCAATAAGAGCACTGGAATACCTAAAGGAAATTAAACTGTCAGAACATTTGACATATCAAGGAGAGAACGGCCAGGTATAACAATATATCCCTTCACATTTCCACAAAAAGACTGCAAATAACACTACTTTATGCATGCTTCTAAATGCATTTAAATACAGTTGCATTAGAAGCGTCTGTCAATAATAAAGCTATAATATTATAACAGGAAATAGAGCAACAGCTTTATGGAATCAATTCCAACTTATTTCACCAGTAAACAATAAATAAATAAATCCATCCAACCATCTGCTGTCTGTCTGTCAATCTATCAGTGTTTCAATGAGGCTTTTACAATGGAAGTGAATGGGGCCAATTTGTAAATGTTAAAACACTCACTGTTTTACAATATGTATGTTAGCATGACTTTAGTGAAGGAAAACAAATATACTATTATAAAAATAAATCAATAAGAATATAAGTGGGGCTTTTGCCTCATCTGAAATACTCTGTTTGTTGTGAACTGAAGGGAACTAAAATACAAGGTTCTAGGGTTTATAACTATTGTAAACGTTTCATTTCATTTAGCATTATTTACATCATTTTCAAATTTTGAAAACAAAAAGTTACTTATAATCCAATGAGACTAATCCATGTTTTTTTTTTTCTCTCAACACTGCAATTTTGACCCGGTGTGACTTTTTTTTGTATTTTTTGTAAATCTTACTAAAATTGGCTCCATTTATTTCCATTGTGCTGGGTTATTAAAATACTTTTTAAAATGAATTTATTTCATTTTGGCAATCAAAATTAAGACATGGTCACGATCCTGATCATTAGCAAAACTTGAATTATTTATGTATTTATTGTTTTGGCAGTCATTATTCAGACATAATCCTGATTATTAGCAAAACGTTCACAGACAAAGAAGATCCATGTTCAAGCACTGCTTACCTAGGGTTCATTTCCGAACTAAACAGCATTATTTTGGTTAATGCAGTGAACAAACAAGCATGAATCTGATGTGAGAAACACACCCCTCATCTCAAATTCCCAATTGTGCAGTTCCTATTGAGAAGACTTCAGAGAAATGTGACTTCATCCTTGCACCACAAATACAGTCGGTTGAGATTGATTTCAGAATATTCCTTTAAGGGGTCTGATAACATGAACTCTTACCCTGGATGGCAGTAACTTGGTTAAGGAATTAACAGGAAGTGAGTAAGCAGAGCTTTAGAGATAAAGTTTTGTATATAGGCCTATATATATAGATGTGTGTGTGTGTGTGTGTTATCAGTCCCCAAAGACATCACCCGACTAACTTCCTCAACCATTGTCCCTTCCTGATTCAAATCTTAAATGGTTACACTGTCCAGCCTTTGGACAGGATGCGGTACAGACGGGCTTCTCACTCAGTCAATGAACAACACCGTGTCATTATCAACAGCTGCCTTTGGGACCCGACGTCTCCGAGGCATGTCTGTGATGTCATTTCCTGTGCACAGCTTTAGCTGGAGGGAAGACGGCCTGTGGTTCGTCTTCCAGTCAAAGCAAGACTCATAACATACATTTCCAATAATTCTGAGAGAGTTTTATGCATGTACAGAATTACTGGGGTGATAATCAAATTCTGTACAAATAAAGCAATAACAGAGAGTGTGCAATTCCGTGCGGCGACAATATGAATGAGTGTCTCCAATAAAACCACATTTCCATTCAATGAACGTAATCATTTTCATTGACTAAGTTGCTTTCTCGCAACGCCTCCATTCAAGTACGAATGTGCATTGATCATGAAAATAATTTGATTACCAGATAAAAAAACTCACTTCAATAGTCAGCGAATGGATGTGTGATGGCACATGCCCTCAATTTCCCAAAAATCCAATTTCTAAAGCAAACTAACCACCGTAACCCCATGTTTATTTTCTTAACTCTCTCGCCAAGGTTCAGCGGAGACCACGTTCTCCCCAAACTCAACAGAATGACCTCAGACGGTTGATGAATATATTCATGAAATGGGAAACCCTTTTCCCCAAATATGTTTATTGTTCTACTTTCCACGGACTGCTCTAATGACCCTCGGTCCAGCACGGGATTGTGGGAGATATTCTCTTTTGGTTACATAAGCTTTGAAAAGCCAAACTCTCGGATACTGTACATTACCTGATTAATTCATCAACAAATGGCCCGGGTCTAGGCGTAAAAGTCCACCGCATGCAAGCTAATATCAGCGAGGCTCGATCTATCACTGCTCTCGCTGACAGCCTACCGTACATCTCAAGGACTTTTTCATCAACTCTCCTTAAATAATCTTCCTTTTCAGTACGTCCCTTCTTAAAACCACACGTGGAGAGGGTTTTAGAAATGAATCTATATCAAACTTCTACGGCACACAAACAGGTAAGGTCAAAAGTGACTCTTTCAAAGGGTTTCTTGTGGGCTGAATGCACATTCTTTAACCCTTACCGTCAACGTCAATTCACTGATGTAATGGACCTAGTGCATTGTGTTTTATTCATCTCCACAATGCCTGAGGCTTTAAGTGTAATTGTCACTAACACATGGACAGACTGTGTAATGAACAACACGACTGGGTTGTATCTGATGTGCAGAAAGTACTGTGACTACAGACTGTGACCTGTGGGATGGGACCGAGTCTCCCAGTTCACTTCGTTCATTTTGCTAAACATGGAAAGTAATCCGCTCTGGCACGTTCCCTAGACCTCACATTGAGTTTGTTTTCACTCTTTACAAGAGCCTCTTATAAAGACCCCAAAGAAATGGCTCGGCGTCAGTGATGTTAGGGGGAGAGACACATTTGGATATAATTTGATTATAAACATGGATTTTAAAATGGAAATTTGGGATATTTACACACTTTAAAAAAATATGTCTGCAGTTTGTTATCCCTAATTAAAATTCAACATTAGAATAAGTAATAATGTGTTGTTTCAACTTAAAAAAAATAAGTGTTCGTGCTTGATATCAAATTATAAGTTTAGTTAACTTTAGTTTAGTTAAGTTATATCAAAGATTTTAAGTTGTAAATATTAACAAATATTTTTGCTTGGTTTTCCATTTTACTTTTTTTATATTGTATATATTTTCTAATAGTGAATTCTGTAAAATTTTAGGAGTATATAAAAACAATGCAAACAGACATGAACCAAAAAAAAAACTCCAATGTTATGTTTTTTTGTTCTTAAGTAAACCTTTATGTGAAAAAGAACCAGTTCTCTTTGCATTCACACTGATCTTAAAAGTGAACTCACATCTCGTTTTGCTCCACCCTGATAAGGTTTCACTCCATTTTAGATTCACATTATAGTTTTGTAGAATCCAAAGCACTTGGATATTAATATTACATTTTCTTCAATTTCACTGTTGCAATGTACATTCTTGTATATCTTAATCTCATTCATACATCAGAGTTGTTATTGTTAAATAAAATGACTAAAAATGTGTTCATTGAAATAAAGCTAAAATAATAATAATAATAACTAAAACTTGAAAAAAGAAATAGAAATGTTGCATTGACAAATTACTAAAATAGAAATGTTGCATTGACAAAATACTAAAATAATATAAGTTGAAGCACTAAAATTACAAAAACTGACATACAAATAAATTAAAGATAATTAAAAAAACAAGAACTAATACAAAATTTAAATCACTTAAAAATTATGAATACTTAAAATTCAATAAAAAACTGAAAACATATCTAAAAAAATATTAATACATATTAGAATAGCATATAAGTAACACTAAAATAAAAATTCCTTCAATCCATCTACTAATCTAAATAATCTATTAAGAGTTGAGTTTTATTGTGTTTACATATTCTATAAGCCAAAATGTCAGCTAAATTTCTGAGAGCCCTAAAAAGCCGCAGTTATCTGAGACTGATGGATCTGAAGAATCCAAATCTGTTTTTACTGCACATGGACATCTGAAACGAACAGGACCGACCGGTCTCGACACGTCTTCTGTGATCAAACGATCTGAACAATCCCTAATAGCTTCAGCAGTATTTTCTTGTCTATGCTACACAGAAACAGAACAAGCTGAATGGCGGAGACATAATTAAGTGGTGAACGAATCAGAAACAGCACAATACACGGAGACAATGTTCTCTGTCCTTTTGTGCTCCAGCTGAATGAGCTTGAATCAGTGCTATTGGTGTTGGCAGAGCTGGCAGTGAGACGGGCCGTCACTCGTAATAACGCCAGAATCTGGACTCAGCGGTAGGTGAACAGTCTATTTGTGGAGAAGTTTTAAAGCTGTTTGCTCGAGCCCTCGGGTCAGTTTACCACTCACTCACTCACTCACTCACTCAGCACAGGATACAGCCACAAATCCAGCAAATCTATCTATCTATCTATCTATCTATCTATCTATCTATCTATCCATAAATTCACTTCAAGCTTTTTTTTGTGAGTAGGTTTGTATGGCACTTACTCTCTCTCTCTCTCTCACACACACACACACACACACACACACACACACACACACACACACACTGTGACTTCATCATAAAGTGTGGTCTCCAGTATCCAGAGCACAAAAGTACAGTTTAATGGGCCATCACTAAGCATTTCTCCCCTCTGCTCCTCTGACAGCCGTGAGTAATGAGCACCTAAACACCTGCCGGCTTCAAACACACACACGCACGCACGCACGCACGCACGCACGCACGCACGCACGACACACACACACACACACACACACACACACACACACACACACACACACACACACACACACACACACACACACACACACACACACACACACACACACACACATGCCTGTGCAGGAGAGAGAAAGAGAGGTAACACTCAACATCACCTCACACACACACACACACACACACACGCGCGCACACACACACACAAGTTTGTTTTTCTATCACAATAGGACCTCCCATACCCTTCTGCTGCTTAAACCAAACACATTATAATTACTACACCCTTCCCTACGGCTTCTGGCATTTCTTATTTCTTACATGTGAACTATGGCCTTTGCCATGCTCCAAACATCACAGGAATAGTGTATTTACACACTACTCATACTATTTCTGCACTAGGTCGTAAGCATGCTATGCAAATTTAGTAGGTCAAACAGGCATTCAACACAGTGTCTGTATACTGTGAGCTCTCCTTGAATTTCCATTATCAAGAAACTGATTTTAACGGATCTGCTTGACTCATTAGTTGACTGAACTACCAATAGATTAGACCAGCGGTCTTCAACCGGGGGTCCACGGCCACCAGGGAGTCCGCAGTGGCCAATTAATGTTTGATCACAAATATTTTTTTGTTACACAAAGTTCCATGTTTCTGTCGCCTAAGGGGTCCTTACCCTGAAAAACATTGAAGACCCCTGGGTTAGACATCTGTGACCCTGGAGCACAAAAGCAGTCATAAGTCGCTGGAGTATATTTGTAGCAATAGCCAACAATACATTGTATGGCTCAAAATTATACATTTTATTTGTATGCCAAAAATCATTAGGATATTAAGTAAAGATCATGTTCCATTTTTATTTTATTTTTCCTACCGTAGATATATCAAAACTTTTTGATTAGTAATATGCATCGCTAAGAACATCATTTGGACAACTTTAAAAGGCAATTTTTGCACCCCAAATAATTGTATCTCAGCCAAATATTCTCCTATCATAACATACATCAATGGAAATATTTTTTTAAATCCCTGTAGTCCAGGGTCACAATTATACACAGACAATTGACTGAATCAAATTGGTGTAGAAACTATTTTAAATTAAATTGCTAGTACATTTAGCAAATAATTACAAAGAAAATAGTAAGCAACACAATTTATTAAATGTTAATTATGTTTATTAAGACTTTCTTGTAATAATCTGAGTAGTTAAAATAACAGAATTTAGAATTTAAAATATTATAATTTATTTAAAAATAATATATACACTTCCATTCAAAAGTTTTGATTTGTTTAATGCTTTCAAAATAAGGCTGCATTTATTTGTTCAAAAATACAGCAAAGACAGTAACATTGTGAAATATTATTACAATTTAAAATAACTGTTTCCAAAGTGAATATATGTTAAAGTGTAATTTATTTCTGTATTTTCAGCATCATTACTCCAGTCTTCAGTGTCACATGATCTTCAGAAATCATAATAATATCAAGAAACATTTCTGATTATTATCAATGTTGAAAAAAGTCATGCTGCACAATATTTTTGTGGAAAGAAACCATCATACATTTTATATTTCAAAGTTTATCTGATGAATAGAAAGCTGAATATATATATATAATTTTTTTCAACATTATACATGTAGTTTGTGATCAATTTAATGCACCCTTGCTAAATACATTTATTAATTTCTAAAACAATAATAATAATAATAATAATAATAAATGTAATTAAATTAATAGTAGTGCATGTATTTTTCTCAACATATTATACAAATTTCACAAACTGCAACCATATGTTTCTCACAGCACAGTATTCATGTATTCTGTTCTAAGCATACAGTATCTATTATTTAGTCATGTTATGTTGCTGTTTTCACTCTGGGAGCACGAGGAAGGTCCACACAATAGTTTTTTCTGTTTCCACAAGATTAGACCAAAGACCATATTTACACAAACACACTCCAATTACACCTTCAGCACAGAATCAGAGATTTACTCAATCAAGGCCTCGTACAGGAGTCACTGCATCCGTCACGACACGAGCCAATCGAGCTTTAATACTCAACAAAACGTGAGTTTACCCAAAGGACCAAGCTATTATACTGAACAGCCCACGTGTGCGGCGGAATAATGCCATCTCCTCAATCACTCCTTCATCTCTGTCACCAGCGCTGTCACAGCTAGCATTTCACTACACAGAGCAATGCGTTACAATGGCCTGTTTACACTACAGAGACGTGACACGGGACGCATGCGTCTACAGCAATCACAACACAGCAATGAATGTATCGCATGCCCAACCCAGTGTGCTGTGTGTTTGTGACCTTTCACGAGAACATATGCACTTGATATTGTAGACTAATAATACTTTTATTAAAAAAGGGTTCAAAAGAAAAGATATATAAATGAGTGACTCTGATTATTTTACTTCAAATAATTTATTCATTTAAATTTCAAGAAGACTGCAACTTAAAAAATAAATGTAACATTAAATTATAGATAGCAATTATTTTATTTTAAAATAAACAATTTTAGTTAAATTATAAAAAACAGCAATATGACAAAAGAAAATCTGAATGCATTATTTTGTGTGATTTTTTTAATTTTTTTTATAAAAAATAGCAAGACAAATGTAATGCATTACACGTGATTATTTTATTTAAATAATAAAAAACAACAAATTAAAAAAATATTTGAATGCATTAATTACTGTGATTAATTACTGTATTTTAAATATTTTATTTTATTTGTTTAAAAACAGCAGTCTAAAAATGTCAATTTTAATGCATTAATTTAGTACAGTTCATTATTTTCAATAATTATTTCATTTAAATAATTACAGCCAGTCAATAACAAAAAATAGAACACATTAAAATTGTATGATTAATTTTAAAGTATTTCATTAAAAAACAGCTAATTTTAAATTGTATATGAATTAAAAAAATGTTTTAATTTTAAATATTGAATTTTATTTTAATTTAAAAGTGATTTAAATGATGATATGTAAATATGCACAAACTCTTTTTCCCCCTAAAAACAGGGCAGTTCAAGCTTGACAGCCCTAGAAATATTACATATATATATATACGAGAATTGACATAAAAAAAAAAATATATATATATATATATATATATATGTGTATATATATTTTTTTTTATGTCAATTCTCGTTAGGTCTTAGTTCACAGATGACATTCACCCAGACATATACTTTCATAGAAATACAATTTTCAGTTGTTCTGGCGTATCTTTCATTATAATCGGCCTTTCAGAGCAAAAGCCAGGGCTGTTCTGCTCCTATGGCGAAGCCCGGCGACCGCATGTAATTTTAAAATCTCCTTGTTAGGGTGTTGAAGAAGAGAAAGCTGGATCTGTGCGCTCCTCCTGTTCCTCTTGTGTTATAGGGCAAGTGGAGGATGTTCACTCAAGGGCAAAGAAAGGCAGAAATCACAGCCAGCATTTTAAAGACGGCGGGTCATATCTAATTAAGAGGAGAGAGACAAAACGAATGAAGGAAAGTGCAGGAGACTCAAGTGTCTCTCCAAATTTCCCTAGCCTTCAGTACTTAGCCCATGTTAATGGGAACATCATTATTTTCCGCCCGAGTCACTACACCGCCGCCGTTGTCCGGGCGACAAGCTCTGTTGTTTATAACGATGTTATGTGCCAAAGCTGCCCATTACGCCGGTCCCCACGGACCTCATTATCCCTGACCTCTTACGTCACACCGCCATCCGCTGACAAACCCAGCATCACAGGAGGTGCGAAAAAAGATGGCAAATGAAGATACCCCGGCCTTGAGTCTCCTCCTTAGTAAAGATGATGTAGGATTGACAAACACTTTGCATCACACACACTCAAGAAGGATGTCGACTAGAAAAAGCGAGTTAGCATTAAAGCTTTGTTATTTCTGTGGAATGAATTATAAAAACAAGAAGGCAAATTAAAATATTGGTGCAGAGGGTTACGGGAAGCGTCCTGCTAACTGTGAAGGGCACTTGATGAATATATTCATGATATCACTGCTGGAATCCGGAGGGGGTCGCAATAGAAAAGTTATTTTACACATCCATCCTCTGTGTGTGTACATGTGTATGGACATCATAAATATATGCAGCTTTAACCAATTTACAGGAATCCCTAGAGGCCAAATAGATGGAAGGGATATTGGTCACAGAAAACCCAAGGAGAACAGAACTAGATTTGCACTTCCAAGAGGAAATACCATTGACGTGAATCACATGTAGGCTACAGATGTAGTTTATCAAGGACGGTGGTCAAATATAGACATGTTTTTGGTCGTATCATTTTATTACAGAATATAATGACTGGCCAATCAGAAGCAAGTGTTCCAGAGTTGTGTAAAAATAAAATGTATGAATAAAAAATATGTACTTTGTAAAAATGCATTGAAGAAAAGTATTAAAATAAATGCAAGAAAGAAAACCAGTCACACTTTGGTTTGCAATTATCAGAACTATTTAATCATTGTTCGTTGGGCTGTTTATGGAAGCTTGTTTTCCGGCACGGAAATATAAATACATTTTTTATCTCACAATTCTGACTTTCTTTCTCACAACTTGGACATTTCTTCTCTGAATTGCAACATTACATCTCGCAATTGAAAGTTATAAACTTATAATTGCACATTTATATCTCATAATTCTGAGAAACAAGTTAGAATTGGCAGATGTAAGTTCAAAATTGCAAGATGTAAACACAATTGTGAAATATAAAATAATAAAATAACAAAATTAAGCTCAACTATTCAAAAAGAAAGTCTGAATAGCGAGATGCAAACTCACAATGACAAACTTGTCTTTTATCCTGAGGCAGAAACAGATTTCCATAAATGTTGGTTGAAAACAAAATAGAGCTGTCAAACTGATTAATCCTGATTAATCGCATCCAAAATAAATGTTTGTGTTTATATTATATATGTGTGTTTAAATATACACACACACACACACACACACACACACACACACACACACACACAATGTCAACTGAAACTGTTATTTTCGATGTGACTTATCACGATTAATCGATTTAACAGCACTAAAACAAGCTGCATCTTCGATTATGTATGTTCAAGCTTGAAAAACAACAACCACAATTTGGTCTCCGAAAAGATTTAAGAGATTAAAAATGACTGCGATTTACAATAAAATTATTAAAACAATGTCATCATTATCTGTTGCAAGGTGAAAAACAACAACTCAAGCTGTATGCTTTAGTATGTCTGTTGAAGCTTAATTAATTGAAGCAATCTGTGTAGTACAAGAAGTGGGGGGGGGGGAATTCAAAGGGGTGCTGCTTTGCAAATACTGCAATTATGATATGCCACAGAGCATATGAGATTCAAACCGCATTAGCAAAAAGCAAAAGTGATCAAACGTGGAAGCTTGTGGGAAGTGCATGAGTTGAATGTCATGGAGGGAAGCGTACAGCACTGTCAGCTACTCTGAGGGAGTCATTAGCTTTTGCACTGCATAGAAACAGAACATGATTTTAACATATCGCTAGGCTTCTCAACCCTTCTCTCTCATCTCTGTAACTCCGTCCAGACGAGCGTTTGGATCTGACACCTACTGTGTAACCCAGCATATTTCACACATGCCTGTGCTAGCAAGAAACAGGGCAAAAGACAACAGTTTAATGTTCCCCATTCATCATCATGAGACATCTCTAAAGAGTGAGAGTGTGAGTTTAAAGGGGGGTACAATGCTGTTTCATGCATTCAGAGTTGTTTACACAGTTAAAGAGTAGGATTCTTGTGCTATGCATGGACAAAATTTCAAAAAACTATTTGGATGTATAACATTACATATTTCTGTGCCAAAAATCTCACTTCCAGGTACGTACAAGTTTCGGAGAGTTTTTCCTCGATCGTGGCTCTTGCTGATGTAAACGACGGTGGAACTCCTTATATGGGCATTTCTCCCGGAAGAACGCACCCGTGCACGCATCGAGCGGAGCAAGAGCAAGAGCTTAATTATTTCCATTACAATATTTCCTGTGTGACCTCAGAAAGTGGAGACAATCCATGACATGAACACAAGACAGAGGAAAGGAAACAGAAGAAAGTTCCCACAGGAGTAAAAGTGACCTAGATATGCCACCTCACAGTGCATACTCAATGGGACAGTCTGATCACAGACTCACACTCACGCACACACTTGCATGCACATGCGCACATGCACACACACAGACACGCGTACACACACAGACACACGCGCGCACCCGTGCACACACACAAACACACGCACACACACAGACACACGCGCGCACACGTGCACACACACAAACACACGCACACATGCACATGCGCACACACACACAGCCTCGGGGCAAGACAGGTGGAGGAAGGTTTGCTTACCTCTGAATCACATTTTAATGATGGGCCATGCCTGTGCCTCTAAATACAGCACGTTTCACTGAATATACTGTAACTGTGAAAAGAAATTAAATTTATGCCCAGGAAATATGTGTGCAATTATATGTAAATTTAGTTATGTATGCGCACGAGACAACAACAACAGCAAAAGAGTTGAATATAGGAACAAAAAACAGCTGTAGTAGCATGGCTGCCATTGCTTGCATGCAGTTTTTCTCCTTCTTGTGACCTTGTACAATCACCAAAACATCAGCGTCTTTCATTTTCTTTTTTCCTCTCCCTCACTTCTGTCCTGTCCTTTCCAGCCCTTTCTTTTCATTGTCTCCCTAGTGCCATAGAAATGCCCAATTACAACCTCCTGAAGACAAACGAGTTGAACAACTAGCACTTAAGGCATCATCAGCCTGGGAACAACAGAAGAGAGGAGGGGAGAAAAAGGAAAGGAATATGTCATTTACCGTGGAATCGAAAACATGTACCTGACAGGAAAGATTGAATGGCGAGTTTGATCGTAATTGCCTTCCTTTGAAAGAAATGATACATATAATTCCACTCTGATTGGTATCAAATCATCAGTGTGAAAGCTATTTATCTTTTTTATTCATTTTTCATCACACAAGGCACTAAAATGGTTTGAGAATGACAGAATACGAGAAAACAAAATAAAATGTGAAGAAGAAAAGAGTAATAAATTAAAGATGCTTTCAGCTCTGAAGAACCCATTTTTGCTTGCGTTATTCAAAATGACATCACACACACACACACACACACACACACACAGAATACACGTCTAGTGCTCTAAACCAAACAACCAACCAACCACATAAATAAATATTCAAACAACCTCATGTTGTTAGTCTACGAGGATAAATAACTGTGTGGTTATCTGTAATGGCTTTAAGTCAGTTCCAGAGGCACACCAACTGTACACATTTTTTGGAAGTCTCCTTTATCTGTCTGTATAGGAACAAGCCGATGACTTGAATCAGGTGTGTACTCTTGGTTTGTCTCTAAGTACACTGTTGGGAAACTTTGCCTTGAGATTTATGGAACCCTAAATATTCCTTTAAAGGACAGATCCCCCCCCCAAAAAAACAATTGCTGAAAATGTGCTCACCCTAAGGTCATCCACGATTGGGATGAGTTTGCTTCTTCATCAGATTTGGAGAAATGTAGCATTGCATCACTGTCCACAAGTAATCCACACCACTCCAGTCCATCAGTTAACATCTTGAGAAGACAAATTCTGCACAAATATAGCACTGTTTACAAGGGAAAACCGTTCAAAACCAATCTGTGGGTGGATTTTGATGTGAGAGGACAACGGGGATGGACTATTTCACCGAAGGAAGCATTATTATGGATTATGGAATATTTTGGCCTGAAGAGATGGTTTGAAAGTTACAACGTCTCAATGGATTTGTTTTCTACAAACACACATCATTTGGCTTCATAAGACATAAATTGCCTTGATGCCCTGTGAAACAAAAAACTTGATGCACTGGAGAGGTGTGGATTACTTGTGGATTATTGTGATGTTTTCATAAGCTGTTTGGACTCTCATTCTGACAGGCACCCATTCACTGCAAATCTGGTGAAGAAACAAACTCATCTACATCTTGGAAGGCCTGAGGGTGAGCAAATGTTCAGCAAATGTTCATTTTTGGGTGAGAACCCCTGGTTAACCAACTCCTAACCTCAAACTACATATCACCAGTCCTTTTCCCATCACTGCGATGCAAGGACTCCCAACTACCTTTAGGAGGGCAGGTCTGTCATCTCTTTTAGTGTCATGTCATTCTTGCTGTAGGATAGATGCCCTCATCTGTCTCGTCTCTGAAACCTGCGACTCTAGCGTGAGTCTGGATGCGGGTGGTGAAGCCTCAGAGAGTACAGTCAGCAGTCTTTGTGCCAAGTGTGTGGCCCTCTGCCAAGTTCTCAGCAGATATCCACCCATCTGTAGGTAACAAGTGGAAAAGTTTGGCCATTCTTATTGCCAACAGTACCTCCTTCACTGGTAGCTGGCTGCAGAGCCAAGGCTGGGTTGTGTAGCAATATATCTTCTTTTGGCAGGAAACCCCAAATTTAGTTCTAAAGAAAAGTTACTTTTCATGGTTGCAGCCTTGATCTGTAGAACAATGTTAGTCCTGCCAAAGCAAGTGTTTCAATATTCATTATTACAGACGAATGATGATCCCGTCCCAGCTCCCATTAAAAGTCCAATTAATATTGTCCCGAAAAAAGATGGCAGCCCTGAATTAAATCTTGATTATCTCTCTGAGGAAATCCTTGAATATAACTGCACTCCCATATATCCGGTCACAATTTTCCAATCCCTGCATAAGATTACAACAGGTCTCCAGGATTTCAAAAGTTGCATTACTTTTTTTAGCTGTGTCAGAACTCTGTTGGCAAATCTTGGGAAGGGATCTCATCCAAACACATCCCTGCAGCATCTCAGCATGATCCACACCAACATCAGCATCTGTCCCTGGTGATCAGCCAAAGCAGATCTGCTATAGGACAATCAATGTACTTTTGTTCAGCCAGTCTAATACTTCAACCTTTGGGTGCAGGTTTTTCTAACATGTCAGTTCTGCTCTTGGTGTCTAAAGTTCTCTGCAGAATATAAAAGGAGCAGACGTCTATGTCTCCTGATCTCCTAACAAGAACACAATTTGCCATTTCTTCTCAGATGGAGCTCCGTGGATGTGTTTAGCCTCTACCTCTTGCAAGATGTTTATTGTAAGAAAAGCAATACCTAACTCAAACCAACTTAATGTTGAAGAAACCTTGAATTCAAACTATCCAAGACTCCAAGTATTACAAATTCACACAAAAGGAAGGTAAAATCTCATAGCAAGGAGTCAATAAGAACATTATCAGGGTGTAATAAACAATAATCAGTTTGAGATTTATCTCATAACGAGGTGGAATCCTGTAAAATATCTAAAATAAAGAGATAATATAAACTGCAAGTGATGCTTTCACCTTGTTCGCATCTCTTTTGCAACCAGTTATCATTGCATGAATATGTTCCTTGAGTCAAAACTACTTGACAAAATAATGTCCATGTCCACATCAACACATTTGTCAAAACTCTGAAGGGAAAATGTCCAACCTCAAGACTCTTTCACTCTTCTACTGAGTACAGATTTCAACTACTGTTTATCATCTACTTTATCATTCCCTCGTCAGCAACCTCTGCCAGTGCATCTGCCTCATCATCTCGCTCTCCTCCTGACATTATTCCCTCTACTGTTTGTGATTCTCTGACTCACTCTCAGTGTCTCATTACTGGCATCCCTATAGATGGGCTCTTTTCTGCCCACTTCATTTACAATATCTACATAATTATTTTCACTCACCTTATCTTACCTGTTCAACTCCCCCACATTCATATCAACGTCTTTACTTTGGCTCGGTGTCCGAGGTTGTGACCTTTCACTGCGCTCTCTGATGTAATTTTGTGGTTATGTAATTACCATGCGTTTGAGAACCCAAATGTTGCTGATTGCCATACTCCTCTTCAAGTGGACAAGATATCGGTTTATGACGCAACATCGGAAACACTGAAAGCTCTCGGTTCACAAAACTCTCCTGGTAATTAACATGGAAAGACACCACTAAGGTTTCATTAGACACACTCACAAACACACATACTTGTCTTGTGAATGAAAGGACATGTTCAAGTGCAGCACTTTTGCATCTTTGCAAAAGTGTTTTTGACAGTGCTTGCAATCTCTCATGAAATGTTATGCTATCCATCACAAGTTGAGAGTACTAAGACGTCTTATTGGCACTTCACTGCAGTAACTCAAGATAAACATTCTCCCTTCCATTCCCATGAATGTACCTCAGACTCAGTGGTCACTCGCTCATCTCCCTAAATTGTAAAATGGCCAGTGTTATCAGACTTGTTATCAGGGTCTGCAAGCTGAAACTCTAATAATTTGCTCTTTCTGGCTCCTTATGCCGGATCTCTTCCTCCCTTTGTCTGATAAAAGCTCTCACAATGCTCCTCACAAGCTGTTTTTGTTTTCTTGTTAAGATTATCATCGTCCAGAGGGACGCAATTCGCAAAGCAAAAAGTGCCGTGCTTTTACGCTGATCAAAACAAAGTGACTCTCAATGTAACTTCAGCAAATCAGAGCTCTTAGAAAAGCAGTCTGTTGATCACAGCAATAATTGTGTTTTAGGCTCTTATTCAAACCTGAGAGCAGATATGCCATAAACAGGAACAATCCATGTGATATTCAAGTCCTGCCTCTCGGACAACGCCTTTACAAATTTGAGAGATACACAGGTATTAGGTTTCTACTTTGTCCAGATTTATATTCTATTCCTCCCTTAGTACCTCGTTGACCCAAAGGGACTGGAAACCGGACGCAATGACATGGTAGCTCCAAATGCAATTGCATCTGGTGGTTCTGTGATGGTCAGCCAGCGGTGTATGATCGCTCATATGAGGTTTGAACAGAGCGGGTCTCTCATTGCGCCCAACTTGGCTAAATCTCTCATTTCAAAATGCACAATAATGAGCAATCACCCCATGCGTGGCATAATGCATGCTTAATAAAAGCTTTTAAATCAAACTCCATTCATATTTAATGGGAATCTCTGTTATATCAATTTCTTTATTTATTTGACTGGGTCTCCGAGAGCTCATCTTCTGGAAGGCGGCTCTGGTTATACCCCTGTGCACCCTGCTGTGAGCGGAGGCGGTTTGATTGGCAGGTGGATAATGGAATGGTGGGATAGAGGTGAGAATATCTCCCTCCGTGACCCCTGAAGGAAGCCTGTCGATGAATCGGTTCAGACCACCACGGCGACGACTATTTTAAGAGAGATATGATATTTACAAAGCCCTGTGTCAAGCCTACTGAGAGACGATCTCACTTCTTTTGTTTTAATTTCTTTTCATTTCAGGAGGTCATGACACAAACAACACCTCTGTCATATAGAGGAGACACCACCCGAGGTTCTGGCATTTTGACAAGTGATCACTTTGCAATATCTCAAGTCCTCAGTGTCACTTTTTGTTCACTGTCACACTCCTTAAAGGTGAAGTGGCCAATTCTTTGACTATGTTGCAGGGAACTATTAGTTGGCAGCTAGTTATACAGAAATGACGATACTGGCAATGTATAAATGCTTGATACTTATACATTTACGCATTTAGCAGACACTTTTTACTGCCTTAAAAAATAGGAACTTTTAATCAAAATATAAGAAAAAAACAAACACTGCAGCATATTCATAATGAACAAACAATGTTTTAGAAGAAGAAAAATCTAGTCAGAACGTGTAAGGCACAATGAATGTGCAGCTTCTGTAACAGCACACTATGGGCGAATCCCATTTCTCTGTCTTACCCTTTCCCCTTCCCTCTACCCCTTCGTCTTACCCCTAGCCATTGTCCCTCGAAACCGAGTGGTAAGCGCTAGGGGTGAAAACATACCCCTATGAAATGAGACACCACTTGGTTACTGTTACGTCATCATACATTGTCGCTAGCTGGCTGCTACGTCACCAGAGGAGACAAGTATTGATCACAAACTTCCAAGATGCCGTCTGCAAGTGTGTGTATGTCGATTGCGTGGGTTTAGTGATGTTTTTCTCTAGTCAGAGAAATGCAGGACTGTTGTGCAAATCAGCAATGTAACGTTAGCATGTAAATATAGCGATTTTTAATTGATAGTTTCAATTAATAACATGGTTGCAAATATATATGTACAGGACTGTGTAGAGCACAAAACAAGAATATAAAATGTTCGAATATTTGGTTTAAATTATCAACTTAAATTTGAATCAGAATAAGACCTAAATTAACCCTCTGATGCACTGATTTTCATTTTTATTCTTTTTTTTTTTAGATATCAACCTCAAATGCGAAACACAACTTGTTAAGCTTTATGGCTATTTTCTCACAGTTGTAGAGTACAAAACATGTTTAGGAAAATACATGTTTCATATAAAATTGAAAATCTGTATTTTTGTGCATTTTTCATAATATTTTTAAACTTCTATAACTTTATTTTATATTAACAAGTAACAGGTCATACATGGGTTATAACTATTGCATACATATAATTTAGTGCTATAAAATCCAAAAAAACTAAAAAGTACAAAACCAAAATATAGTACATTTCATAAAAAAATAATAATGAAAAAATAAAATCTACATTTTGACCACAATAGGAGTACCAGAGGATTCAATTATATTTGTGAAAAGACATCAAAAGACTTTCAAAAACGGTGTAAAATGTAACACTGTTTATGCGTCCTTTCAGAAATATCTAGACTAAGAACTGCAGATATTATGACCACTTTCCCAGCTCACATTAATCAAAGTTTCAGTCATTACATACGGCAGCTTCATTTATCTGTGGCAGGTTGATTATGGGGAATGTAACTGGTGTGCTGTTCTCCAGTGTTTCCATAATTACCTCTTCATGGTAAAGAGTTATGTGTTTACGTTAAACTAACGAGTGAGAACGTACTCATTTAGAACAATTTGAGAGATCTGTCTGTGCAAATGGAAAAGCATATATAAACGCCTACATCATGCATCTAAGCCCTATGTATTGAAAGGTACCATCACCCACAATCCTCCCCAGCAACATGTTCACTCAACAAGGGAAAATAACAAAGATGGTTGGGGGAGGCATCTGCGCTCTTCCCCCTTCGGACCCCCTGAGGTCCCTGAGGCCCGCTGTCGCTCCAGGCTGGAGGTCGTGAGGGGAGTTCAGGATGGTGCTACATGGAGGTTTGAAGGTCAGTGAAGGGGGAAGTGGATGGAGTAATTCAATGTGAGAGGGCATCAGGAATAGCAATTACATCCTATTAATATTGTCCACTAATGCAAAACCATAGAGGCATGTTTGCCCCTGAGCCAAAGTTTCCGTGACCAGTCCAGTGAAAACAGGAGTGGTTTTCTTCATCTCTAACGCTCCTCCTCCCTGTGCCCCAGTTCACTCTGATGCACTCATTTATGTCTTTTACTTCTGCTTCCATCCCTTATTCATCCACTCTTCCAGCACATACTACTCAAGCCGCCCATATCTTTGAGGTCAATGAGCACATCTGCCCCCTCTGACCGTTAAAGGTATAGTTCAACTTACAATTAACTTTCCGTCATTATTATTTCCCAAATATTTTGATTGAATTTAACATTTTAATTTGATGCTGATTAATAATGGAAAAAAAACGTTTTTAATGCACACTAGACCTTTACGTAATATTACATTACACAGAGCAGATGAACATGATGCACGAAGAAAAAATGACTGGGTAGTGAAGCCTATCAGAATGAAGTAATATGCCCCAGAAATGGAGAAAAAATGCCCCTGTTCAGGTTTTTGTCTTATATTTACACCATGTGATTTCGTTTAGCAATATGCCAAAACTGGTGGTTCTAGTTTCATGTTTAGATATGCAAAAATAAATAAATAATTTTATATTTAAATATTCATTATTTAAAAAAAAATGTATGTCCATTTAAAACCGATTAATAATGCTAAAATAGCATCAAGCAATTCCAGTTGCAGTGTAAATGAATTCATGCCACCTCTGAAGAATCTGTGCCACTTCATATTTAGCCTTAAGTGCTTATACCTGTGATATGCCTCATAATGCTACTTCATAATGTCTATTCAATGTTAGTATTTATTTATTTTTAATTTAACACTATAATGACTTTAAACTGTCTGGTGGGGGGGTGGGGGGGGGGGTGTTTGTAATGTGCGCAAATTGATGTGTAAATAATTTGATGATGTTTCATGTGATTAATTAGAGATACAAAATAAATAGCTTGACCGCCATAATTTTAACATTAAATATATGTATTTTTAAGATAATCCAATATTGACTGAATTATATTGATTTGAGTTTGGAATAACGAGGGTGAGCTGTTCTTTTAATGTCACACACAGATCAGGTGCAGTGAGATGCTTACAGTGTCGAGTGAGGTGTGGACACATCAACGGGTCTTATATACGATTAGGAGCTGATGTTAAAGAGAATATCAGACACGTTTATGGAGCATGTATGATAAAGCCTGTAGGACAAATGAAGATGAGCGGCATCTAACCCCTTTCAGGTCATTTGTTGAAAGCTTGCACGCATGTCACAGTTCATAGCTGATGACCTATTCATTAGATCCATGTGCAGTCAGCATGACATCTACACCCATAGATATACAGCCACCTCACGCACCATGTGTTCTGAAGTAAGACTTCACTACGGTAATAACATCAAGCACGCTGCTGGCAGACTGCTCAGCTGTTTGCTAAGGCACTGGTAAGCAGTTCTTTGGGTGTTCTGGGTGGTTACCTATAGGCCCAAATTAAAATAGTTTACCTTTAAATCTCTATGATATTATGGTTCTGGCTTCTACATATAGCAAAACCCTAACCCACGAGTATAATAATAATAATAATAATAATTTATTAATTTGTAACCGAATTCTATAACTTTTTTTGTATAAGTGAATTCGAGACCACTTTTTTGAAAAGTGAAACAAATAAAAAAATAATGATATGGCAAATAAAGTAAATTATATACTTGTTAACGAAATTAATGTTGAAGCTTAATTGAGATTGAATACTAGACAACTTTTGAAAAGTGAAATAAAATTAACAAACAAATAAACAATCATAAAAACGACAATATGGTGAATTAAATAATAAGACAAAAAATGAAATGTAGCACCTGAGAGTGATTGAGAGCAATATGTTGAACCTTTAAGAGTGAATTCCAGAACACCTTTGACAAGTAACAAACGAACAAATGCATCTGCAATGATATGGTGAATGAAGGAAATTGTAGAGCTTTTTAATTAAATTAAATATAGCACCTTTATTGAGATCGTATTCTACAACCTGAAAGTAATCTAGAATATGTATTCTACAAGCTTTATTTGATGAGTGAATTCTAGGACACATCTTTTCACAAGTGGATTCTACAACCAAACAAATAATTGGGTTTAGTTTTTCTGCCTCCACTTGCCTGGTCGTTCATTCAGCTGTTTAGTATTTCTGGATTAGTGATTTCTCTCTCGTTCTTCTTTGATCACCTCGTCTCTCTCTTCCTCCCTCGGTCTTTCAGCTCTGATTTTAATGCTCTTCCAATCAGTGTGTCCATTAAGCGCAGAGCTCATCAGTGCACGTTTACTCACGCATGCAGATGAGCTCCAATTGCAGTGTATTGCAAACGCCTCGGAGAACGTGTGTGTGTTTGTGTGTGTGTGTGCTTCATACTGAGATGGAAGGGATAAAAACGTGAAGGGCTACAGTTAAAAGGGCCTTGAGAGACTGCAGATGAGTGTGTATTGCAGAAGTGAATCTGTATGTGTGTGAACAAAAACACAATGAGAGAGAAGAGGAGTTGAATGTCAGTAATCCATATTCTCCAGGCAAGTTGTGTGTATGAGCGCGCGCGTGTGTGTGTGTGTGTATGTATGGGTGCATGCGTGTGTCTGTGTGCATGAGCGTGTGTGTGTGTGTGTGTGTGTGTGTGTGTGCATGTGTGTGTGTGTGTGTGTGCGCATGTGTGTGTGTGTGTGTGTGTGTGCGCATGTGTGTGTGTGTGTCTGTGTGTGTGTGTGTGCGTGTGTGTGTGTCTGTGTGTGTGCATGAGTGTGTGTGTGTGTGTGTGTGTGTGTCTGTGTGTGTGTGTGATCTCCTCAGTGATGGGAGTTTCTGATGCCTCTCAGAGGAGTAGATGTAATGAGAGTGAATGCTTCTGAGCTGCGTGAGCGTCTCCGCTGGGGTCCAGACCTGCGTTTCAGATCTTAATGAACATTCCCAAGCCTTCCCACTCCCTCACTAAATGCGTATACATTTCCACCTCTGACTCCTCTGCTATTGAGTTCATTTGACCTCCTTCCGTCTATAATTGTTGGTGGGTTTGCTAAGTAGACAATGTATTGCTCATATTAGAGTTACAGATTTGAACACAATCATACTCTTAAGTATTAAACTTTGACCTGTCACTTATCTTGTTATGGAAAACTGCATTATATGCAATCCGATGTACAATTTTCTCTTAGTGGTTGATAAAAAAAGGATTGCATTGATAGAGGGACCTGGGCTATATATAGCAGCCAGAATTATCCCAAAATTGACCAGAAAAGTGAAATCTGAAAGAACAGATTGTGTGGATGATGTAAATGCAGCTGTTTTCAATGCAAATGTTAATTCTTACATTAGGCTACAGTCTTTTTGGACTTTCCAAACTCTTCCTAGAATCAGAAATTGATTAAATGTGGTATGCATCCTCATGTGGCCTTGAAATCCATGTGTACCAAGTTTTGTGAACTTTGGATTTTGTGTTAACATGATTCAATCCAATTTATTCATTATGTTCAACGCCTGAAAAATGTTATTGGCTCAAATCTGTGATTTAACAAACTTTTTGTCAAGGTTGTCTCTAGATGATATACGCCAATTTGCATGCAAGTTGGATGAACAGCCGGGAAAGACTTAAAAAATCGAGCCCATATGGTTTCTGAGAAATATACAAATGAAGAGCTCTTTTCCAAAACGCGATAAACGCCAAATTTAAAAAAAAATGAGTTCGTCAAGCCATTTTGCTGTGTACTGAACCTATTCACTGCTTCATCAATGTTTCATGCCAAATCGCTATATTTCCTTGTTTAAAACGTACTGCAAGATGCAGTTCTTTTCCAAACCGCTATAAGCGCCGAACCTGTTTTTAGCCTAAACGCGATATATCCTCATATGACTGGACAAAGAAAATCACAAAAAAACAACCAAAAAAGAAGGTTCGTCACTCAGGTGGCGCGTTAATACCCACTGTGGGATGTCAATGTAACAGATGTGTATGCCAGTAAGGGCTGTGTGTAAACCTCACTCCCCTGACCTCAAAAAGAGGCGCTCTAGTGACTGACGCTAGAGGCTGTAGCCTTTGGCGTTCCTTGTTAGAGCACCCGCCTCCCGCAACGGAAACCCGGGTTCGAGACCCGCTCGGTGTGATGGTGCGGACCCGGGGGGGTTACATCAACACAAGGCTGGCTTATAGTATGAGTCCCTTATGTCATATGTTGTATGTTCTCTTTTTTTTTTAAGACATAAACCAACATAAAAAAAAGGATGGATTTGTAGCGTTTTGAAAAAATAAAAATAAAACTTGGAATTTATAATCGACAATATTGTTGTTTAATTTAACAATCATTGTTTAACATGTTCAGACTGAGCCAACAGACCATTTTAACAGGATAAATTGAATATTAACAAAATGTATGGGTCTAGGTAAAAAAAATGTCATTTTCTCTAAAACTATTAAAATGGATTTATAGCGTTTTGGAAAAGAGCTCTTCAAATATATAACTTTTCACAGAGCCGCCCTGTCGGCAACTCCCAAAAAATGGAACACAACCTCTTCTGGGTCAATTTTAGGATAAAAAATTATAATAAAAACAAAAAATTAAATAAGAAGAAGAATAAAACCAGCAATAGGGTTCCCAGAGGCGAGAGCAGGGGTTGTGAAAGCTGCCAACAGTGAGTGATGACAAACACCTGAAGCTCATTCTGCCTCATCACTGAAGCTGTAAATCCCAAACAGCTCCTCTCCTTTGGGAAGGCCAGCATGGACTAAACATGGACCAGGTGTTCTCAAGGTCTCAATACGACAAGAGTCTGAACAGCCTGAGCGTGATGAGCACACCACAACCTTGGGTGACCTCCAACAATGTCCAGGATTACAGCGTGTATACAGTACCATGCGCTTCAGCACTAAAGCAACACGTGATGTATAGTGGACGTGGTTGGGGAAGTTGAGGTTGAATCAACAGCCAGCATTGATTGGTGGGGAGCCAAAAAGGCAGGGCTACAATATTCTGTATTTTTTATATATTGTCTACAAATTGTCACTACAAATAACATCTACAACAGTATCACACGCTCTCAGAACTACAACACCCATCATGCTCAGACATATTGTAACACATATAAAGGTAAGGTGACAATAGCAACATTTCTTGTGCAAAAAGATTAATTTTCAATAGCATTGAGATTTATAAATAACAGCTCAGTGTCCGGTCAGTTTCGAGCCAAGCAGCTTTTCTGTAACTAATAATAATAACTAATAATTCTGTAACACACAGGGATCATTCTGTGCTGCGCTGCTTCAAGTTGAACACACCTGATGCCATCGTCCATCACCGATGGCTGATAGACATCACAATGTTGAGCCTATACAGGTGAGCCGGCATCATGATCCCCCCCCCCATACCCCCCGCAATCCGCCGCATCACAATACCGTGTTCGGAAAAGAAAACTACGTGTTTTTTGAGAGTGCTTAAACTCGCGCAAGACTTAAGTCAGTCATAATGTTCACTGACGATGTAAGTTATGTGCTCACATTCTCTGTTTAAAAATAACTGTGGAAGATAATGTTCCCAAAAAAATTTATCCATTACCTCTTCCGTGAACATCCTCCTTCATAGCGTCATCAAGCTTCACCTTTTTTGTTGTTTTGAAAATGCGACCTCTAGTGGCAAAAACATACATATTGTCCCTTTAATTTTGAACAATTTCTTTGTCATCTGCAGATTGATTTTAAATAGGGGGACATTTTTTTTATTTAAATCGTAAATCTGATTTTTTGTGAAAAAAAATCTGGGATGTTTTTCTTAGGCCATATCGCCCAGCCCTACTACATGTTGCAGCTTTTTGTGAACGATTCATCCATGTATGGAGATGTATGTTGGACTTCTTCATTCAATCAACTGTCTACAAACACGCATACATCTTTGAGTGAAACACCAATATCTCCAAATCCTATCAACAACCCATTGGATAAAACCAAATCCTCACCCTACCTCACCCCATTTTCTTTTCTTTTACGATAATCTGAAGCACTTGAAATTTACGCCACAATACTGAAGAAAAAGATCTGTCTGTACTTCCATTCCATCACAACTCTGACATTCTGGAAATTTGATTAGTACTGAAAGTATGTAGCATGCGTTAATCATAACGTCACAACAACAATTGTAGCCCCACTACTAAACACTGATTAAAATTAATGCCGAAGTCCTCACACTTGCTAATTAATTAATCAAATTCAGCTCAAAACATGGGTCACAACCTAATCTAGTAATTGTCCATTGCATTCATTCTCCAGGACAAAAGAGTGCACGAATCAAGGGCCACTAAAACTAACCCTTTAGTGCTCCTGAAACATGACCTGGAAACACTTGTCGTTTTTATTGTTCATTACGGAGCAGCATGCAACGCACTACGCTAACTAATCCCATTACGCAAATCCACCTCAAAACAACTTATTGTGCAGATAAGAGTGTGGATAATTTATGCGGGATTCAAATGAGCACCAAATCAGAATAATTAATGGAGGCCCCGGCTTAATTAGCCTGGCATTGGGAAGCGCTTCCTGCGTTCTCAACCAAATGGATGCACGACCCGTTATTTAAAAGAGCCCAGAGGGGCAGCACCTTTTCATGATAGCAGCCCCCAAAAGTGTGTCATCTATACCGGTGTCGTCCCTCTGGGGGAGCTTTGTGAGGAGAAGCCAAGTAAATGTTAATCCTCCAGATGGATTTATTTTCAAAATGAACCGATTCTGCATTCGCCTCGACCTCTTTGTAGGGTGAAGTTGGTGGTGAAATATTTCAAATCAGTCACAGTTGAGGTGACATTTAACTAGGCAACAAAGCTGTTTATAGGAACACAGAAGCCACACGTTTGCTGCCTTGCACATTAATGTGAATATTTCAGAAACGTTTCCAGTCCAGCAATTACCAGTGATGAATATAAGAAGGAAAGCTATGCATTGATGAATAAAACATTCCCTTATTATAAAATAACCTCCATTTAAACTGCCTCTGGCATCAACAAATCATAGCAAGAGTGTGGGAGAGGGAAACTAAACTAAACTAAACTAAACTATAATAAATAAATAAAATACAATTTATAGTGACTTATTAAACTTAACTGAAACCACAGTTCAACACTTCTTTCAATTCAATTATATAAATGCATCAAATGCATCATTCATTCATTCATTCATTCATTCATTCAATAAAGTAAAATAAAATGCAATTACATGAATAGTGATTTATATAACAGACGTTTAACTGACACCACAGTTGAACTATATGGTTCATTATTAAATTATTAAATTAAATATAATTATTAAATTAAGGTGGTTGTTTTGCCAGGTATTACTAACATTTTCAATAAAGTAAAGTAATTTATAGTGACTTATTTAACTTAACTGAAACCACAGTTAAACTTTAATAAAATAAAATTAAATAAAAGCAGGGAGTTCTAAATGCTTGTCACGTTACGTCAGCACTATCTGAAAACAGGTGATCTGGGCACCGTTCACTCTACCTGAACATGTCGCCCAGGCCCTTCAGCACGCCTTTCTTGGCTTTGTTCTTGTCTTTCTTGTCCTTGCCTCCTCGCTCCTTCTTCTGGTCCTCTTTGCTGCGTCCTCTGTTCAGCTGTTTCTCTGTGTTGGAGGGTGGGATGCTGAGGTCCGTGGCTGTGGAAATGGAGTCGCGGCCTGATCGTGAGCTCTCCTCAGTATCTTCTTCCACTGAGATGGTAGAGAGAGACAGATGAACATGAATGTTGAACTCAGACTACACTTAAGTCACTGCAAGCTCTTGAGAAAGAGCAACAATTAGTCACACAAGTTAGGTTTGCCAAATAAAACCAAAAACAACACACTAGTAACCACCAAAAATACCCTATCAAACACCAAGCAACTACCCATTGCACTTTAGATACCACCTTTTAAAATAATAATAATAGCCAGACAAGTAATGCTAACATTTTCTATATATATTAAAAATAAATTAAAATACGGTCAACTGATACCATAGTTTCACTGATAAGGAATTTGGGCTAATATAGTGTCTCAAAGCAGAGACCCTTCTTTAAACATTGACTCAATGAAACCTCTTAATGAGACCTCGTCTTCAAGTCCAACTGAGGCTCGTGAGCTCCTCATCTTGCCTGAATCTCTTTTCATTTTTCCTTAGCAGAGTTTTACCTCTGAGGTTACTCAATCTGAAGGAACCCCATTATCTTTTTGCTTCTAAAGGGTCACTTCTTCCCACCACAGTTCGGCGGTCTCAAATTCAGTTACTCAGGAGCAGTGAAGGAAGCCTATTAGTGTTATTCCTCACTGACCCAATAAAACTAACAGAGAACAGTAAACTTAGAAGTTCAAAAGGCTAAAGTGCCCCAGAAGAAGCCCGTCTACTGTTCACCTCACCGCTCTGAACGAAGTATCTGCAGTACCACATCTATAGTCTGTCTCAACTACTGCAGTTTTTGACCATCGATTACTGTATAATAGTCTATCCTGCTGAAGCCGGGGTCTAGACATCATGCAGTCAGAATATAAAAGCCCTGGAGTTTGACTGTATGCTTTGATTGTATAGAAAAGAGCAGACTGAATGTGCTGTGTTGGGGGCAATGCATTACAAGTAACATGTTCGGATTACTTTATTCAAGCAACTAGTAAAGTAACATTATTTTACAAGAAAATATCCGTGTTACTTTTCAAATAAGTAACAGCAGTTACTTGGTCTTCCCATGTTTTGACTGACGGCTCTCCGGTTGCCTTGTTGAGAGAAATGGGGAGTAAGTGCAGAGCGCTGTGTGAACATGATCTTACTATAGATCTAGACTAAATGAGCATGCATTTACTCATCTAACTCGCACAAAAAAAGATTCAATATTCCTCAAAATGAATACAAATTGTGAAACACAAACACTGAATATTACGCAAACCTGCGATATTTACATTTTAAATAACACAGATATGACATTTTATTAACCGATCTCTTTACTGCTGAATTTCGATGAGCTAATTCAACCATACCTTATCAGCAAAAATGATCTTATATAAGTAGTAGTAGTAGTAGTAGTAGCCCTTTATTGTCACTAGTACAAGTACCAGCGAAATTAGCCATCAACCTGTCCATACATACACAACATACATATGACAACGGGGTAGACAGAACAGGAGACAGGGTATTTAGAAAGATACAGCTTTTTACATGAGGAGAGAGAGGAGGAAAAAAAAATTTTTTAACCCCCAGACTATGCTCCATTTGGAGTACAGTCTGAGAACAGAAAAAAACCACCTCAGCACAAAAGCACATATACCATAAACACATGACTTGCAACATGGGGAACATATCCAGCTCTGGCAAGCAGCCATCCGGTCCAGTGCCATTTATTTCGGCGCCGGTCTCAGACCTGCTCGACAGGTGGCGGTACAAAGCGTTTTTACAGAGGCAGTTGAATGGGGGAGGGGAGTAATGTCCGTAGTCGGGGGAGGGGGGGAAAAGATTCACACTCCATCGCTCTCACAGGGTGGTTATCCAGACGGCCTTGGCCAAGGCGCCGGTACGGGGAGCCAGAAAAGATAAGATTAAGTTGTTGTGACTTTGGGGCGAACAGCTGCAAAGCGCAGCTCATTCTCTTTGTCCATTCTGATCTCTGAAATCACCAAGTTTCACTTCCAAAGCTGTGAGTTTCATCATGATGGTATCCATATTTCGGTTTATAGTCTCAGTCTCATTGCTGACCGCTCTTCCCACAGCTTCAATCAAAACGGGCAGCCTTGTGAGGCTTTGGACAGCTGTTCCCGTCTTCTGAATTTTTCGATAACCCAGGGTAACGCCTAATCCAAACAGCAGAATACCTGTTATCATGGTGCCGAAAAGGTAGATATCTTCAGCGTCCTCCACGGAAAGAGCCGCCAGACACACGATTTGCCACCTCTCCCACGCATCCCTCGTATATCCGGCCGCGAACGTCCCGTCAGGACAAACAGGTTCCCCAGAACCCAGACTTCTCGTTGAGAAGATGGTATCAATCGCGCTGAGAGACCAGTTGATCAAATCCATAATTTTGTAGTTTGGAGAGCCGTGCAGAAGGAGTCTTTTCAATAGATGAGACGAGACAGCAGAAGCAAGCAGAGAGGAAAAAAAGGGTAGGGCGGGGAGTGAAATCTAAAGCGACTACCTCTGTTGAGTGCCAAACGAGCATAACAATTATGTTTTTTATTTGCTAAAGATTAAATTTTTTTATATAAAAGACAAACAAGTCCAGCCCAGATTTAAAAAGTAATGCAAAAGTAACACAGAAGTAATATAACACATTACTTTCCATAAAAAGTAACTAAGTAACACAATTAGTTGCTTTTTTAGGGAGTAACGCAATATTGTAACGCATTACTTTTTATAAGTAACGTTCCCCAACACTGCTGAGTGTGCTAAACTCTTTTTGTGTTTGGCGATCACTTCAGAAAGAATTGCTTTGCTGACCGAGTATTTATCACGTCACCACACTATTAAGATGTTTACTTGGAAGACAAAGAGTTCATCTCTTCTAATGGACAAGGATCATATTCTCAGAGCACTCTTAACATCTGATAGCCCATGAATTTTGTAACGCTGATTTTATGGATTCCAGTCAACGGGATGATGTATTTCATTAATGATATATTAATGCAAGTACTTTGATGCTGTTTTGGAAAAGCGAGCGACTCTCTGTGGGAACATTTTATTTTGAAGTATCGTTTGCAATGCTAATTAATTCTCCACCGCCTATCTTCGTGACACGTCACGTATCTGTATAATCATAAAGGACCGCAGCTGGCTGATATTGCTCATTTCCATTTCAGCAAGCGTCTGATTACAGCTACTGTCTCCATTCCTGATGGTCTGGACGTGATTAATTTGTCACTAATTGTAAGTTTAAAAACGCTCAGAAAGGAGGAAAAAATTACAGGGCACTAAAAGCAAAGTGCTTTTGAATAGAGCGACGTAACAGCGGAGATGTGGCGCTGGAGACAGATGCCTGTGTGATTAGAGCTTATTAATAAGCAAGAAATCTCTGACGTGAGTGAGAACTGGAAGAAAGGCCTCATGAAAGCGAGAGACCATCGGATATTTCAGTGTGCTCAGATGAGCGGTTTAATGCTCTTTTTGTTTTATTCACTAACAGTGTTTTCTGTCATTCTGCCATCTACTGAAACAATATCTCAAAGGATCAGTATAAGACAAGGAGTTTGTAAAATCATTGCATTGAACAATTATATAATTATTTTTTTTATATAAATCCAAACCTTTTTCAGCTCAGGAGATGATAATAATGCTAACAAGGTTTAGTTGGATATCATTTTCATCCCTTTTTTGTCTCTCCGGCTGCTTATCGGATGGCTGAGAGCAAAGGCGACCAAGCTCAGATGCATTCAGCAATTAAAACTAGCCTTTGAAATGAGTCATTGTGGACATTTCTACATCGTTTCATGCCGTTATGGAAATGATTCTGGATAGTCTGAGCATCAACGAGTTTTTCTTGCCTTCAGAAAGATTGAATCTCAGGAGACAACATGTGGACGATGGATACATATTCCTATTTGCACCTGCTGTTTTAATTCATCTCCTTAGTCTTTCAACCATTTCCTGATCTCTTTGATGGATCGACAAAAACACATCTTAGGGTGTTTTCACACTTGGCCCATTGATTCGGAGCCTGGCACTTTACCCCCTTAGTTGGGTTCGGTTGGGCATATGTGGACACGGCAATCGCGCTCGGATCCGCGCCAAAACAATCGGTCTGGTGAGTCTAATAAATATATTGACAGCTACAAAAAAAAACTAAGCTGTTGTCGTTCCATCCTGACATGTGTGTGTGTGTGTGTGTGTGTGTGTGTGTGTGTGTGTGAGAGAGAGAGAGAGTTTGTTTGCCTCTATTTCCAAACGAATCATTAATTGTAATTCCAGCTCCGTTGAACTTTGACCAATGAGAGAACAGTTTATGTGCACATGACATGTATTAACAATTTTGGTCCGTTTAGAAACTTTGCCGTGTGAAAGCGAACCGCACCAAGAATAACAAGCAACATTGTAATCATTTTAATCCCTGATTCAGGAACAAAGCAATCGATCTACAGGTGTGAAAACACCCCCAATACCAGGTGAAAACAGATCCAAGGTTAGTAGAATGTCTAAAGTGGACTATTGAAATAAAGTGCAACCAATAACACAGGGAAGAATGCTTCTCATTTATAAACAACCCTATTACGTTAGCAGATCCGTGCCTATAGAGTTGCAGTCAATACAGCAGCGACTTCACAGATCAATGGTCTTTTCATTAAAACGGTTATCACAGTAAGTTACGGTTCTGCTAATTATTGACTGAAATGTAAAAAGAAATTAATTACGGTAATTAACGGCAAATTTCAGCTACACAGGACTGAGTGGTAAATGTTTTGACACTGCAATCAAAAGGAATCATTAGTCGCCTCCTTTTGACGTGCCACGGTATTCATTTCTCCTTTAGCACGCCGATCACTTCTAATGGAGTCTTGAAATTGGCACTGTGGCTAAAAACCCGGTGGGAAAAAGAGCCGAGCGCATTTAAGTCTGATATTTAAAAACATAAAACACAACGAAAAACAGCACAACTCATTTTCCCGGCTGGATATCTCCCAGTGACACATTTTTCCTCGGGTGATGCCAAATTCACATTTTATGTAAATAAAAGTGTCTGTGTGGAAAGAAAAAGCCTGCCCTTATCTGTCAACTTTCGACTATTGACCTCAGTGACAGGCACAGGCAGGTTCCTCTTATCTAAATTGAAAAACAGAGTTATTTGAATATTGTAAGACAAGAAATGCAATATGCTTCTACCGCCGAATTTCACGCATTTGCCCTCTATTGCTCCGCCGAAGAGATAAGACAGTATTTAGCCCAATGTGGACACAGCTTACAAGAACAAAGCCATTGAGGGAAATAATTTGACTCTTTTGAAAAAAATTCTGTTTGCTTTTAATGGAATCTTTTAATGGAGAACAGCCCACCCCTGGCAGGTGTTATTAGACTGGTCTGTCAGACTTCATAAAATCTTTCTGTAAAAAAAAAAATATATAAATATTTTACAGCACTAAGGACTAACACTGTATTATTGAACTTAAACCGTGTGAAATTATATGTTTGTCACTTCCAATAAAAAAATGCAGTACTTGTCAAAAGTTACATTATGATTTTTTAATGATTTTTTTAAGTCTCTTTTGCTCACCAAGCCTGTGTTTATTCAATCAAAACCACAAACATTTGAATGTAGCATATCATGGTTTTTGCATAAAAATGGTATTCAACATTGATAATAATCAGAAATGTTTCTTGAGCATCAACTAAGCATATTCTGAAGGATCATGTGACACAAGACTGGAGGAATGATGCTGAAAATAGAGATTTGATCACAGAAATAAATTACATTTTACAATACAAAATAGACAAAGAATTAACATATATTAACATAGAAAATTGTTATTTAAAATTGTAATAATATTTCACAATATTACTGTTTTAAAAATCATAATGCTTCCAAACGTTTGACAAGTACTGTATACATATTTTAATTTGATTCCATGCTTATTATGCCAGAAAAAAAACACATTCAGTGCAAAAACCTTTGCAATAATATATTTTTAAATGGGTTAATAAATTAAACAATCTAAAAAATGAAAAGAATACAAATCGCCGCTGCAAGCAATCAATGAACCATAAAAATTAACCCAAATGCATTTAGTAAATCAGAACCTGCGATCACTGAGAAATACCCATTTAAAACCCAGGTCCCATTAGAGAAAAGTGCCCAGCGAGGACGTCTGGAAATTCATTTAGTCATGGGCGAAATGAATAGTGAAAGTCATACACATGCTGCTTATTTTCATTCGGGTCTTTGAGGGAAGGCCTGACCTACTTGCAGCGGGAGCATCTCTTCTGCTATTCTAATCTTGAGAATAACACAAGACGTCCTCATGAGACCCGCTGCCTTGGTTCTCTACCGAGCGCTGTCTATAAAGTCAACCTCAGTTGGCGGGGGTCTCGTAATATTCTGGGCCAGTCATTGTGCGAGACAACTGATGAAATTGGCATTGATATTGTGTCAGATTGCCTTTACTGTGCCTGCACAATTATGGTAATAGATGTTATTACATGAGTTGCCATTTTCAGTATGAAGAGAAAACAGGAGGTTAAGAAAGCAGATGACGAGGCACAGGCTGGACTAAATAACTATCAAATTAGACCGTTGCGTTTACATACACAAGTGTTTTTTGTTCATGCAAAACTCACCGCTGTGGTGCTCCACTTTATGCTGTTTGCTAGACTACGAGTAACACGATGCTTTTAGTCATAATCTGTGTGTGTTTAATGCATACGTTTACCTCACTTTACGGCAAAACTAGGCTAGGTTGTAACTTAAGCACGACTGGTGCAACCGGCCCCTAATTCATTTCCAAATTAATAAAACAATGAGGAACTTCATTGTGAAATGTGAAATTAAAGATGCATCATTAATTATTTTGACTGACTCATAAAAGAAAAGAAAAAAGGTTCATAAGAATCTGACAAATCAGACAACTCCGCTCGCGCCATGTTTCGCTGCACACAGAAATCACTGGCACACACTCTAATGAGACTAACGAGTTTACGTTGCCATGCAGCTTCCAGTGGTTGCTAGGGTGTTACCAGAGTATTTTCAGTGGTTGCTAGGGTGATCTGTTTTTGCGGTTTCTTACTGGGCCAAGTAAAGAGCTTTGCTGCATCCCAGTTCGCCTACTTACACTGTTCTAAAAGTATGTACTCTTTTTGTGAAGAAAAGGTACATACTTGTGAGTGTGTAGCAGAATACACATCTGACAATCATCTTGTCACAATTAAAATCCTCCATATTTAGTTTAATTAAATTTCCTATCATATTGAGAACAAATCCCCCAAAAAAGTGAAAACAATGCGCTCAACCAATATGTAGATCGGTAAAAACTTGATGGCAGGATCTGCACTCACTCATAAACTTAATATTTTATTGTACAAAAAGCACCAATGGATCATCGGGATCCTCTAACATTTCAGCACTCGGCTCGGTCAATTGTTCTCAATACTTTCACAAAAAGTTTTGTTACGTGGATGAGTTTTTGGAGTTTGTTTGGATGCATTGATTAGGGATTTTTAGTCTGTTAAACGCGCCTGTAACGAGAGTGTCCACCTGATGATCATTAGTCCCAACTCTTCCTTTTTAAAATTTACTTTTTGTGAAAGTATTGTTAAAAAATTCACAGGCAGGCCTAGTGCAGAAACGTTCAATGATCCTGATGATCATTTGTGCTTTTTGTACAATACAAATCTAAAAACATTGATTAAGTTCATAAGTGGGTGTGGATCCTGCTGTTTTCATTTGAAGTAACTACCGTATTGGAGAGAGTAATGACGAGCCGCGTGTATTTAATGCCTCATAACTCTCCTCATGTGTCTGCATAATGATTAGGGTTGGGTATCGTTTGGGGGTTTTTCGATACTGGTTTACTGACTTTTAAAATGGTACCGGTGCCTAAACGTTGCCTGAACCGATACTTATAAAATAAAAAATTACCAATTAATAATTAGATTGGCCATTAGCACTAAACACATGGGCCTGGTTTCACAGACACACAGACAGGGCTTAGACTAACCCTGTCTACACCTCTCTTTATCTCCTTGCACTGGCTACCAGTTGCAGCTCGCATCAAGTTCAAGACACTGATGCTTGCATATAGAACAACCACAGGTTCAGCACCCACCTACTTCAACTCACTATTACGAATCTACAGCCCCTCCAGAAGCCCCGCCTACTTACACTCACTATTAGGAATCTACAGCCCCTCCAGAAGCCCCGCCTACTTCCACTCACTATCACAAATCTACATCCCCTCTAGAAGCCCCGCCTACTTCCACTCACTATTACGAATCTACATCCACTCCAGAAGCCCCGCCTACTTACACTCACTATCACGAATCTGCATCCCCTCCAGAAGCCCCCGCCTACTTCCACTCACTATTACGAATCTACATCTCCTCCAGAAGCCCCGCCTACTTCCACTCACTATTATGAATCTACATCCCCTCCAGAAGCCCCGCCTATGTCCACTCACTATTATGAATCTACATCCCCTTCAGAAGCCCCGCCTACTTCCACTCACTATTACGAATCTATATCCCCTCCAGAAGCCCCGCCTACTTACACTCACTATTAGGAATCTTCATCCCCTCTATGTACAATACCATGAACAACCCGTCTGCACATCCCTCTTATTCACATTACTATTTATTAAGTCCCAGTACACTGTTTTTTTTTTCTTTTTTTGTACATCTTATTGTTTTTTTTGCACATCTTGTTTTTTTGCACATCTCATTGTCTTTTGCACATCTCATTGCCTTTGCACATCTTATTGTTTTTTGCACATCTTATTGTTTTGCACTTTTTTATTTCATTGCACATTTTACTCTTATTTCTCATTTTCTTACCATATGTATGCCCTGTGTGTTATGTTACTTATATAATTTGTATTCTTATTGTTTTGCACTGTCCACTGAGCGGACCTGATTCGATTGCATTTCACTTCTAGTTATGCCCTGTATAACTATTATGTGACAAATAAAGAAACCTTGAACCTTGAACCCTCCAGAAGCCCCGCCTACTTCCACTCACTATTACGAATCTACATCCCCTCCAGAAGCCCCGCCTACTTCCACTCTCTATTACGAATCTACATCCCCTCCAGAAGCCCCGCCTACTTCCACTCACTATTATGAATCTACATCCCCTCCAGAAGCCCCGCCTACTTCCACTCACTATTACGAATCTACATCCCCTCCAGAAGCCCCGCCTACTTCCACTCACTATTATGAATATACATCCCCTCCAGAAGCCCCGCCTTTTTCCACTCACTATTATGAATCTACATCCCCTCCAGAAGCCCCGCCTACTTCCACTCACTATTATGAATCTACATCCCCTCCAGAAGCCCCGCCTACTTCCACTCACTATTATGAATCTACATCCCCTCCAGAAGCCCAGCCTACTTCCACTCACTATTACGAATCTACATCCCCTCCAGAAGCCCCGCCTACTTCCACTCACTATTACAAATCTACATCCCTCCAGAAGTCTGAGATCTGCTAGTGAGCGACGCCTCGTGGTACCATCACAGAGCGGCTCAAAATCACTCTCCAGAACATTTTCGTTCACCGTTCCTGACTGCTGGAATGATCTTCCCACCCCTATCTCGAACGCTGGATCCCTGTTGATCTTCAAGCAACAACTGAAAACTCATCTCTTTCAACACTACTTGACTTCATTATAAGAAAAACGTTTCACTTTTTCTAAATCTTCATCTTTCTCTTTATCTTTCTCTCCTTCTCTTGCTAGCTTGTACTTATTAGAACAATGCCTGAGACGTGGTGTTACGAGCACTTCCTCTGTCTGTTTGCATCTTCAAGATTAATTGCTTTATGTATTCCACAATTGCATGTCACTTTGGATAAAAGCGTCTGCTAAATGACTAAATGTAAATGTAAACCAGGATTAGATCATAGTTCAATTATGACATTTAAGTAATTTTTATAAACATGCTCAGAAAAAAAAAACATTACTGGGGTGCATCTTGCGACAAAACAAATGCACTGATGTATTTTAGGATCAGTCAGTGCAAGTTTATTTCAGTTAAAACAGCGACGAGTTACATTTTAGTCTAGGACTGGGTTCAAGCCTTGTCTGTGAAACCGGGGGGAGATGTCTTTTTCATTCACACTGGACACTAGAGGACGCCCTCACACAGAACATCCACAGATTCAGTCACAGAAGTAGCAAACTCTTGATGCTTCAGGGATATGGATAAGTAAACAGACGATATAAACGTTGTGAATGATAAAATAAATACAATAAACACACGAATACGACTATGTATAGTTTATCTGTGTTATTCAAGCCATCTCTGGTATCAATTAAGTATATTTATAATCCATTGCTAATGGATGTATTAGTAGCCCATGGAGTAGTAGTAGCTTAGCTAGTTAATGGAAGGTCATCAGAGCAAGTGTAATTACTGCATTCACGCACTCCTCGGATGCTCTCATTCCCTGAGTTGTGCTTGTGAGTCTGAATGTGAAAACCGCACACTCGGGTTACTACAAAGACTTGTTGGACTTGTATTATTAGAGCTTTCCGAATTGAGTTCATGTGCATTTTCTCAGTCTGGGAATTATTTTGCACGTGTGATGATGCTTCTTACGTCCGTTTCGGAGAAACAAAGGACAAATATTTCAATCGCTTAGGCATGGCACCGAAATGAGACATCGAGATCTGCGTTCTGATTCGGTTCGGTACATACCAGTTACATAGGTACCGGTGCCATATTGGTACCGGGTTTCGGTACCCAACCCTAATAATGATGCATTTAAAAGTGAATGACCAAACGTATCTTTATGATAGTTTGCAACGTTGTTGCAGATTAAATATAATGTGACAAAACAAAAATGTTGTCAAAACAAGATCAGCGAAAATGATTACAATCACTGTATTATACAAGCCAGGTCAGTAGATGGGGATGTCACTTTGCGTACATACCTACAGACCAAACATGTAATACACATGACATCACCATTTTCACAAATTCACGTTTTTGTAGTGTACACGGAAACAATAATGGCATTGTTTTCAGAAACTTCAACTTTGAAACCTGTTTTCAAAAGTTTGCTGTTGTCGTGTAAATTAACGACCAAACACATTCGAGTTTTGATGTTTTTAGTCGAAAATAGTGTCATGTAAACGTCCCCTAAATCTCTCTACTTATTCGTCACTCTCACAAATCCACCATGTTTATAATATTTTAACACTTTTATTTGTTTGTAGTTCTAATCGAATCCACTTCCGAAACGCAATGGGTTGTGGACAATATTAGCCATTGTACTTCGAATTTTCAAAGGAAATAGTAAACCATCCCTGATACTCATTTACACATACTATGATTGGGACACACTAATGTTGAATACTATTTAGGATGGATGCAATGCAAACTGGGACACAATATATATCCTAGTCTCTAGATATGATTCAAATCTCTCCTTCAATGTAAATCTACATGATTTTTCTCCAATACTTACACGTCTCCATCCCCTCGTCATCTTCATCGGGGTTGATTATGGTCACACCTGGCTTGTCGTAAGACTTGTCGATGGCCGCCCGGAAGCTCTCGTTGCAGCCCCGCCCCCTGATGATTTTGGGGCGTGGCCTGTGGAAGGAGACGTCTCCGTTGAACGTCGCCTCGGCTACAGCCGTCTGGAGGCTCTCCAAGGAACTCGACTTCTTCAAACCCAACGACGGTCCCACATCTCGCGTGGAGTTGCCTTGGGGTGGAGAAAGAGAGAGAGAGAGAGTAAAGAAAACATGCCAGAAAGAGAAGAAAAAAGATGCTGTCTCCATTTTTTCTGCAATAAATCCTTCTCTCCAAATTCACTTCTATAATTTACATCCCTCGCTGAAGACAAATGTGCATATCGGGGTTCCGTTTATCTGCAGATGGAGGGTGAAAAAAGTGTGCTAAAATAATATGGAATATAAATGGCTCCATTGGATGCAAAGTGAGGTGTCAGACAGATTATCCGTCTTGTATCCGTCACATTTTTTACTCTTGAGGTCATTTTTGCCTCTTTTTCCCAAATGTGTATGTGTGTGTGTGCGAGAGGGTGAGGGATAGAGCGCATAACTCCTTTCTGTAGTTTAAGGCACTGATGGATGGCCCGAATATGAGAGCCATTATCTTCCCTGTGTGGTCGTGGGAGGAGGTGGAGGAGAGGATGTGGAGAACAAGAGGGAGGAAGAGCAAAAGCTTGTAGACTAAACACGCTTTGAGACTCGGCCCGTTCAGATCCTAGCCGAAACTCCCTCAACTCGTCTGCTTAATGACCTTTTCAAGCATTTAATCTACTTGTTTCTCATTAAGGGTTCCTCACAAAGACACAGCAGGCCCACACTTCAAACATGCGCCAGTGCAAAGACAACGTTAATCCTGCTTATGGAGTCCTGTAGAGGAGGAATTCTGGAAATGCCTCAATGGGAGTGAATGGGCTTGGCTGCTCGGGTCAGGGATTTGCATGTGTGTGTGTGCAGACCCCAAAATGAACACTAAATGGGAGTAAAAAGTGGCTTTCGAGATTAAAAAAAAGTCTCCTTTCCTTATATGGAAATAGAACATAACATGGTTTAAATGGAAATGGAAATATATGTTTTTTTTTTTCTGTGTATTTATTTAAAAAAATATTTAGTATCCTATTGTTTTAAATCTATAAATTTAAAAGTGAAATTTGGTGAAAAAGCAAATAAAATGAAATGTACTCATTAAACAAAGTTCAATGTATTCTTTAATCTATTTTGAAATGCAATACAATTATCTCCTCTTATTATAATGCCACACAGACACTTGCACTGATTGAGAACAATACAATACAATACAATACAAGACAAACAATAAAATAAAATAAATCCACACACAGATCAGTATGGAATAATTCAGATATTCTGTTTATGTTTTTGAAAGAAGTCTCACCAACGCTGCATTTATTTGATCAAAAATGTGGTAAAATCAGCAATATTGTGAAATATTATTACAATTTGAATTAACTGTTTTCTATACGCATGTTAAAATGTTATTTATTTATGTGATCAAAACTGAATTTATCTCCAGCATCATTACGCCAGTCTTCAGTGTCACATGATCTTCAGAAATCATAATAATATACTGATTTGCTGCTCAAGAAACATTTATGATTATTATCAATGTTGAAAACAATTTTTTGCTGATTCATATTGTTGTGGAAATACTGGTATTTTCCCCCAATATATATTTTGCTGATTAAAAAGTATGATTAACAGCATTTATAAAAAAAAAAAAAAAAAAAAAAAACTTACTGACCCCAAAGTTTTTAACTGTATTTTTAAAAATACACTTTAATGGCCCATGTAATATTTACTAAAATACTAAATATTGACAATGGAATAGTTATAGTCAGTAAACATTCTCAATTCAAGTTCAGCTGGCTCATGAGGTACAAAGCTAATTTTGGATTGCATGTACGTGTGAATTCGTGATGTGCATGTGTGTGTGTGTGTGACCGTACGAGCCATATGGAACAGACACTGAAACAGTTGCCAAGTACTAAAAATGATCTAAGCCACCTGCATGATTGGATAAAATAGTCTGTGTACCTCTATCAATAAACCTTGATAAATGCCAGCATGCATGGATGCTTTACACAGGCGTGCACAATAGTTTCAGTGATGTATGATACCGCAGCACAGCACATACAATCTCTCAGATGAACTCTAGATGATGCATTAATGTGAGTCCAGCTGTGTGTGTCTCATTGAAATGTATAGTGCAACGGGTCGGCACGCGCATGCTCGAACACAATTAGCATGCAAATGATATATAAACAAACATTAACCGACAGCAGCGCTGCAGTTCTCGAGAGCGTAGCCGTTTCTGTTTGCTGGTGTAGCGTAAATACGTCGCTTCTCGCTCGAAGACCTTCACGTCAGATATTGATGGAAAACGTGTCGGCTGCGATGCTGAAAATACAGCCCTCAAACTCCAGCGTTTAACGTGCCTCCTGCTTGGACAGCTGTAATTATTTTTCCAATGGCTGCTGTTCTGTGTTTAGATTTGGCTAGTGAGGCGAGACTCGGGCTCGGGCTCATTCTGTCTGTGAACGCCTGTTTCAGGGCCTCAAGAACAGTGAGGATTGGTCTGAAAATATGGGTCAGTGAAATATAAGAGTGCTCATTCAAATTATTATTAAAACTACATTATTATATTATTAAAAAACATGAATTTATATTCATGTTGTTTCATATGGTTTTGAAAAATGAATTATTCTAAATGAATGCTTCTAGTTTATATTTTGAATATATAAGGTTTGTGTAACATAACTGATATGTGTGTGTACTTTTATTTATGTATTTATTTATTTCACCACAGGACATTTTAGCTAAACATGTCATGTCATAAAAAAGGTAATTTTAGAGAATTATTCAACTTGTGCATTAATTGTTTGCATGCTGGTCATACTGCATGACTTGGACTTGGTAAAATATTGTTTTATATGTTTTCATATAAAACATATATTTTTATTTATAATACAATGCTGTAGTATATAAATAAAACTAAACAGTCAAATCCTCAAGTTGTATATATATATATATATATTTGTTTTTATGATATTAGGACAATTGTCTCACCCTGAAATTATAAAAAATAAATTGATATGAAAAAATATGATCATGATAGAAGATGTGCATGCATGAATTATTCATAGAGTATATGTAGAGTATTTATATACATATATGTTTTATTTATTTGGATTCTTTTTAATTAAATGTATTTATACCTATTGTTTTACTTTAAACGTATTAAATTAAACTGATCAGTAAATATCACTAACTCATAAAGAGATTACAGATGCAATCAGTGACGCAGGTTCAGGCACATCTCGAGAACTTCCTGGAATTAACGTTTGCTATTTCAGTAGACCTTAAAAACTGGTTTTCTACATCCGTGAACGTCACATATGGTGGCACTCTGTGTAAACATAGCTGTCTTTCAATCTCTCTCATTCCCGTTGCTCCTCTCAGATGATGCGTTGAGCTGGACCCGATGGTTTGGTCCTTCTCCTAAAAACATCTTCCCTCCATCTACAGCACGCTGAGATTCCTGACCGCTTTCAGACGCTAAATGAAGCGTTTCCGCCGGCCGCGGAGCTCACAGCCCATCTTCAGCAGGAGAGACGTGAAGCAAAACAGCCATTAGCTTAGCTAAATAAACCTCCAACATCGTAAGAAAACAATTAGAAATCTATTACCTCTGTCTGAAAGACATTGTTCTAAACATCAGTATAAGGGGCTGAACGCTTAGAAATGATTCCAGGTGTTTTGAGTTTGGACATAAACCAAACCAGAGCCGACGCTGTTAGCAGCTTCTGAAGCCAGGGATCCTTACACCAAACAAACCAGCACAGCAGAAGCTACTGATTCACCTAACCAGAGCCAAACCAGTGACTGACCTCATACTGAGCTGTTCTCCATATTCATCACATCTGTCACTTACAGGAACAGTAAGTCACCGCAGAGAACATGACCAATGATCTATTGAGGGACATTTAAGACTCAGTAAACTGAAACTGTGTGAGATCAAAACTGAAAATGATGCCATAACTTGTCATTCCAAATCCACGTGTATCTTTTGTGGAATACAAAGGTGATTTTGTCAAAATAATGACAATAATTAAGATTTGGATTTGTTACGCTTCAAAACAAATAAATAAATAAATAACAATGAGTGCCAATGAATAGTTACAAAACAAACATATAATAGTAATACAAACAATATAATAGCAATATAAAAACAACTAAAATGGATACATTTGGGTTCTGTTAAGCTCTAAAATATAAAAAAAACTTTAAATACAAAATAATATAAAGAGTAACATAAGTATCCATGCAAGCATCATAATTAAATAAAAATAAACCGTGATGAAAATGAATTATCACCGGGGCTTCCAGCTCCAAAAAATTAAAACACTAAGAATTTTATTTTTATAATTAATGTAAAAAATATACGATAACTAAGTGAAATTCAAGCACAAAAAACACCATGCAAGTACCATAAGAACACGAAAAATAACTTCATATATAAATGATGTTTGTAAAATAACAAAGTGAAAATGAATGAGGACTGGGGCTGTCAAGCTCCAAAAATGATAAAAAAAGCACTATAAATGTACCATAAGAATTAAAATATCCTAAAAGAAAAATATTATTAGTAAAAGTATAATAAAATTGTCATATTATTATAAAATAATTAATTTAAATAAATGAGGACAGGGGTATCAAGCTCAAAAAAGTACCATAAAAAGGTAAAATAACGTAATATATAAGTGAAAATAAATGGGATTGCAAGCTCAAAAAAATGACGAAAAGCACACTAAAAGGATCTATGGGACTTTGCTCAGTGTTGCTGATTTTGCTGAAGCAAGTCTATCCAAGATATTGTATTTTTTTGAAAGAAAATCACCTTTTCTGCTGCACAGACGTCAGTCAGACATGCAGAATGATAAAATATGTATTTCAGACTAAAGCTTACTATTAAAGGCCTTAGACTCATGTCCACCTGTGTACGCATGCAGGCCCTCTCTGATGAGACACGCTGCATCTGTGTCTGTCTCTGTTTATTAACAGAAATGAAAAAGGAAAGAATCCAATACATCTGGCACGCATGTGAACTAATATCTTGTCCCATATGCTGGAGAAGCTCTTTAATCAGCAAGCTCCTCGTAGCATGTGAACACGAGGCTTTCAGAGCTTTACACACAAATCTGCTGCAGTGAAGAGCAGGACTGATGCACAGCACGCACAGATACAACCCACACAAATGACATCTGCATCGCTCTCAATCAAACCACACAGCACTGAACCTCCTCGGAGCAAAACATTGCTCATAACTGTTTCTGTTTTCATCAAGAAGGATTTTGACGTGCAGCTCTCACCGGATCAAACCGCTGTTATTCTTATCATATGTCACATACACTAGTTTTATTGTCATGATCTCACTGCATTTTTTACACACTATTTTTCATGAGAAAAAGAGCAGGGATTGTATTAGATGGCAATACATATCATGGTACTGAATGACTTTCATATTCATATAGCATTCATAAAGCACCATGGTACCACGGAGTACCATGTAAATACCATGGTAAGTGAGTTTCAGTGTCATGTACGGTACATAAAACCCATATATATATTTATATATATATACCTATATATATATATATCAGTGCTGTCAAATGCTGTCCAAAATAAGGTTTTTTACATAATATATGTGTGTACTATGTATATTTATTATGTATTTTTAGATACACTCACTCACATACAGCATATGTTTTTTTAATATGTACATGCATTTACATATTTATATTCTTATATTAAATATAAATATATTTAATGTATAAACATATTTTCTTAACTATATAAATGCATGTGTTTGTATTTATATATATATAATAAACATAAACATAAACAGCACACACACACACACACACACACACACACACACACACACACACACACACACACACACACACACACACACACACACACACACACACACACACACACATTATGTAAACAAAAACTTTTATTTTGGATACAATTAATTGTTTGGCAACACTAATATATATATATATATATATATATATATATACTTAATTATAAGCTATAAGATTTATTTTTTTTCCCAAGCATGCATTGAACCGATTAAATTATTTTAAAAAAAACATTTTAAATAAACATAATTTTTTATTTTACTCTATATTTTTATGATCCTGAAAGCTCACAGGTATATATATTACATGTTTACAATATATGCACATAGAAGACCATTATTTAAAATAATATTGATCAAATAGTACAGTTTTGACTGTATTTTAATCAAATAAACAGTCTTGGTGAGCAGAAGAGAGTACACCGATCTCAACATTGTAAACAAGAAGTGTATAAGACACATAACAAATAATATATTATATATTATTATAATATTATTATAATATCACTACAGTATCCAAAAATAAAAATGCAGCGAGACATAACAACTGTGCAGATATATCTATCATAAAGCACCTTTAATTATTGAACTCTCAAAGGCGCCTCGAGCACGTGAGCGGTTAAACGCTAACGGAAAGCGATGCTGTGACCGTGCTATTGTTCAGATAGCCAGCGATATCTTCATGAGTGATCCTCGCGGAAACACAGGCCTTCCATCCATCACATGCAATTTATTCAGCAATCTTTAATTTTATGCATCAACTTAAAAGGGTCATTAGGTTAAAAATAGCTCCGCGGCAGCCAAGGAGGTTTCGTCCTGCTGTGTCCAGGAAGATTGAAGGAGTCTCGGGGTTAGATGCCTGTCCTGGATCATTAGTGGACCAGAGGATGTCCAGGTTGTCCCTCGCTCCTCTACATCTGTCATAATTAACCTCTAAAGCCGCGAGCCAATCAGTCAAGACACTTTCATCTGTTTCACTGTAATGATATCAGTGATGCTCAGATTGTGCTGAGTCACTTCCACATTTCTGCTCAGTCAGACTCTGACGTCACTCACTGACACTTTAAAGGTAGTAAGCAAAGATGTCTTGAATGTGGTGACTTTATGTTAGCCGCGCTCCGTGTTTGAGGTTTATTAGGGGATGAGAAGCTGGAGCTCTGGTAATAAAAGAAAAGGTGAGCACTGGAGTTTCACAGCGGAACAATATCAACCGCTCAATCACAGACTCACATTAAAGTCCTTCATGATAGAAAACAGTGTTTCATAAGAGTTCAGCCCTATCACTGAAACACCACCACACCATGAACATGTTCCTTCAGACGCATATTATACATGACATTATTATTATCATCTTTTGATTTAAATACATTATACAATCATTTATTATTTAATGTGGATTCATTTAATTAATGTGCTATTATTTTGAATATGATATTTAGACTTAGTATCTTCTTTCTTTATTAATAAGACAACTGAGCTTGCTTGTCTCAGCAAGTTTGAGTGAAAACAACATTAACTGGAATAAAATATTATTTATTTATTCATTTAACAATTTATTTATATTGATTGCTTGATTTCAGCTAGTTTCCAAGACAACATTTCTTATTTTACCTTAGTTTAACTTTTTCAAAAAAAAAAAGATTATATTATTTTTATATAATATTTTATATTATATATATAAAATAACAAATATAAAAAACTTAAATTATAACAAATGTTTTCAACTAACACTTAACTGTGTAAAGTTGCATGTTACATGTACTTACTATTATAATTATTTATGTAATTATTACAATTAATTATGCAAAAATAAAGTTAAACCAAAACTAATTCAAAATAATGGATTGTGTTTGTTAACATTAACTAGCATCGGGAAAAACCCTTCTAAATCATTTATTAATCTAAGAAAAATTTTATTTCAAGAGCTAAGATTAATTAAGTAACAGTTGTATTTTATTAACAAAAAATAATACGGACTGCTCATTATTATTTAAAATTAATGAATGCATTAACCAGCGTTAACTAATGGAACCTTATTGTAAAGTATTCTATATATATATAATAATATAAAATATGAATACAAACTATAGCATCTCAGTGATACTAAAACACCACTGAAACAAACACTATTATTCTACACTATTTAATAATAAGTTATGACTGACAGCTAAAAAGGCTCGCAGCTTAAAGAAGGTAAAACTGAAACTGTCCCAATGGAAGATGCTTAAGCACACTTTTACTAGAAACGTGAGTTGTGAAATGTGAAAACAGTGAAAGCAAGTAGATAATGTAAGAAGTACTTGAGTAAAAGAAGATTTCCAGCCATGACTAATATCCAACTCCTATTTAAACTTGTATTTATTTATTTAACATGCAACTCCTCAATCCATTCGATTCCTGCTTTACATTGTTTTTTTCAAAGGGAAATAAAAAGAGTTACGAATAGCACTCCATGTTGAGTTTAACACATAAAAGCTTAGACGTTTCTGACAGAATGAATGTTGGACATAACATGTCTCTGAACCTCCGGTCTCCATACATCTCCAGCATGACTATGTGCTCCCTGCGCTGTAACTGGAACACTCTGCTCCACACGCATGACATTGATGGATTAATTGCAGTAAGCCAAAGCGGCCCGTCTGACATTGAATCAAACAGAATTCCAGCAATCTCTCCTCACACACATACATACATACATGCATACACACACACACACACACACACACATACACACACGCACACGCACACGCACACACGCACACACACACACCAGACACACACACACACACACACACACACACACACACACACACACACACACACACACACATCCATACACACGCACATGCACACGCACACCACGCACCACACGCACCCAACACACACACACACACGCACCACACACACACACACAACACACACACACACACACACACACATACATACATACACACGCACATGCACACGCCACACCACGCACACACGCACACAACACACACACACACACACGCACCACACACCACACACACACACACACACACACACACACACACACACACGCACCACACACAACCACCGCACACGCACACGCACACGGCACACTAACACACACACACACACCACACACACACACACCACACACACATACACACACACACCACACACACACCACACACACATACACGTGCACCACACAAACACACGCGCACCACACACACACACACACATGCACCAGACACACACACACACACACCAGACACACACACACACACACACACCACACATGCACGCACGCACGCATACATACATACACAAACACTGTTTCTTTCCCCACTCCAGCAGCCCTTGACATAATTAATGTTTTCTTCAATCATAGTCCCTCAAGAACAGGCAGCGCACTTCGCTTTACAAAAAAGTAGTTGCCAAAATGTCTATTTAACACCATGGCACTTCATTTCAATGGGAAAAAAGCGACACCCTCTCTGATTTGATGGCAATTACTTCAAATGACTTCCTTAACGAGCACAACGCACACAGTTGTTTAGTTAGATTGATTACTAACAGTTAACAGCAGATAACAGAGTCATGAAGTCAAAGGTTTTTCCAAGCGCAGATTAAACTTGTTGCTGGACTCATTTCCACCACTAGCGGTGATCTCGCGCCATTCATTTGTCATTCTAAGAATACTGCGGCTCTGTTCCAAAACCTAGCGAGTCGCCTTGCTGTCTACTGCCTACATAGGGAGCATCTTAATGATAATGGAATCTCATCTCCAAAATGACTACCGATTCTGATAGAGTTTGATGTTAGCATGTTGCTAAGCTAAAAACAAATACATACTGGGTAATATGGACTATTCGATCAATTCTTAAAACAATGCTATCTATTCTATTCAGCACAGTATGTAGTGAAACAACGGTAGTCAGTTTCTCAACTGATTTGACATTAGCATGTTGCTAATCTAAAAACAATTAAATATAGGGTCAAATAGGCGATTTTTGATTAGATTCATTCTTAAAACAATGCTTTCTATACTATTCAGTAAATAATGAAACATGTTTCTCAATTGATTAAAATACCCCTATAACCATGGTTTTACTACAAATAAAGCCAAAAAAACATGGTTACTGTAGTTAAACTAGGGTAATCACAAATGAACCATTGCTTTACTACACTAACGATAATTTAACCATGATATTTGTAATAAAACTAATACGCATAAAAACATGGTTACTACACTCTTACGATAATAATAATACAATGGTTCATTGTCATAAGGAACTGTTTGACATTAGCATGTTGCTAAGCTGAAAACAAATATATACTGGGTAAAATTGACTGATTTAATTAGATTAATATTTAAAACAATGTTTTCTATATTATAGAGTATATAATGAAACAACGGTCGTCTGTGTTTCTCAGTTGTTTGTTATAGAGTTTGACATGTGCACGTTTCTATGTTAAAACTGAATAAATGTTAGGTAAATCTAGGTAAGTATAATTATGATTTATATATTTCTGCTACACTATTCAGTTTCTACTGAAACAATGGCAGTGTACATGTTTCTCAATTGATTGTAATAGATTTTGACATTAGCATGTACGCCAATGTCAAAACAAAAACAAGTAGCCTGAATATTGGGTAAAATTGTCTATTATAGACGGTTTCAACGGCAACAACATAAACAAACGTTACCGCGCATGTGTGTGTTTGTGGCCCTAACTTAACTTCCGGTCGACATCCGAATAAAATCAATAACAACAGTTCCTCTGGAGTAGATTATTTTAATATAACAAGCAATATATATTTTGCTTCGTAAATCAGACGGACTGAGATGCAGCGATAACTACTTGGACGGACTTATTAAAAATGCAAATTCACTCTCCTGCCAGCAGGAGACGCTTAAAAGCGGGATAAATAACGTTAACGTTAAGAGGTTTGCGTTAGAGAAACTAACGCTGCTTTATCAGACATATAACATGCAAGATGACATCAAGACAGCGTTCCTTCAGAAATACAGTGATATATCACGTTTTGATTTTTAAACGTGCATTACGTGCTCATGTTTATACAACAAAGCCTTTTGGGAAAGTGTTGATATCGTGGCGGGTCGCCTCAAATAAATGTATGTATGTGAAACACATCCCATAATACAACAACCTGAACCCAACTTCATTACTCATCACTTTAACTGTGTTTGTAGCCGGAGACACTAACAGCCCGATATACAAACACAGACGGTTACCTTCGGTCCGATGAAACCGTCTATACATAGAAATAAATTTAAATAAATGAAATTCTATACTACTTTATCTACTTCTAACAGAGTTTGACATTAGCGTGAAATAAACACTGGGTGAAATAGTGCTTTATATTGAGAATGATAAATTATAGTCAACTATTAATAAACTATTATAGTTTGTTTTTACATCTTGTTTTTTCCTCACTATACTCCCAGTGCATTCTGGGATACTTCCTGCATGGAGGATACATACAATGCTGCTTTAGATTTGAAACAAACACAATGCAGCAGCTGACTGCTTTATTAGGTTTTGAAACAAAGCTCTGGAGACTAATCTGAAAACGTGTTTAAGACACCAGACGTCCACCAAAACATCAGCATGCCCAGACACACAGAGATCCGGAGCGTGTATGAGGTTAGTGTCCCTTACCTTCTGTCCACTCTGTGCGGGGAGTGAGGTTAAACTCGTCCACTACTGTTAGGGAGGCACAAACAGTTGTGATTGGTTAATTCAAGACATTCCCAGACCCATGCAACTCATTCCATTACAGATGTTACTGACATTTCCAAGAGGCATGCAAATCAGTCTGTGAAAGTGAGGCAAGACGGGAGACAGACGGTCAAAGTGGGAAAACCCCTGAGATGTGAGAGAGAAGGACAGATCATGCCATAACATTCAACAGCATTGGGCAGATATATATGTGTTAAGAGGTTTTAGCTCCATCTACCAGGTGTCAGCTATACCTTCAAGTCCCTCTCGGTCTTATCACACATAGGGTAGACACTATGAAATCTGTTTTTTATTATTATACTTCTTTCTGTAATTTCCTCCATGTTGGCGCTCAAATCTGTCTTTAGACTGTTACTGGAGATTGTGTTCCTCTAAAAGCCTGAGAGGAGCACAAACATATACTCAACCTGAAGAAAATGTCTCATCAGAACAAAGCACAGGAGATTTGGTGGAACTGAAATGTGCTTCTAATGAGTAGAGAGGAGAGAGCTTTCAATGGTGCTCGTTTGAAACGCACAGTAATGTCCTGCTCTTAACACATTTCATTTATTCATTTACAACTGGGGAAGAAATATGCACATTTATCAGACTTTCTAATCTGAGAAAATAGCATATATCCATCTATCTATTTGTACATACATTCAAGTTGTTGGGTCATTAAGATATTTTATAGATTTTTGAAAGAAGTCAGTATATTTTCAAACAGCTGTTTTCTAAGTGAATATCTGTTAAACTGTAATTTATTTCTGTGATCAAAGCTGTATTTTCAGCATCATTATTCCAGCCTTCAGTGTCACATGATCTTCAGAAATCATTCTAATATCAAGAAACATTTCTGATCATTATCAATGTATATTTTTGTGTATATATATTTGCAGAAATATAATCATTTCTAATGTAGTTCATCACATTAAGTATGGACATGATCCCATAAGAGTCTGAAAAACTCTGTGTCTCAATTTTGAGTAGTTCTTAAATACTAACTACATCTTTAACCCTTTAAGTATCCACAAACCACATTATATTTGTGGTTAGTGTGAACAGTACTGTCTGCGTTCATGTGTAAAAACTGATGTTTATGATAAACCTCAACTCTCATATCCAGAGTCTAACTCAGTTAAAGCTCGATGAAGCACTGCAATGAGTCGTATCTGCTGCCAAAAGATATTCCCTTCTCTCTTTTTCAGTTTGTTAAGTGCTTTATCACTTTTGCTAGTGAAGTGCAAAGAGGGAGAGGTGTCTGGAGAGTCTAGTCTGGTGTTGAGCGAGCGGGGCTCGGTCCTGTCTCAGGAGGCGCTGGTCTTGATGTTGTCTGAGGATAAAGAGAGGAGGAGGAGGATGAAAGCAATGTTTTATCTCCTCCGATTAGCTGCGCGGCCATGCGGCAGAAGCCCTGCGTCTCCTGAGACGGGCCGCTTCGCTCTCAACAACCCTGACCTGTCCTTGAGTCCCTCAAACCCACCTACTCTGAGAGATGAGTGATACAAACGTTAGTTTGGAGAGAACGAGATGCAAAAAGTCCGTTTTTGCCATCATTTTTAATGTTGAACAACTCTCTGTGCTCGTTGGTGAAGTCTTTACTGTGTCTGATAATGTTAGCTGTAACGCCAAGCGCTGCGCTTGCGTTCGCACCCCGGCTGCTGATTGCAAAGGAACAGGAAGCAGCAAGGCAGGGCACAGGAAGTGCTAGTGTTGAGCGTGAGGTTACCTAGGTCCATACTCTTCGACTTGTGACTCTTGATGATCTCCAGCTGAGAGGCATCGCTGAACTGTTTGGTCCGTTTTTCTGACATGCTCTGCCGGCCGAAGCCTTCCCTCTGAAACCCGCCGTCCATATCTGCGTCTGGACCCAGTGTGCTGAGAGACAGGAGACATATTTATAATACAAATAGACTGAAATGACTGGAATATTATTATTATAAATGATCAACATAAAATTAATCAAGGAATGTACATACTTACAAACATACACATAAAAAATCAATCAATCAATCAATCAATCAATCAATCAATCAATCCATCCTGTTTTTAATGAAAATAGTAGCATAAAAAACCTGCCTGATAACAATAATAATATTTGTATTATTTATTATAAAATTTGATTGATACTCCTAAAGTATTAATATAGAAAATGACTGATATCAAATCAATCGATCAAATAATAATAATAATAATAATGATAACTGTATTTATTATACAATTTGATTGCTACTCCTAAAATATTAATACAGCAAATGACTGATAATCAATCAATCAATCAATCGATCAATCATGCTTCAAACATTGTTTTATTTTTGTTTTTAATGAAAAATATTAGCATGAAAAACATGCATGATGATGATGATGATAAACATAATAATAATAATAATTGTATATTAAACAATTTGATTGATACTACAAAAATTGACTGATAAATAAATAGCCTGCCATTGTTGTTTTTATTTTATATAACAACTTTTATTTTTGTTCTCACTGAAAAACTGTGGCAACCTGCATAATAACAATCTTCATTTTATTGTATAATTTGATTGCTATTACTAAAGTATTAATATACTAAATGATTAATCAAGGAACAGAAGAAACAAATCACACAATGTAAATAGATGTGAAGACAGATTGGCATGAGATGAACACAGTTTCTCCTTCAGTCCACATCAGTCTCAGCTCGACCCCAGCAGCTCAGTGTAAAGCACACTGTTACTCCAGCCCAACACAAGCCCTTAGATTAGACCTCCGTCACTCCCTACAGTCACAGCAGCGACAGAAGCGTGCCCTCAAACACATGCATGATGCTTCAGAACAAACACTGGGAGAACACAAGGACATAATGCATCTCACACATGAGATCTGGATCCTGAAAGCAAACTGAATATAGACAGAAACAGAGTCAAAAGCAGCAAGGACAGCAGAGACAGACTGGATGAAATAGAGGCCAAACGTAGAGATGCAGAGACTCTCAACAGGACTGACAGAATGTTACACTAATGACCAGAGAAAACACATTAACTGAAAGACTCCTGAAGATCTGCCCTGAAATACACTCAACCTTCCTTCATTGATGTACATACACAGACACCACCAGTCAACACAACCTGTTAGCCAGCACTCCCCATTTTGGGATTCACAGTTGAAAAAGACGTACCAAATTAAAATGATAACAGGTGCTGACTTCAGTGTGCTACACACACACTTTTGGTGTCTTTGCAAAGAAGACCCTGTGGGCTTTACTATCCATCATCCAGAGTTGATAATGCTCAAAAAGATAAAAAGTTATAGAAACTGAAGTGCCTTGAAAAAAGTGTACCACACTGAATGAAAAAAAAAAAAAAAATTTTCATATAAAAATACATTAAATGAGTCCTGGAGCAATCAAGAAAAGTAATGGGTTGAAAGTCACATGTCTCATGAGTTTATATTTCAAATCTTAAGAAGATACCATGAAAAATGAGATTTTACTGAGATTATATATAACACCCCCCACACACACACGTTTGAGGAAAAATATTGATTTACCAAATGTATTGAACAAACTATTAAACTACTTTAGACATTATACATACCACTGTATGTTTTTTAATTATACAATTATTATAGACATAATCTTAGACATCATATAAGTGATTTATTTGATCACTAACAAATACAATAAGAATAATTTGAGTAATAAAAAAAAAATTGCTTGTATGAATTATCAGCCACACAGATGCTAATAATACAGATACAGCCACATTCCCCACAAAACACACATGAAAAAAAGGTTTATTTTGTCCAAAAAGCGGATTGCTTTGTTCCGCCCCCATCAGATGACAGGTACATCACAGCCCTCGCGAGAGCGCGCCAGATTCAAATAAACACATTTCCGTAACCTTTAGACTTTTTCAGAAGCGCTCCTCCTCAAAACCGAAACTACTTTTTCCGCTTTATTTTATAAAAGCATGTTTTGTTTAAATTTTGAGTGCACACAAATACAATTAGACCTTTTATAGTCCAGAACAATGTAGCCGATTACTCTTACCTTTCCAAGCAAAAATGCAGCGTGTTTTGAAATGTTTACAATGCAAGTGATCGCTCTGACGCATCCATGTCCTGTAAAGCGTGCTTCAGCTTCCACTCTCCACACAAACGACTGGATGTGTCCGTGCACATTTATCTAGGTGAAGCGTTTAAACTAACCTTGTGGAGCTGTTTTATAACTATAGCTTTCATTTTAGACAAGTCGTGATGATTTGAGAAGGCTACATTTATAAAACGTAAGCTATGATCGACTCACTGTCTGCCGCTGGCCGCTTGGTCGTTACTTTAAAAATCTAAAACTTACATTTAATGAATAAATAAATGCTCCAAACGTTTTTCTAAAATAACGAAACGAAATACAATCACTTTGCCATTTCATACAAAACTGTATTTTAATAGCTGAAACAGTAGTAGGCTATAGGCTGTTTTGGGAGAAGGGGGAAAGACGGGCTCGGGTCGGACTCGAGCTGGTGATTCTGATAAGCTGTCGGACACGGGCCGGGCTAGGACCAGAGCGGCTCGGGTGCAGGGCTCTAATGTGGATGCAGCATCACGCAAAACAAAACAGTAAAATATACATGCTACTGATGCCACTGTAAAAATACCCAGACATATTTTTAGTCATGATTAAGTCATTTTTCATAAAGTGCTTAAATATTTATATTTTAAAATGCATATGTGTAGGCATAAAACTTTAAGAAAAAAGTGAATGTGAAAATCAGTGTTTGTACGATATCTTAAGCAGAGTTTCAAAGACACATGAGACTCGAGTTTCTCACGCAGAGTCCCTCATCAGAATCAAACGGAGGATTCTTTGGGATAATAACATCCCTTCGCTTGCCCTCGTTCCTGTGAGCCTCCTTACTAACAAACATCATGCTAACATAAAACCTTTCCTTTTGTCTCCACGTTCCTCTTAGTGTCTGAAGTCACAGAGTGAGTTTCTTTCTGTTCATAATTCACCGCAGAGCGACAGGAGCTCTGATGCATGAGAGGATCCAAACGAAGTTCAGAGTAAAGAGACTGGATATGGCCTCGGTACTAAACACTGCTGTGATGGGAAGCATTTGCTCCACATGTAGATGTGTAGGATGTGTTTTATTAGTGTATTGTTGGTATTGATCCTGATGTTATGATGCTTGATTAGATGCATGCCGTCTAGCAGATATCGACTGGATGAACGTAAACGGAGCGAGAGACAGAGAGCTCATCCTATACTGAAGATAAGGTCAATGTATTCTCTTTAGACACTCAATTCCATACAAACTCTCTTGTAATTTTTGTTGTTCTCTCTCTTCTAGCATATTAAACACTGCAACCCTTGACACACACACACACACAAACACACACACACACACACACACACACACAGGTCTAAAGGTCTGATATACTTCATGTGAAACTAAAGACTGAACTGGTGTGAAGTGTTTTCAAACAAGAGCAGACCAAACAAGTTCATTTGGAGTTTGAAACATTTTCTGGATGAGTTTGCATCAGCTGGTAAACACCCTCACACTTCCATTGGTCTTCGGCAATTATGTAATAAGTGGGTGTGGCTCTGTGGCTCCACCTTCTTTGATGTGGAAATCATCTCTGGTTCATTTCTTATGTTTAGTCTGTCATTGTCAGATGTCCGTGAGTGAAAACATGAACACACTGACAAGCTGATTTACAGTAGAAACTAAAGTTGTCATTTTAACTGAAAGCGACGCTGACACAGTTTTTCCATGTTTAATACTGAAAGGCTGCTGTAAAGCAGTCTAATGTATAAAGTGCTATACATAAAAGTGATGTGACTTAATGCTTGGACTACCAAACTGCAAACATGGTGCAAACATCCACATTGCTTTGATCAGATGCTTTCTTAACTGCGGTTTTCTCACCACGTCCATGTTTGTTTCATTTGTTAAAGAGAGGAAAGTGTGCATCACAGTCAATCAAAGCAGTGTGTATATCGTATATTGCTGCAAATATATTTATATATATATATATATATATATATATTTTTTTTTTTTTTTTTTTTTGGTTTAATTTAATTTAACATTTAGTTTTATTTTGTTTTGGTTATTTTAAAGAAAGCGTTCAGCCAGACTTGTTGTCCATCTCACTTTTGTTATTCTGTGAAACAGGAAGTAATGCACTTAACAACAAATGAGAAAACTCAATCAAATTTCAAAAGGGATGGAAAAGTTATAAAATTGTCATAATTGTAATCTATGCAACTTGTGCTTACTATCGCAAATCTTCAGGGGTCATATGATAACTTTGTGAGAGTTTTCTATCAATAATACTTTTCATTTATTTTTCTGTGACTTTATTTAATTGTCTCTACCATTATGTTAAATAAGTTGACGGCACTTCCATTATAATAAAAGCCTGGATATTCTTCAAAAAAGACAGAAAGAACATAAAAGCACCATGATGGTAGATCAAATTAAATTAAATAAACTTTTTGCATTACAGTAATACAAATTTGGAGGAGAAGAGTGCTCAATCATTCAAATTATTTTATGATTTAAAACAAATCTGAACTGTCTTAAGCTATGTTTTCTTCATTGTCTTTACTTTAGCTCCACATCCAGCCTTCTGAGATGAATCTGAAGCTCCAGAGGGTGGAGTGTGAAGCACATCTGGGAGGTGTTCAGCACTCACACAATGAACTCGAGGAAGCTGCAATATGTTGAACATGCAGAAACAACAGCACACTGTGTGCAGTCTTAATATTCATATCCAACAGGGATCCATTAGCATTTGGGGAGAGGGGAATGTGTAATTAAAACAGTCGAACACACATGAGATAAGACTTCATTCGCCTCTATGAGACACTGTGCACCGACACATGCAGCTCTGTGCATCTCAGCTGTGTGCAAACACAAACTACTAATGCATACAAATGAACTTCTTAACACAAGTTAAATCAGAAAAAGTCTCTCTGTCAGCTATGATGCAGATCACACTCAATTAGGCCATTAGAGACATGTCCAATTAACTCTGGCCAGACTGCATCTCTGCTAATAACAAGAACCAACTGCCTTTAAACACACGACACAGAGACCAAAGACAGAACCGCTGGGAGCTAAACAACAGAGGTCTGAAAATAAAAGATTTGCTGTCTGATTTCTCAGTAAATTCAGTCTGAATTAGACAGAATTAAGTATCACTGCGATACTATTGTAGTCGCTATTATTACTATAAATGAGTTTTATTTGAAAACTATACCTTTTCATTTTACGTTTAGTTGAAGTTATAGAGTATAGTCTATATACACTGTAAAAATAAAGAAACAAATGAATGCATGAGCAATAAATATATAAATATTCCAAAGGTTGTTTTAAAAGAAAATGCTGTTTCAATTTGTCTACTTTAAAATGCCAAGTAAACGTATTGTTATTTATTATTTATTTGTTAAAGTTAATAGCAATTATTGAGGGAAAATAGTTTTTTTTTTTTTTTTTTTCAGTATTAATTAATGAAAATGAGATATGTTGCTTTGGCAACTAGCTAAGTTTATAAGTGTTAATTCAATTGTATATTTTAAATTCATTGTATTTATTTGTTTTAATTATTTACATTTATTTGATTTGACATAAGATTCATTCATTCAGTCAGTCATAGTTAACACAGTATTGAATCAAAGGTCAAAGCCAGGCAAAGAGGTAACATATTGAGTCACATTATATATGCCATGACAGAGAGCTAAACTATTTTAAATCAGTGTCTGAGACCTTGAAATAAAGCAGATGAAATGAAATAAAATCGAATTAAATGAAGAGACCAATTACAATTCTCAAGGATTATTGTATTCATGTGCAAACACAACATAATGTATTATACAGTACAGGTGGTTAAGAGGACGAGCGACATTCAAAGATGTTAAAGTGAAGCTGATGTAAGTTCACCTGTGACCGAACATCAGATGAATTATATATTAATGCACAAAGAAGCTACTGCATTGCTTAGAAACTGTAAACAGCCTATAATAAAGATTCATTCGTTATTGAACATCTGTTTCTTTCATGTGGATAGCCATCTAATATATATTGCAAAGTTATTTATATGTGCACATGTGAATGCAAAATCTAATTTTGGTCACACTTTATTTGAATGTGTCTTTTTTGATTACAGAACAAGTACAGAATAATATTCATTAAAAACATGCACTTACTATATGATTAGGGTTTGTTTTAGTGTTAGTGAATTATGCATCATTTACTCTTACTACTATAGTAAATACATGTAACAAGAACACATTAAAGAGATTTCCTAATTTCTTCTTTTATTTTAGTTCAGTGGTGAATTATTGTATGACCCAGGTTATGTTATTGACAATGCTCAGGAGATTCACCACCAACATCACCCCATGATCAAATAACTGTAATGCATGACTTACCGCTCTACCTGCATTCGTGAACACACCTCCAGCAAACATTAAACCATATTTAATGACCATTATTACACTGGCCACGGACAGCTTGTGGTTCTGCTCTAACTAGGTCACTTTATTGATGTTTGTGGTTTGGCCCTGCTAAAGAGCCATTTGTCTCGAGAGGAGCCTGACTAATGTGTTAATGAGAGATACGCTTCTGTGCGTGAACCCAGAAAACAGGTAAGTTGGAGTTTAATAATGAATCCAGGCATGATATAGACTTTATATATTAGCACACACTATATTAAACTATAAATGCACTTATGCAACCACAATACAGTCACAATACAAATTCATTTTTTGGTTTCATTTTATTAGAAATACATGACTAGAATTATGTTTAGAAATTTCACTGTTTCATGTTTGAGTTTTTAGGGTTTTCATAGCATAAAAGTGTGTTTATATTTATGATAATATAATAATCAGGAAACTAGATCAAATAAATCATATGTATGCTTATGCTTAAAGGTAAACTTGCAATAATTAAAATGCAATTTCTCAAATCATCAGAAATCATAATTTTTATTTTTAGACTATACTAAAAGTAAAAAAAAAACGTACTTTTTAAGTGTTCTAGAATGCACACTATTTTATTATTTTACTTTATAATTATTTTATTTTTATACATTACATTTTAGTAAGTATCCCACAATGCAATGTGTCTGACAATGTGGCAAATGAACCATAATCCATATCTGTTGTCATTTGTATTTTATCTGTGTGATGTTCCTGTGATAGCGCCCTCCAGTGGACGGGTAACATCTGGATTCTGTACATGTGTACTGTATGAACGTACAGCCGAGGCGATTAATCAGTGAGAGATGTGCATGTGTCTCTTCTGCTAAATTAATTGTATCATAAATCTGCATGAGTGTATAAAACAGAAAAAACAGTGATGTGCTTATAGGCATCAGACATGGAATAATTCAGACTAACACCGAGGTAGTGCTGTATACGCACACCTCTGCCAACTCTCTCTCTCTGTGTGTGTGTGTGTGTGTGTGTGTGTGTGTGTGTGTGTGTGTGTGTGTGTGTGTGTGTGTGGTGTGTTTGTTGTGTGTGTGAACGACAGCAACAGCTATGGCCTCAATCCCTAATGACAACACATAGGACATCACAGGACGAAACACATACAACATACAGTAGTAAATGCATTCATTAAGAGAGCGAGAGAGAGAGAGAGAGAGAAGAGAGAGAGAGAGACAGACAGAGAGTGAGAGAGAGGAGAGAGAGAGAGAGAGAAGAGAGAGA
>QVTF01016489.1:80000-120597 GCA_003573665.1 Oxygymnocypris stewartii | reverse complement strand
TTCAAGCACCTAACGTTAGAGAGATTAAAGCGGAGGGAAAAAGAAAGGATGTGATGTTAAGAACTACAGTAATTAAAAAGTGGGAAGTGATGCCCTGGGGAAATTAGCCAGGGGTGTTATACACCACAGACAAGGTTTGAGAAAAAAAAAATCATGAAATCTTGTTTTCCTTAAAATGTTCTTCCTAACTTTTGGCCTCGTTCTCATGTAACTGACGTTCTGCAAAACAAGTTTTAAAGCACTTGTTCTTACTGGTGAAAATAGATGGTAAAATCGGTTTTCTCATCAGGTACATTACAATGTAAGCTTCACAGCAAACATTACTACATAACTCTTGTCAACGTAGTCCATAACAAAAATATATATTGACTCGATATAGTGATTATTTGGGAAAATCCCAGGTATTTTGAGCAGTAGGATAAAAAAAAGTGCAAATATAAATTTAAATTAAGTAGCCTATATAAAATTGCTAAATAAATATATCAGTAGTTATTTACTTAAAAACATAAATTTAGTACTTTTGTACTTTTACTAGAGTAAAATTAAAAAAAGCAATACATATCTGTACTTTCTCAGTACTTGATTTTTGTGTTTAGTACACCACTGAGAAACAGCAAGCAACTTTCATCCTACAATCGCCAAAAACCATCACTGTGAAGATACTCAAGGTTCAAGGTTCTTTATATTTGTCACATACACAATCAACAGGGTATAATCAGTAGTGAAATGTTAGTCAGGACAGGTCCTCAATGGAAAGTGCAAAAATAAAATAAAATAACATAAAGGCATAAAACATGAAACAAACACAAGAGATATATAATATATAAATATGGTGAGAATGAAATAGGAACAATAAAATAAAATGAGTAAGATGTGCATGAGATAAAATGTGCATACAGTATACTGTGGATTAATAGTATTAATATAACACGTGTGCAAGAGAATGTGCAAATAGGTTGTACCGGGTATGTACACATAGCAGCAGTGTGGATGATGGAGAATAATGGATGTGGTTTAGTTTATTAAATTGAGTCCTGTGGATGTTATGAGACTGAGTTTTAGGAGCCTGATGGCCTGAGGAAAAGCTCCTCCTCAGTCTTCTTTCAGTTTTTGCCATCATGCTCCTGTAGCGCCTGCCAGATGGCAGTAAACAGAATGATGGTTACCAGGGTGATTCGAGTCCTTGATGATTTTAGCAGCTCTGCTTTTGCAGCGTTTGAGGTAGATGTTCCTGCAGAGAGGGAAAGCAGACCCTGAGATGCGCTCAGCTAAGCGCACGACTCTCTGCAGAGCTTTGCGGCATTATTACCACACTGAGATGCACTCTCAACTCTTCTCTTGGAGGATAGGACAAAAGCCTTTTGAAATTTCAGATATTACCACATTTGAATACAAACCACAATTGTCAACTTCAAGGTTTTGAATAAACTAGCCTAATATTTTTGATGCCTAGCATTTGCTTAAATAAAAGTTGGTTAAGTCCAGGTGGTGAAAGTTGACATACACTGAGTGAAGACATGCAATACTCAAACAAAACTATTTTAAAAACACTACTGTGCTCATCCTTACTGGCAGTTTTAAAATACTGAAGATTCATGAATAAGGCTTGAAGGAGAGAAAGAAAAAAAAAACTAGTTGCACTCAAAGGAATTGTACAGTGTCACAAAATCCAGCTGCAAAGCCTGATGTTTCATTTTTTACTGAAACCAACGCCATAATTTTACCAACTTGATACAATAGATCTGAACTTAACTGGAAACACGGGATTGTAGAGGCTGCATAACTGTTGTCTGTTAGGACAGATTGTGCAAACGCAGATAAAGTTAAACACAAACCTCCACTTTACAAGAAATCACTTGTTTTATTGATTTGAAACAAGATCTGAAAATGCCACATTTAGATATGCAAAAGTATTTTAGTAAATTTGCTCATATGCACATCTTGGATGAAGCAGGCAGGTAATGGCACAATGAAGGGTGGACTACTTGGCAAGGTAGGGACTAGACTTCTGGGTGGGGAGAGCATAACTGAACTCCATAACTGGATGGGGACTGGTCTCCTCAGTGGGGTTGGGGTGGACTCAGTCAGCTTCTTAGTAACAACTTCTGTAGGCAAAAGGCCGACTCCTCAGCAGGCAGAGAGCTAGATTCTCCAGCGTCGATAGCATTGGATTCCTCAGTAGTTTGAGAGCTAGATTCTCCAGCTAGGATAGCATTGGGTTCCTCGGTAGACTGGGGGATGGACTCCTCAGCAGGCAAAGAGCTAGATTCTCCGCTGGGATAGCACGGTCTCATTGGCAGGCTGGGGGCTGGACTCCTCAGCAGGCAAAGAGCTAGATTCTCCAGCTGGGATAACATTTGATCATTAGCAGGCTGGGGGCTGGATTCTGTAGGCAGAAGACTGAATCTGCCGCTCGGCGGAAAGAGTTTGAATCATTGGCAGGCTGGAGGCTGGACTCCTCAGCAGGATGAGAGCTAGATTCTACAGCTGAGATAGCATTGGATTCATTAACAGGCTGGGGGCTGGATTCTGCAGCTTGGAGAGTGTTGGATTCCCTGGTAGGCTGGGGTCTGGACTCCTGAACTAGGTGAGAGCTAGATTCTCCAGCCAAAATTGCATTGGATTCCTTGGCAGGATGGGGTCTGGACACCTCAGCAGGCAGCGAGCTAGATTCTCCATCTGGGATAACGCTTGACTCATTGGCAGGCTGGGGGATGCATTCAGCAACTAGGCGAGAGTTGGACTCACCAAGGATAGCATTGGATTCCTCAGTGTGAGAGCTACATTCTCCAGCTGGTATAGCATTGGATTCCTTGGTAGACTGGAGGCTGGGTTCTGCAGGCAGAGGACTGGACTCCTCAGCAGACAGAGAGCTAGATTCTCCAGCCGAGCTTGCATTTGATTCCTTGGCAGGCTTCAGGCTGGACACCTCAGCAGGCAGAGAGCTAGGTTCCCCAGCTGGGATAGCAATGGATTTGTTGGTAAAATGGGGGCTGGATTCTGCAGGCAGAAGACTGGACTCTGCAACTGGGATAGTGCTGGACTCATCAGTTAGAGAACTGGATAGCCCAGCAAGGATAGCATTGGATTCCTCGTCAGTGTGAGAGCTAGATGTTCCAGCTGGGAAAGTACTGGACACATTGGCAGGCTGGGGAATGGACTCCTCAGCAGGTAGAGAGCTAGATTCTTCAGCTGGGAGAGCATTGGATTCCTTGGCAGGCTGGGGGCTGGACACCTCAGCAGTAGAGAGCTAGATTCTCCAGGTGGGATAGCATTGGATTCCTTGAAAGGGTTCGGGCTGGACACCTCAGCAGGCAGAGAGCTAGGTTCCCCAGCTGGGACAGCATTGGATTCATTGGGAGACTGGGGGCGGGACTCCTCAGCAGGCAGAGAGCTAGATGCAGAAAGCTTTCCATCAACCTCAGTGGGCAGAATTTGAGACTTCCCAGCAGGCAGAGCAACAGACTCTGCAACTGGGTGGGGGCTGGACTCCTTGGTGGGATGAGCACATGACTTCTCTGAAGGGTGGCAACTAGACCCTACAGCTGAGAGAGAAATAGACTCCTCAGCAAGAAGAGAGCTAGTCTCTCCAACTGGGATGGCATTGGATTCGTTGGTAGAATGGGGGCTAGATTCTGCAGGCAGAGGACTGGACTCTGCAGCTTGGAGAGTTTTGGAATCATTGGCAAGCTGGTGGCTGGACTCCTCAGCAGGCAGAGAGCTAGGTTCTCCAACTGGGATGGCATTGGATTCGTTGGTAGAATGGGGGCTGGATTCTGCAGGCAGAGGACTGGACTCTGTAGCTTGGAGAGTTTTGGACTCATTGGCAAGCTGGGAGCTGGACTCCTCAGCAGGCAGAGAGCTAGGTTCTCCAACTTGGATGGCATTGGATTCGTTGGTAGAATGGGGGCTGGATTCTGCAGGCAGAGGACTGGACTCTGCAGCTTGGAGAGTTTTGGAATCATTGGCAAGCTGGGGGCTGGACTCCTCAGCATGCAGAGAGCTAGGTTCTCCAACTGGGATGACATTGGATTCGTTGGTAGAATGGGGGCTGGATTCTGCAGGCAGAGGACTGGACTCTGCAGCTTGGAGAGTTTTGGAATCATTGGCAAGCTGGGGGCTGGACTCCTCAGCAGGCAGAGAGCTAGGTTCTCCAACTGGGATTGTATTGGATTTGTTGGTAGAATGGGGGCTGGATTCTGCAGACAGAGGTCTGGACTCTGCAGCTTGGGGAGTGTTGGACTCATTGGCAGGCTGGGGGCTGGACTCCTTGGTGGGATGAGCACATGACTTCTCTGAAGGGTGGCAACTAGACCCTACAGCTGAGAGAGAAATAGACTCCTCAGCAAGAAGAGAGCTAGTCTCTCCAACTGGGATGGCATTGGATTCTTTGGTAGAATGGGGCTAGATTCTGCAGGCAGAGGACTGGACTCTGCAGCTTGGAGAGTTTTGGAATCATTGGCATGCTGGGGGCTGGACTCCTCAGCAGGCAGAGAGCTAGGTTCTCCAACTGGGATGGCATTGGATTCGTTGGTAGAATGGGGGCTAGATTCTGCAGGCAGAAGACTGGACTCTGCAGCTTGGAGAGTTTTGGAATCATTGGCAAGCTGGGGGCTGGACTCCTCAGCAGGCAGAGAGCTAGGTTCTCCAACTGGGATGGCATTGGATTCGTTGGTAGAATGGGGGCTGGATTCTGCAGGCAGAGGACTGGACTCTGTAGCTTGGAGAGTTTTGGACTCATTGGCAAGCTGAGGGCTGGACTCCTCAGCAGGCAGAGAGCTAGGTTCTCCAACTTGGATGGCATTGGATTCGTTGGTAGAATGGGGGCTGGATTCTGCAGGCAGAGGACTGGACTCTGCAGCTTGGGGAGTGTTGGACTCATTGGCAGGCTGGGGGCTGGACTCCTTAGCCAGAACAGCATTGGATTCCTCAACAGTCTGAGAGCTAGATTCTCCAGCTGGGATGGCATTGGATTCCTTGGCAGGCTGGGGGCTGAATTCATCAACTGGGTGAGAGCTAGGTTCCACAGCTGGGATAGCATTGGATTCCTTGGCAGGCTGGGGGCTGGACTCCTCAGCAAGCAGAGTGCTAGACTCAGTCAGCTTTCCATCAATCTCAGTAGGCAAATAACCTGACTCAACAGGGAGAGGGCTGGATTCCACGGGCAAATTCTTAAAATCAATACCTAAAGAAATTTGGTGTAAAACTTATCAGATAAGATAAAACTAGCGTCCCTCTTGGTAAAGTATCATCAGAAAAGATTACCATTTTGGATAACTAGCTCAGTTGCAGTCTTCAAAGACAGCAGAATAGCCAAGTTGCACTTTGCTACCACTGGGGGTTTGTATTTTGCCTTGCATAAAGACAGGTCAAGGGGCCATCTGGAAAACAACCAAGAACTGGAGTACAACAATACACATCACAATACTCACCCATCACATACGACAACACCCCTTTAACAGAAACATAATTTTGGAACTCACAGGAAAAATAAGAAACACTAAGACACTATAAAAAAGGAGGATTTACTGAAGTGTTAAATGTAGAACTACACCAGGGGTGGACCTGTATAGTTTTGGACTTTGCCCTCCCACTACACAGGGCACGGAAATCAGAATAGTATATATATTGGAATAGCTAAAACTACTGCAAGACTCATGTTTGCACTCGGTCCCTCATTTACATGCATTTAAAAGTTTTACATTTTATTAAGTGCCACATTTAAAATTCAATAATCTTAGATGATACCTGGGTTTAACATTTGAGAAACAATTATTTAATTCTAAATTAAGATCTGAACTGCATTTCGGGTTAATTACAGACTGCAGTATTTTTTTATATTATTGTTATATCTTGACTCTAGTTTCACTATTAATACAGGAAGTCAATATGTCCCATTAAAACAACTACACATCATGTGAACAAAGAGACAGAATGCAATCATGAACACAATTCACAAACCTTTTTTCTCCAAGCGCACTTGTTCACTACCAGACTGGTATAAAGGATACCCAATTGGAGAGGCAAATCCTAAAGACAAAATATAAGGTTAAAGAAAGAGATGAATAAAAATTAAATATTAAAACACTACATCAAGGAGAATACAACTTCACCATTGAGCACCAATTCGTGACACAAGAACACTAAAAACATAAGATTTGAAATGGCCATCTTGAGTAAAGTTGAACAATCAACAATCTAACACTGTTTTCTAAAACAAGCGTTGAGCCAGGGGTTTTAAAATAACACTGATTTTCATCACCTGGGTCCCTCGTTAAAGTGAAATTAGTAAGAGAGGATCCACTCATTAACAATATCCTGCAAAGATTGGTTGGTTGATAACAGTGGTGGAAAGAGTACTGAAAAGTGGACTTAAGTACAAGTACTGTTACATTGCTGAAATAATACTCAATTACAAGTAAAAGTACTGGTGTCAAAACAGTACTTATGTAAAAATACAAATTACTCTTCTAAAAAACTACTCAGAGTACAAGTTACTAGTTTCTATTTAGAGGCAATATTTAATTATTTACCATAAATATTAATTAATATCAAAGATCTATGTGGATAATAGCTACTTTGAACAAAACCCACTTTTAACTTATTAACAATGTATGTGAATTAGTGGTCATGATACAGGTATTCTCACTTCAATACCTTGAAAAATAACAATATTAAGGTCCCCAAACTCCCCATGAACCGGAAGTTGCAACTGACTTTAGTGTTGTGATGCATTTTCAAGTGAAACAGAATATTGAATAAGGGAGGGGGTTTATTGTGGCGCTCCTCTCACCTCTTGCTCATAGCAGATTCACAGTTAAGTTGTTAAGAATATCTGCTTGTTAAATCTGACATCATGCTTCACAGCTTCTGGGTCCTACTGCTCTGCCAGATGCCCCAAGAAAACAATAAACTGTGCTAATATACACCCATGATGTCATATGATACTGAAAAATGATAACCCTAACATTTGTCTGCATACTAAAATCCCAGATGGCCAAATATTAGTGTTTGAGACACTGTGAGAATGGAGACTGAAGTGTGCACAGCAATTTTTTTTTATTCTTAGCTTAAATATGTAGTATTAAATAGTGCTCAAAATGGCTGTTGAGATAGCATCCTCAAATGAAATGAGTAGAGGCTTGGACCCGGAAACAGCAGTCCTTACATCATGACTTAACAAGAGGGTTCTCCCAAAGCTGTCAAACTTATGTCATCAGAACAAGAAAACCGATGGAGTTTTGGTTTCTTGCCGCTGTCGCCTCTGGCTTGCTCAGTTGGGGACACTTCATTTCCAGCGATATCATCGACTTGATTGCACAGATACTATTTAAACTGAACTGAGCTGGATGATGCCGTCACTAAATTCAATAATGAAATGCATTCAGCTGATAATTGAGTGTTAAATCTTGTAATTTTACATTATTGACACACTATTTTCCTATTTGATATTGTGCAGTTGCTTTGTTACAATTTGTATTGTTAAAAGCGCTATATAAATAAAGGTGACTTGACTTGACCATCCCAGAGCGGTAGGGTCATTTTTTATTTCACAACTATTTAAAATGTGTTCAATACCATTGGCAAAACTACCACATAATGTATACTGCCATATAGATATTCAATATCAATTTTTTGGTATTCATTATTTCAAGCTTTATGTGGTTTGATTCAAGTCTTCTAAAAAGACAAATTTGCTTTATATGATGAACATATTTTCATAGAGGCATTATGTTCCTGTGGCTCAGTGGTAGAGCATTGTGTTAGCAGCGCAAAAGGTTGTGGGTTCAATTCCGAGGAAACACATACTGACAAAGGTTTATACCCTGAGTGTAAGTCGCTTTGGATAAATGCCTCTGCTTAATATGCAAATGTAATTACATAGCATAAACATTGATCAATTATAATAATAAAAAAACATTTGCTCATTCTCTGTATTTGTCTTTGAAATAGGGTAAATTTGATTTCAAACTGAACTGAATTTAAAACATGATGTAGTCAGCAATACAATTATAAAAAAAATTACCTCATTTTAGTTTAGGTCCTCAAAATATGACAACACGGAATATTTTAAGCAAGGCAAGGCAAGGCAAGGCAAGTTTATTTGTATAGCACATTTCATACACAGTGGTAATTCAAAGTGCTTTACATAAAAGAAAGTGAAATAATCATTCACAGCAATAAAAACAAGGAGTTAAAAATAATAAAATAAGGAAATTTAAAATGATATAGAAATTGATTTAAAATGAAATTTAAACAGTTAAATAGAAAAGGATTATACATAAAATAATGCAGTCAGTTCGGACGTAGCACCAGCGCTCATTCAACAAATGCACAGCTAAATAGATGAGTTTTGAGACCGGATTTAAATGTGGCTAATGTTTTAGCACATCTGATCTCTTCTGGAAGCTGGTTCCAGCTGCGGGCGGCATAATAGCTAAAAGCGGACTCCCCTTGTTTTGTGTGAACCCTTGGTATTTCTAACTGACTCGATCCTAATGATCTGAGTGGTCTGTTGGGTTTATATTCAGTGAGCATATCTGCCATATATTTAGGTCCTATACCATTGAGTGACTTATAAACGAGTAGAAGTACTTTAAAATCGATCCTAAATGTAACTGGAAGCCAGTGTAAGGACCTGAGGACTGGTGTGATATGCTCAGATTTTCTGGTTCTAGTCAGAATCCTGGCAGCAGCGTTCTGGATGAGCTGCAGCTGTCTAATGGTCTTCTTTGGAAGGCCGGTGAGGAGACCATTACAATAATCCACCCTGCTGGTGATAAGGCATGAACAAGTTTCTCCAAGTCATGACTGGAAACAAAACATCTAATTCTTGCAATGTTTTGAGATGATAGTATGCTGATTTAGTTACTGCTTTGACATGACTACTAAAAACTAAGGTCTGTCTCCAGAATCACCCCAAGATTTCTGACTTGATTTTTAGTTGTTTGACCCCTAGAGTCAAGGTATGCATTCACCTTGAGAACTTCATCTTTGTTTCCAAATGCAATGACTTCAGTTTTCTCCTTGTTTAACTGAAGAAAGTTTTTGGCACATCCAACTGTTAATTTAATCAATGCATTGGCAGAGAGAGAGTCAAAGGGGCTATAGTCATTTGGAGATAAGGCTAGGTAGATCTGGGTATCATCAGCATAGATGTGATAGGCAATTTGGTTCTTCCTCATTATCTGACTTAGTGGGAGCATATACAGGCTAAACAAGAGTGGTGCAAGAATAGAGCCTTGTGGGACTCCACATGTCATGGAAGTCCACTTAGACTTATGCTCTCCTAAACTCACATAATAACCTCTCCCTTCTAAGTATGACCTGAACCATTTGAGTGCCATCCCAGAAAGCCCGACCCAGTTTTCCAGTCTCTCTAGAAGTATGTTATGATCGACAGTGTCAAACGCAGCACTAAGATCTAGTAGTACCAGCAATGATATTTTGCCAGAATCAGAATTTAAGCGAATATCATTTATTATCTTAATGAGTGCTGTCTCTGTGCTGTGATGCACGCGGAAACCAGATTGAAAATTATCCAGGTATCCATTTGAGTTTAAGTATTTGTTCAGCTGATTAAAAACTACCTTTTCAATAATCTTACCTATGAAAGGAAGATTTGATATTGGTCTATAGTTGCTCAACACGGTGTTATCAAGATTCTGCTTTTTCAGAAGGGGCTTAACAACTGCAGTTTTCAGGGAGTTTGGAAAAGTCCCAGAAAGAAGTGAGGCGTTCACCACTTCTAAGAGATCTGCTTCTAAACAGTTAAGCACACTTTTGAAAAAAGATGTGGGAAGTGTGTCAAGATGTGTTGACGATTTAAGATGCTGTACTATTTCTTCCAAAATTTTGCTATCAATTGTTTTAAAACCAGACATAGTCACTTCTTTTTGAGATTGCTGTCGAATCTGTGTGACCTCTGTATTACAGGAAGATGTGCCAATCTCCTTCCTGATATTACTGATCTTCTCTGAAAAGAAGGAAGCAAACTCATTGCATTTGCTGTCCGAGAGCATTTCACTGGGAATCTGACTTGGGGGGTTTGTCAGTCTCTCAACAGTAGCAAAAAGAGTGCGAGTGTTGTTTAAGTTACTGTTTATAAGGTTTGAGAAGAAGGTCTGTCTAGCTGTGGCTAGTTCCAAATTGAAAGCATGAAGGCTGTCTTTATAGATGCTATAGTGTATTTCTAGTTTCGTCTTCCGCCACATCCGCTCAGCTTTTCTGCATTGTCTTTTCATATTCTGAACTGCTGTTGATTTTCTCCAAAATGATTTTTGTCTGCCATTCTTCTTGCTGACCTTTATCGGTGCAATATCATCAATAACATTCTTAACTTTTGAGTCAAATGAATCCAGGAGAAGATCAACAGAGTCTGCAGAAAAGCTTGGTGTTAAAGATATTGCCTTCATAAATAGCACACTAGTGTTCTCATTAATGCATCTCTTTCTGACAGAGACAGATCTAGATTCAGTGGTGACAGAGATCAATATATCAAAGAAAATACAGAAGTGATCAGACAGAGCTACATCCTTAATGACAATGGATGAAATGTTTAGACCTCTACTGATGAGTAAATCTAAAGTGTGTCCACGATTGTGTGTCGGTCCGTGCACATGCTGAATCAGGTCAAAAGTGTTTAAAACAGTTATAATTTCTTTAGTAGTTTTGATTTCAGCATTGTCTATGTGAATATTAAAATCCCCTGCAATAGCAAAACAGTCAAACTCTGAGGAAATCATTGATAACAGTTCTGTGAACTCTTCAACAAAGGCTGGGGAGTATTTTGGGGGCCTGTAAATAATAATAAACAGAATCCGTGGGGCACCTTTTAGCACAATACCTAGATATTCAAAAGACAAGTACTGACCAAATGACACTTGCTTGCATTGATAAACATCTTTAAACAGAGCAGCTACACCTCCACCTCTCCTAACAGTCCTGCAGACACTTATAAAATTAAAGTTAGGAGGGGCTGTTTCAGTGAGGACTGTTGCACTGCAGTTGTCTTCCAGCCATGTTTCAATTAGAAACATAAAATCCAGGTTGTTTGTGGTTATTAAATCATTGATCACAAATGATTTATTTTTTAGTGAGCGAGTGTTTAAAAATGCTAACTTGATGGAATTACATTTTGTCTCTACAGCAATCTTAGACTGATGCATAACAGGCCGCAGATTAGATGAGTCAGCCGTACGCCTTTTGAAGGCCTTAGACCTTCTATCACGTGATAAAACGAAATAGAGAAGGCTACAGGCACACTGGGTTCCTGCTTGTTTTGTAAACGTTTGTGAATGTTGCTGCTAGTATAGCGGGGACCCGACACATATCACTGAGAGCTGTTATCAGTTGTTTTTGGTTCACCTACAGCAGATGGAGGAGGGTTTGGGCCCTTGCGTTGTGGCAGCGGTCGGAGAGCTCTCACAGGAGGAGGCGGGAGAGCTGAGCCTAGTCTTTGGTGGTTGGGGGGCCCGCCGTTTTTTTAGTTGATATCTGCGGGCTTGCAGAGAGTTTGGTCCCAGCATACACCAATTCCTCCATTTTCTGTGAAAAGCTTAGAAGTGGAGATGCTGGAGAGAGGGATAGTGTGTCTGGTGAGCGGGGCTCTAGCTCTGGTGTTTCCGGTGACTGTGATGTGTTGTCCTGGCTTCCCAGGCTGTTTTCCAGAAAGTCATCATTGGGTGAGTCTTGGAGCTGTTGTAATACGTCACAGTCTGCATGTGATGAGCTCTGTGGGCAGGGCTCAGCCTGGATGTCCATGAGCAGTGCTTGTTTTGGCTGTGTGGCGTTATCAGTATCCTTGTGGGATTCTTCAACCACATAATGACTCGGAAGCTGATATGAAGTCCTGTGGTCACTCATATTCTGTCCAGGTGACTGTGTGAGTGGATTGACACACACCACTGAAGGATGACGGAGGGAGAAATAGAAATTGTCTTTTAGCACTCTTGCACCAAGTTTGTTTGGGTGGAGGCCATCCAGTTTGAACAGCTGTCTGTGGCCCCAGAAAATATTGAAGTTGTCGATGAAGTTGACTCCTTTTGTACTGCAGGTTCTTTGTAGCCATGTATTCAGCCCAAGCAACCGTGAAAACATGTTAGTTCCCCTTGCTGGGAGTGGTCCACTGATGAACGACTGAACTTCAAGTCTTTGAAGTGTTTCAAAGAGTTCACTGAAATCTTGCTTTAGCATTTCTGACTGCCCTTTCCGAATATCATTCTTCCCCACATGGATGATGACTCGATTTGCAGTCTTGTGCTTCATCACAATGCTCCGAAGTTCCTTGTTCACATCAGAAACGGTTGCTTGAGGAAAGCAGCAGGTAGTAGCAGTCCTGGTTCTGACGTTTCTAATAATAGAGTCGCCCACTATCAGAGTCCTGGGCTCGGCTGCGCTTTGAGCTGAATGCCGCTGTCTGCTCGACCTTGAGCGTCTGTTAGTAGCAATGTTAGCTGCTGGCTGATTCGATCCGAGTTTTGTCATATTTTGGGATTCCTCATCCACATTCATCAATGCTTCAAATCTGTTCTCAAGATGTAAAGCATTGATTTAAGAGCCATTTATGTCATTTATTTAGATAAAAGGATGGTTTTGACCTGTAATGTGTGTATAATGTGATGATGCTGTTAGACAGACTACAATATTTATATGTACAAATTATAAAAATATCCCATTCCAAAACATGTCTAGCAATAACTTACATTGTAAAGAAATTAAAGTTCCATCTTTGAAAGACTTTCTGATGCATTTCACTTACAACCAATAACATTTCCAGTAGCATTTTTATCGTTCAGGCGTGGATCTATTCTGAATGGTTGAAAACTTTTATTTACAAATTTTAATTTGTAAATAAAGTAAAGAGAAATAATCTCTAGTTTAAAAGCACGAAGAGATCGCGAGTGCACAGCCTTGAGTGCGCACAAACAATATCGGAGTGAGAGGACAGTCAGAGCTAAACTACTTTTAAAACAACTGTCAAATAACTGTTAAAAAAGCAGTCAAGTTAGTAATGTCACTGTTTAGTTTCTCCAGAGCACAGTTTTGGACACTTTCAGGGGGTATTCCAGGAAGCAGGTGACATGTAGAATTTTAATTGCTACATATAAGTATATATTAATGATACTAGCTCAAGTTAGTTTGTGTATTCCTCTTATCACTTAAAACGTAATCTGTTTTCTATTTAATTTAACTTTGAATTCAGTGATTTTAACTTTTAATTTAGTTTTTAATGCATTAAAGAGCTATTCTAGATTGTAATGTTTTAATGTTCTACAATAACCATAAAAGCTACATCTCAAATCACTCAAATCACTTTTATTGTCACATTACCAACATGTGATGCCGTGGTGAGTGAAAAGCTTGGGAGCGTGCTCCAGACAGTGCAGAATACAATTAACACGTTTAACAAATAACATTATACACGTTTAGACACTTTACAAATAACAGTATACTTTTATGTGCAGTATATACACTATATAAAGCAATAATATACAAAATATACAAACATAATGCAAATGTACACAGAGTGGTTGTAGATGTAATGGTTGGTATATAGATGTTGGCAGAGTATTATTGTGTTAAATTGCAGTGCATGCTACATTTAAGTCATATAAATTGTGGTGGTGGAGTTAAAAGTGCATGGTGAATGGTATGGACAGAGAGGTGTGCTGTGTCAGTTCCGAGTGTTCAGCAGCCTTATAGTCTGAGGGAAAAAGCTGTCCCTCAATCGGCTTGTGCATGTTCGGATACTGCGTAACCATCTGCCTGAGGGCAGCAGAGAGAACAGACCATGGCTTATGTGGTTGGAGTCACTGATGATCCTCCGGGCTTTCCTCATACACCGCCTGGTGTAGATGTCCTGGAGGGAGGGAAGCTCACCTCCTACAGTGTGGTGGGCAGTTCGCACAACCCTTTGCAGAGCTTTGCAATTGCTGCTGGTGCTGTTTCCAAACCAGGCGGTGATGCAGCCAGGAAGCTTTCCACAGTGCAGGTGTAGAATGAGTGCAGGATGTGGGGACTCAGGCGCCTGAGGCAAAAGAGACGCTGATGTGCCTTTTTCAGCACCGCATCTGTGTGAGCAGACCATGTGAGGTCCTCAGTGATGTGGACTCCTAGAAACTTAAAGCTGCTGACCCGTTCCACTGGTGTCCCGTCGATGATGATGATGAGGGTGTGTTCTCTGCTCTGTCTCCTGAAATCCACCACAAGCTCCTTGGTTTTGTTGATGTTGAGTGAGAGGTGGTTTTCCTGGCACCAGCATGTGACAGAGCATGCACCTCTTCTCTGTAGGCCGTCTCGTCATTGTCAGTGATCAGGCCTTCTACCGTCGTGTCATCGGCAAATTTGACTATGATTTTGGAGCTGTGTATGGCTGTACAGTCATGTGTGTACAGGGAGTACAGGAGTGGGCTGAGGACGCAGCCCTGCGGTGCACCAGTGTTGAGGATCAGGGGGGATGAGGTAATGTTACCCATTCTGACCACCTGACATCTGCCTGACAGGAAGTCCAGGATCCAGCTGCACAAAGATTAGTTCAGGCCCAGAGTCTGGAGTTTCATAAAAAGCCTAGCAGGCACTATAGTGTTGAATGCTGAGCTGTAGTCCAAAAATAGCTCTCTCACATATGTGTTCTTACTGTCCAGATGGGAGAGAGCAGTGTGTAGTGTGAAAGCAATGGCATCATCAGTAGAGTGGTTGCTCCTGTATGCAAACAGCAGAAGGTCGAGTGAGGCAGGCAGAACAGAGCAGATGTGAGTTTTGATCAGCTTCTCAAAACACTTGCTGAAGGTGGGTGTCAGAGCAACAGGACCCCAGTCATTCAAACATGTGGTTTTAGCTGTCTTTGGTATTGGCACGATGGTTGCTGTTTTAAAATTGGCCTGGAATGCCATCTGGACCCACAGCTTTTCGGATGTTCACCTGGTGGAATGATTGTGTAACATCCTCTACAGAGACAGAGAGTGTACTGAGTGCCTCTTCATCGGCCGCGGGAGCTCTATCAGTGCCAGCGGTGTTATGAGCTTCGAAACGGCCGTAGAACTCATTGAGTTCCTCCGGAAGAGAGGCGGCAATGTTCACAGCGGCGGTTTTGTTTAAAGTCTGTGATATTGTTAATGACCTGCCACATGCTTCTTGCACTGTTGGTGTCAATTTTATTTTTGTATTGTTGTTTGGCGGCTTTAATGGTTTTCCGGAGGTCCTAGTTGGCTTGTTTTTGTTCTTCCATATTTCCGGATTTAAAAGGCAGAGGTTCGCGCTAACAAGGCTGCTCGAACATCGCTATTAATCCAGGGTTTTTGGTTGGGGTGGATGCAAACTGTTTTTGTCAGCACCACATCTTCAACACAGTTCCTGAAGAAACACGTGACGCTGTCCGAGTAAACCTCGATGTCGTCATCAGAAGCAGCTCGAAACATCTTCCAGTCAATGTGTTTAAAAACAGTCTTGCAGTGGAGAATCCGATTGGTCCGACCAGCTTTGAAGCGTCCCGAGTGTGGGTGCTTTCCCGAACGGATGACTGGTCTGATTTGCCAAACGCTAGGCAGGGGAGGGATTTGTAGGCATCCCGGAAGGGAGAATAACAGTGATTGTGTTTATGGTAATGTGTTGAAAGTATTTTGGAGCTATTTTCCTGAAGTTGGCATTGTTTAAGTCCCCTGTTATAATGAACCCTTTAAACAGTCCCTTGTTTCTCGTTGGTAGGAGATACGTGCCCACGGTTCGCAGAATTTGTTGTCCAGTGACTGAACGTTGACCAGCAGAATGGTAGGGAGAGGAGGTCGAAAGGCACGGCATCTCAGTCTGAAGAGGACACCAGTTCTCTTCCCTATTTTTCGGCTGCGTTTCCGTCGTGTGGCCGTCTGTGTTTTTAAACAAAGCGCCGGCATTCAGGAACTCAAAGTCCGGTTTCCGATGTGCGACGGAAGAGCTGATTTCTAAAAGTGTGTGTCTGTCGTAGGCAATAAGAGTGTAGAAATCAAGTACGAAAAACAGCAAAATAATCAGTAAAACACAAAGTTGTTTTGCAAAGTTTGGTAGGAACTCGCAACACGGCGGCCATACTCTGCGTTATCTTGGAACAGAGAGAGGCTGCTTGGCAAGAAACTGCTGATCAGCTGAATGCGCAAAAAGTAACCATGTTAAAATGTTTTCATACATCTTTAAAAAAAAAGTCATTACATTTTGGGCACAATACATTATTCTGCTGTAGCCCAGGACTATATTTGTATTTATCTGATCTTAAGGGCAGAGAACCAGTGGTTGAAAAAAATATAAACAAAGCCTATATTTAACATTAGCTGATTTAAATAACATGACCTTGATTAGTAGCGACATCTGGGATTTGACAGCATAAAATCTGGTGTGAAGCACAGCCTGATCACCGAAAACAGTTAACAACTTTCATCCTGCAATCACCAAAAACCATCACTGTGAAGATACTCTCAACTTCATTTGGAGGATAGGACAAAAACCTTTTGAAATTTCAGATATTACACATTTGAATAGTATGAACCACATAATTGTCAGCTTCAAGGTTTTATGAATAAACTAGCCTAATATTTTTGAGCCCTAGAATTTGCTTAACAGTAAAAGTTTGGTTGTGAAAGTTGACATACTGCATAAAGACATGCAATACTCAAACCAAAACTATTTTAAAAACATAACTGTTCATCCTTACAGGCAGTTTTTAAAATACTGAGAGATTCATGAATAAGGCTTGAATAAAAACTAAAAATTGATATTTGCACTCAAAGGAATTAGTGTAGTTTCACAAAATCCAGCTGCAAAGCCTGAGGGTTTCTTCTTTTTTTAACCGACACCAAAGCCATAATTTTACCAACTTGGGTGCAATAGATCTGAACTTAACTGGAACACGGGATTGTAGAGGCTGCATAACTGTTGTCTGTTAGGACAGATTGTGCAAACGCAGATAAGTTATAAAAAACAAACCTCCACTTTACCAGAAAAATAACTGTTTTTATTGACTTGAAACAAGATCTGAAAATGCCACATTTAGATATGAACAAATTTACTAAAGACTTGTGCATAAGCACATCTTGGATAAAGCCATCAGGAATGACACATTGGGGGATGGACTGCTTGGCAAGGTAGGGACTAGACTCCTGGGTGGGGAGAGCACTGGACTTCATAACTGGATGGGGACTGGACTGGACTCCGTCAGCTTCTTCCTAACAACTTAAGTAGGCAAAGTGCTAGGTTCCCCAGCTCGGATAGCATTGGATTCCTTGGCAGAATAGGGGCTGGACTCCTCAGCAGGGAGAGGGCTAGACTCAGTCAGCTTCCCATCAATATAAAAAAATATATATATGATGTGTGGCCAAGTATGGTAATCCATACTCAGAATTTGCTCTGCATTTAACCCATCCAAGTGCACACTCACAGTAGTGAACACACACCCGGAGCAGTGGGCAGCCATTGCTGTGGCGCCCGGGGAGCAGTTGGGGATTCGGTGCCTTGCTCAAGGGTCTCACCTCATTCGTGGTATCGAAGGTGGAGAGATCGCTCGTTGTTCACTCCCCCCACCGAAAATTCCTGCCGGACCCCAGATTCGAACCCACAACCTCAGGTTACAAGTCCAACGCTCTATCCATTAGGCCACGACTGCCTTTAAAAGTGAGCAAAGACCGTGTAAAAAAAAAAAACAGACCCCCCCCACCCAAAATTCTCTCATTGGATCTGCATGAATCGCATAAGTAACCTGTGTGGATCTCAAAAAGGTGAGTTTTCACCGAAAGGTGAGCAGTTTGCATCTGACTTAAACATCCTCTAGTCCTAGTGAAATCTGTAGATCTGTCCATGCGCCAGACTTACGGTTCATTAACCGTTACATGTAGATAATTAACCGTTGTCAACCGTTACATGTAGATAACCATTACATAGAATAATAAAATGCAGTAAACTATTTGCTATACAAACCAGAGTGTTTATAATTGCAAATATAGATTAAAATGAATATTAGTTTGCAATATAATGAGCTGTTTTGTTCCTGAAGCTGATGAAACCCGAATTTCTGTCAAAAATACGGTGGATAGATTTACATTTCAGGATGTTATAAAGGCGTTTAAAAAATGAAATTAAGACTGAAATTGACACAAAAGAAACACATTTTATTGAAGTGCACCACACAGCATGTGCTTAAATTCATCTGATTGATACAGTAAACTACAGATCAACAGTTTGACATCAGACAGGTGCACATGAGCTATATTACAGGTAAAACAGCTCTATGACGTCACCGCCTGAGGTCATGTGACACCACAGAGTCGATTGATAGCAGATGCTGCTTCTTGATTGGACGACAGTATGACTGTCATAATTATGAGAGACACTGCTCTCGATAATTACTGCTCACATTCATAAGAGTATCATTATCACTTGGTAATAAAAAAAAATCTCTTCTCAATCATAACTGTTAATTAACAATGAATTTACAAGGAGATAATATTCAGTGGCCGCTACAACAGAAAAGATGAAAGCAGTGTTGAGCAGATACAGTCAAACCAAATATTATTCAGACACCAGATATCATTTTCCATATTTTTTACTAGTTGGTATATATAAGTGAGGATAGCAAAATAAAGTAACTGTGACATATTATACCTAAAAATTCTTCATACAGTGGACTACCAGTAAAATTGATAAAAAATTGGGACCAAAAATTAATCAGACGCTTTGACCTTTGCTTAAGTTTTGTTTTATATAATTGCTAATGCGAACTTTAACACCACAGACTGAACAAAATGAAGCATTATTTGGTAATTAGTCGACCTAAGTTGGTATTATCCAATTGTGTTCTTAAACTTAAAAGCTATATTGACAAAAAAATAATAATATCTCGATATTTTCTTGGAGTTACCCATAATTAGATGATATTTTTCTGAGTGTGTTATTATGCTGATATCTTAAGGACTGCCGTGGACAGCTGACTCCTGAAGTCTGTGATATTCTTCATATTCTCACTGATAGAAATTAATCTTTTCCAATACGTTTAAATTGATTTGTACCTTTTTTGGGCATTTTAACCTTTATAAACCATTTTTCTAATTTATATTTTGAGTCAAATTCTTACATTTAATCAGTGAATTAGAATAAAAAAACATTTGGGCTGTTACCAAGCAAATTAAATCAGTATTGTAAATATTTAGTAAACAATTCAAACCGCCAGTAGGTGGCAGCAAGTCCCTGTTAATAAGTGAGTCATTGCGGTTGAACCGAATCATTTAAACGATTGAATCATTCAGGAATTAATCATATTCACGTTACTCAGAGACACAAAACAGTGCTGTGGCTGTGTTTGGAATTATTTTTGCTGTCGAAATAGCGTTAAATACAGGACATATGGTGTCTAAAACACAAGTCTCTTAATTAAATTCTTGTTGAACTGTTGTAAAAATGATATTTGTAATCACGGCAAACAGTACTACTAGTGTGATATTGATTAACTATATGAAATGATATAAATATATACTTTTTCTGTCCCCATATTTAGAATTTTGTGCTCATTCTAAATATATTTTAATAGACCGAATCATGCGGTGAAAGAACACACTCTCGCACTAGACTAGACCATGTATTGTATGCATGCACCCTGTGGGGGTGTTTTAAATGTTTTTTGCAAAATACTCGATAATGTCTAAAAACAACAATTACGATATTATCGCAGAAGATATATATTGCACACCCCTATATTCATCCTAACTCATTTCATAAGTTACATTTCAATCAAAGTTATCTAATATCAAGATTAATTTGTTCTTGTAACATTTTCTAAACTATAACGAATAAACTGTGATAAGGTGTCTGAATATATTTTGGTTTGACTGTATGAAAACACACTCCGTGTAATGGGACTCGAGTTGTTTCTGGATAAATAGATAGGGATGTAACGATTAACCGCGAGCCGGTTGAAAATCGATTCAAACATGTGACGATTCAAATCGGTTGAGATGCTAAACGAATCAGGATTCAATTAGTGGTAGGAGTTTATATGAATGTATGTCTGAGGGGAGCTTACGGTCTTTAGAAAAGTTTAGATGCTATTTTTATTTTCATCTTACTTCTGTATAATGCATATTAAAGTTCATAAGTGCAGCGCTGCTTTGTTTACAGCGGTAACCAAGGAAACACTGTATCATTCCTGTTCATAAGCGAAGCGCTGCTTTGTTTACAGCGGTAACCAAGGAAACACTGTATCATCGCTGTTCATAAGTGAAACGCTGCTTTGTTTACAGCGGTAACCGAGGAAACATTGTATCATTGCTGTTGATAAGTGCAGCTCTGCTTTGTTTACGGCGGTAACCGAGGAAACACTGTATCATCGCTGTTCATAAGCGAAGCGCTGCTTTGTTTACAGCGGTAACCAAGGAAACACCGTATCATTGCTGTTCATAAGCGGAACACTGCTTTGTTTACGGCGGTAACCGAGGAAACACTGTATCATTGCTGTTCATAAGTGCAGCTCTGCTTTGTTTACAGCGGTAACCGAGGAAACACTGTATCATCGCTGTTCATAAGCGAAGCGCTGCTTTGTTTACAGCGGTAACCAAGGAAACACCGTATCATTGCTGTTCATAAGCGGAACACTGCTTTGTTTACGGCGGTAACCGAGGAAACACTGTATCATTGCTGTTCATAAGTGCAGCGCTGCTTTGTTTACAGCGGTAACCGAGGAAACACTGTATCATTGCTGTTCATAAGTGCAGCTCTGCTTTGTTTACAGCGGTAACCGAGAGAACACTGTATCATTATTTATTTGTTTTGGGGCTTGTTTAAAATTTCAATTTAGTTTTGTTATTTACATTTATATTATATTAAAATTGTGTTAAAACTCATTTGATAACTAAAAAATCGTGAATCATTAGTTGAGCAAATCGTTACAATCCCTATAAATAGACGCTGAAGGCCGTGTTTTGGAGCTCTAGAGCGGGTTGTCGATGTTCCAGACGTCTCCGCTGAGCGCGTTGGCGGCGCCCTGAAGCGTCCAGGTGAAGAGTGCCAGCTGCGACGGAAACGAGCCTCGTCGAACAGGTGCGGCGCGGAGCGCAGCAGAGACAGGTGATCGGCCAGAGCGCTCAGAGTGTGATCGCCACGGCCGTGAAACACGTGACGGAAGGGCGTCTCCACCACCGGCACGTACTGCGACAGAAAGTAGTACTCCACCTGCGCAAACACATGCAGGGGCAGCGTGAAGGTTTGATCTTGTGTGATCAGCAGAACACAAAAGACATTTTTACAAGATGTCCAGAAGTAATCGGACGATACATCGACGCAGAATCGATTCTGGGATTTTCAGAATGCATCGAGGTTCCTCTGCAATCGAGTCTGAGCCTAGATTTTAAAAGCAGATGGCGCTTTAATCTAGTTTTATCCACACACTAAAAAGAGGAGCTCACAATGAAGAGCACCGAGTCTGTAATTTCACCTCAGCTCAAAATGCTTTTATGACGCGAGATTAATGTAAATAGAGCCCACTGTGAACACTCTTGTGATTCGCGTCAAACTTTGTGAATTTTATGAATGATTATTTTAGGTTCAAGTGTGTGTAAGGATTTGGAAACAAGCACGGTTCGGCTGTTTCTGAAGCATGCAGCGCCATCTACTGTTCAAAACTAAGCTCAGAATCAATCCAGAAAGAATCACGAAGCATTCGGAAAATCTCAGCATCGATGTATCGTCCCAGCTCTACATCAGACGCTGTTTATGACTTTTTATTTCACAGTTCTTCAGTAATTCTGAATTCTGAGATGTTAGTTCACCCAAAAATGAAAATTTGATCATTATTCTATCATGTTTTTCATGTTCTACTGAACGTAAACTACATTGATTAGTTCTGAGATACTCTCCAAAATAGTTGAAGACGGTAACTCGGGGAGAAGAATTGCTGAATAGATTGTTATTATTTTTTTCTTTGCGAAAATATAAAAAAATATTATAAAATTATTTTAAAAAATAATAATAATTTTAGATTTAGGAATCACTGCATTATATGAAACACTCTGGACATCCTATAAAGTATCTCCGAGTCTATAAAGTGACATGATGACATGTAGGTGAGTAAATCATTATTTTGTGTAATTGTTCTGATTATTCCTTTATATCAATGTATAATGGACATGCATGCATTTGTTCACCCTCATAATGCGTGTGTTGTAGAGTCTGGCGAGTCTCTCGTCCTGAATGTCGCTGTTCTTTATGGCCTCTTGCAGTTTTTTGGCGGCTCTGCTGTAATCACCTCGAGCGCTAAAAAACCACTGCAGAGACAAACCACGCGACTGACAGAGAGAGAGAGAGAGAGAGAGAGAGAGATATGAGACAATCAGTGCAAATACTGTGCACTTCACACTTCAGTGCTCATACTGTATACCAGCTGTGTGTGTGTGTCTCTGTGTGAGTGTGAGTGTGTGTGCGCGTGAGAGAGAGAGAGAGTGTGTGTGTGTGTGCGTGTGCGTCTCTGTGAGTGAGTGTGTGTTGTGAGAGAGAATGTGTGTCTGTGTGTGTGTGTGTGGATAGCCTCGGGCTCGGGTGGGGGTTCGGGTTTGTAGCCAAAACTATACGCAGAGGCTTCGCTGCTTTCATAGACGCATGCACACACATTGCCCACAGATATCAGAGATCGCGCAGAGCACAAACATCACGGACACTTTATTAGTAAAATAGCTTCGACAGGCTACTGACTCGCAAGTCACAACATTATATTTATCTGCAATGAGGCGGCAAAATCGCTGTTTTGAAGTAACTAAGCCTCATTGCTTGTAGAGAGAGACGCGCAGACGCAGGTTCACATGCACGCGCAACATTCCCCCTTCTCTCTCTCTCTCTCTCTCTCTCTCTCTCTCTCTCGCTAATCAAATAAATGATTAATGCATTCAAATAAATACACTCTATTTAAGATCTTATGTCTGATTTAAAGTAGACAGAATGCTAACGAGCCTTAACTGACAAAAAAATGACCATAATTTGTACGGTGGAAAAATTACCTCTTGTCCACACAAAATGCATAAACTCGGCAGATGTATGCGACCGCTGCACCTGATGTTCACAAACTTTCATAACTGGTAAATGTTTGTGAAATGGCAGAGCCTTGATTAATCTGTTTCTTTGCATGATCGTGAAATGCAGCCTTTTTCCTTTTTTTTGTGGCTATTCGTTTTGGGGGGGGGGGGGGGGGGATCTCGGGTCGGGTTCGGGTTCGGGCTCTAAATTTAACTGTGCCGTTCGGGTCGGGTCGGGTTGGGTCAGACAATCTCGGGTACGGGCCGGGTTCGGGCTTCAGTTTTGAGCCCGTGCAGACCTCTAGGTGCGTCTCTGTGAGTGAGTGTGTGTGTGAGAGAGAAGGTGGGGGGTGCTGGGGGGGGGGTGGGTGGGGAGAGGGGATTGGGGGGGGGGGGGGGGTGTGGTGGGGGGGAGGGTGGGGTGGGAGGGGAGTGGTGGTGCGGGGTGGGGAGAGGTGGGCGTGTGAGGGGTGTGGGGGGGGGAGGGGGGGAGGTGGGGGGGGGGGACTGGGGTGGTGGGTGGGCGGTGTGTGAGAGTGGCTTGGGCGGGTGGGGTGTGGTGGGGGGGGGGGGGGGTGGGGGTGAGAGTGTGGATTGGGGGTGTGTGTGTGTGTGGGTGAGAGTGTGCTTGTGCGTGTGGTGTGTGTGAGAGTGTGGTGTGTGTGTGAGTGTGTGTGGGTGGTTGGGTGTGTGAGAGAGTGGTGTGTGGTGTGTGTGTGGTGTGTGGTGTGTGTGAGAGTGGGCTTGTGGTGTGTGTGTGTGTGAGAGTGTGTGTGGTGTGTGTGTGTGTGTGTGTGTGTGTGTGAGAGTGTGCTTGTGGTGTGTGGTGTGTGTGTGTGTGTGTGTGGGTGTGTGTGTGTGTGTGTGTGTGAGAGTGTGCTTGTGCGTGTGTGTGTGTGTGTGAGAGTGTGCTTGTGCGTGTGTGTACCTGTAGCTGTGCGGTGTGCTGGTTGAGTGTGGAGCTCAGCTGCTGTGCTGTGTTGCTGTAGCAGGTGACGTCCAGTGTTAGGATGTGATCATGGGACAGTTTGAGGGCCATCAGACCCACCAGCTCAGTTACAGCTCGACCCACTGACCCCAGACGACCCTGAAGCAGCTCCTGCAGACGCCCCACGCTGTCCAGCTGAGTGTTGACGAACGGGTACGAGCGAGCTTCCTGAACACAGAGACCGGTACATTTCTCACATACACTACTGACTCTGTAAGAAGTCTCTTCTGTTCACCAAGACTGCATTTATTTGATCAAAAATACGGACACATTTTGAAATGTTATTATGACGTAAAACAGCTGTTTTCTATGTGAATATGTGTCAGCATCATTACTGCAGTCTTCAGTGTCACATGATCTTCAGAAATCATAATAATATACTGATTTACTGAAACATTTCTGATTATTATCAATGTTACACTGCAAAATATTTTTTGGGAAACTGATGCATTTAATTTTTCAGGATTCACAGATGAACAGAAAGTTCAAGAGAACAGCATTTATTTGAAATATACATCTTTTGTAAATTCATAAATGTCTTTACGGTCACTTTTATCAATTTAATGCAGCCTTGATGAGTAAACATATATTCAAATACACACTTAAAATATCAACACAATGTTTATTTTCAGGTCAGGTATGTTTTCTATAAGGCATAATCAGACTCATTTAGGCTTTTTGGAGACATTTGTACTCTAGAAAGTATGATCAAAATCTAAATTGAAAGTCAAAACCCACTAAAATTATAAGTCATAAATAAAGATTAAATTAAGTACATATTACTATTTCAGAAAATACTATTTCAGTCTCTCCATTTCAACATTTAATGTTTAATTCAATGCATTACTTGCCATTTGTTTGTAATTATTTGTGAAATTTACAAGCAATTTCTAAATAAAATGTAGTTTTAAATTAAACCAAACACCAATTAATTTCACTGCATTAATTCATCTCAAGATTCTCACTTATTTACATTTGTTAACTTAGCATCGCTTTTATCCAAAGTGATTCACAAATAAGAAATCTGTAAAATTATTTTTTTAAATCCTTGTGATTGGTCAGTTATGAATAGCGCTCAGAAAACTACCTTGTGTCACGTGACTTAAACCTGAATGATTCTGAGCATCTTTAATAGACACCGAATTGAAGATAGACAAGAGTTGTTGTTACTTCAGTGAAATGCAGCTGCATGGCAGGAACTCCTCCGAAGGCGGTGAAGCTGTAAGCGCCGCTGTTCAGATACAACGGCTTCACTCTGCAGACAAACAAACACCAGATGTGAAGCAGAATCAGAGCGAACATCCGGAGACTCATCTGAACCCAGCAGCAGAGACTCACATGTTCCTCCAGCCGCCCTGCCGCCGCACCAGAGACAGAATCGACTGACCCGTGTGTTTGGGATGCTCCACCTGAGACACATCACAGAGCATTCACTCAACCTAACCGCTTAATAACAGACGTCTGGTCTCCCGCCACTCAGGGAAACACTGCTGCTTTCAGACGCAGGTCTGGTTTGTAACATCTCAAACTCTGTGAGAAGAAGCTGTAAGACACACAAACTTGTTTGAGGGCTCCTTCGATGAGATCGGCGAGCAGAGGACTGGTGTAGACCGAGAGGATATCATCACCTGCGCACACACACACACACACGGAGACACACACACACATAAAAATATCATTAACCTGATAGAAAATCAATGGAAGTCTATGCAACATCCCCACTAAGATGCCCAAACAAACTTCACTGTTGTGTGTGTGTGTGTGTGCATGCGTGCGTGCGCGTGTGCTTGAGAGTTTGTGTGCATTTGTGTAAGTTTGTGCATGTGTGTGTGTGTGTGAGTGTGTGCGTGCGTGCGTGTATGCGTTTGAGAGTTTGTGTGCATTTGTGTGTTTGTGCTAGTTTATGCGTGTGTGTGTACGCGTGTTTGTGTACATGTGTGCGTTTGAGAGTCTGTGTACATGTGTGTGTTTGTGAGTGTGGCGAGTGGGGCGGGGCCGAGAGCCGTGGGAACGGAGCGAGGCCGGTGGAGTAAATGGTAATGAACGACACCTGCGCCACTCACCGGTCTCGAGTCCCACGGAGGAGCTTCGGAAGGGTTAAATGAGGAGTGACGACAGTGGAAGACGAGAGAGGACCAGGCCTGGATTTTAGTTTGTGTTTTGTGTGCGGCAGTCGTCCGTGAGGGGCTGCCGCTTTTCATTTGTGTTGGTTTATTTTATTATTAAATTATTAAATGTTCGCCGGTTCCCGCCTCCTTCTTCACGTATCTACTAACCTCATTACAGTGAGTTTGTGAGCGAGTGTGTGCGTGTTTGTGCAAGTGTGTGTGCATGCATGTGTGAGTGTGTGTGTGTGTGTGTGTGTGTGTGCGTGCGTGCTTGTATGTGTTACCCAGGATGGCCTGATCCAGACTGAAATACGCCACTGCTTTCAGGTGCAACATCGTCAGATAACCCTGAACACACAGAGTCACACAGATTTCACAAACACACATGATCTGCATTACGTCTATCTATCCGTCTATAGTATCTGAGTGCAGTTCTGACCTCCAGCCACTCGGTGGCACCAACATTTCCAAAATCTCCTCCATCCCAGCTGACGAAGAGCAAACTGCGTCTGGGGTAAAAGCCTAGAATATAACCAGAAGACAACAGCATCGGTTCATCAATATTGATAATAAGCCACTATCTTTTGAAATAGGCTATAGGCCCTCGTTAAAGCCATTATTATGTGGGAGTGATCTAATTTGTGTTTTGTTGTAGTTTACTCAGTAGCTCACCTGCAATCAACAGAATAATTGATATCACCTGAAAGGAGGCATTTATAACTCCAGGACACCTGCTCGCGCTCTCTCTCTGATCCTGAAGCCAGCTTGGCAGGGGCTGGGCTTGTTCTTTTCTCTTTTGATATTTAATAAATCTGATTTTATTTGGTCTTTGATGTTGTAACACCCATGTTATTATCATTTCTGGATTCCGTGTTTGGTGACTTCATACTAATATATCATCAAAAATAGTGTCTAATGAAATTAATTTATAAAACATAATTAATCTTAAAAATTAACAATTTAATTAATATAACATTTAATTCATACTCTATATATATACATACACACACATTAAAATGAAGCAAGTTTATGCTTTAAACAAGAAAAAATATTTGCCAATGGGCTCAGAAAAAAAAAAAAATCCCCGTAATATTTAATATTTCCTATGATATCTGTGCTAGTTTTAACCGTAAAATCACTTAATTTGCATTTATTTATTTTACACTTAAATTAAGCTCGGTTTCTCAGAAAACGGCACTTAATATCTTCTGTTACTGTCCTTCTCCAGTAAATGTAGCTTGATTTAAGGATGTATAGATATTTGCAGTGTAATACAAGACAAAAATAAATAAAACTGAGGAAGAAAAAAAATATCACACACACACACACACACACACACACACACACACACACACACACACACTCTCTCGCACACTCACGCTTTCACACACACACACACACACTCTCGCACACTCACGCTCACACACACACACACACACACACACACACATGCTCTCGCACACTCATGCTCTCACACACACACACACACACACTCTCTCGCACACTCACGCTTTCACACACACACACACACACTCTCGCACACTCACGCTTTCACACACACACACACACACACACACATGCTCTCGCACACTCATGCTCTCACACACACACACACACACACACTCTCTCGCACACTCACGCTTTCACACACACACACCACACACACACACTCTCTCGCACACACACACACACACACACACTCAAACTCAGACACATACACACACACTCTTCACACACACACACACACACACAGACACACACACACACACACACACACACACACACACGCACTCAAACTCACAGACACATACACACACACTCACTCTCACACACACACACACTCTCTCACACACACACACACACACACACACACACACACACACACACACACACGCACTCAAACTCACAGACACATACACACACACTCACGCTCTACACACACACACACACACACTCTCTCACACACACACACACACACACACACACACACACGCACTCAAACTCACAGACACATACACACACATATATAAATCCAGGGAATTTTGATTATTTTTTTTTTTATTCAAACATGTAAAAATAACATGTTTACCATTTTCCACCATGATGCTGAAGGTTCTGGCCAGCTCCATCAGGAGGGCCGTCCCCACCCCAGACTTCACGGCCCCGGGGCCCCACGAGTCCCTCTGGGCCCCGATGATGATATAGTGATCTGAGAGGAACACAGACCACCCGGTTAAATACTCATCTGCTGCTGTACCTCTCTAATACAATCTCACAACGTGTGCGGTGGTCTGACCGGGTTCGATTTTGCCCTCGATGGAGGCGAAGATGTTATTGAGCAGCACCGGCTTCATGGTGTTATAGACGGCCATCTTCACCCTGCGCTCGCCGGGCCCCGTGAAGCCCGGCCCCAAAACACACTGAACGTACGGTAACCGGCCCTGCCAACCTCGAGGACAACTGGAGCCGGACAACTGACTGAAAACACACACACACACACACACACACATCAAACGCAGGACACAGATGCGGAGGTTCAGGAACGAAAGGGGCGGGGCTGACCTCAGCAGCTTGGAAGCCACGTTGGCGCTGATTGGCTGAGCCAGGATGATTGGCAGGCCTGAGGACTGGGTGGAAGGGAACTGGGTGTGGTTAAAAGAGGGAAACCCAGGTGTGAACGGGTCACCGGAGCCCAGGTGCACCTGCCGTGATGAGACATGACTGTAAACTGGGACACATCTGAACACATAATAAGCAATACACATAATTAGATGATGTTTGATGATACTGGAGAGGTTTGACGAGCCTTGGACTTTATAATTAAGATGGATTTCTGATGATGTAAAATTATTTGATTAAGAAAATATTATTTTAATCTATCATTTAACACTAGAAGGATTTTGAAAACATGTTATTCCTTTAAAATAGCAGAACTAAAAAATACTACATGAAGTGATTTTTATGTTTAAATGTTCAAAAAGCACAGTTTTTATATATTATATAGATCTATTAAAAAGGAGTAAATTATGTCTCAAATACAGACAAATTAAGGCATATTTCAACTCATAGAAATTAATAAAAAGTAACTAAAGAGACTCTAAAAAGCTTTTTTAATCAGTTTTTAAAACTATAATTAAACACTTTTTCCTGAAAAAGCACAGCAGTATAAAAAATATTAAAAATTACACATAAATACCACATGATGTAAAATCAGATTTTACTTTTTTTTCATGAAAAAGCTCAATGTAGAAATTAACTGTTTAAAATAATTAAGAAAATTTGGCAAATTTACGATTTCGACTCTAAAAAAATAAGGAAGAATTAACTCAGTAAAGAGACAAAAGCTTAAGACTATTATAATGTTTTATTTTTTATTTAAAATATAGTTTACCTTAAAATATAAAGTTTTAAAAACATGATTTAATACATTTTTTGTGTTTTATATTGAATTTGAGGTTTTATTTTAAAACTGTATTTAATTGTTAGTGTTAAATTTTGATTCTTTTAAAATCATTTATTTTTATTTGACATTTAAAAATGTGATTTTTATTATTTTCATAAGTTTTATTTCAATAAAGTCAGAGTACGCACGTGTTCCGAGATGACGGCGTTGCTGTGGAGACCGAGTCGTCGTGGATCCTGCGGGACGTCGGCGGGGTCGGGGTAGATGAGAACGCCCACAAGCCCCGCCTCCTGCGCATGCCACACCTTCTCAGCGAAGCTCACGGCTCCTCCCACCCTCGCCACGGCGATGGAGCCGTTGAGGGCGACGCCCATCGCACGCAGCTGATCGAAGTCCTCGCGCCGGCCGTAGTTCACGTACACCACGCCTCCCTGCGCAACAACACACGCTAAAACTAGTGTGTGTAAAACTTTATGTGTGTGTATTGTATTTGTATGGTTACCGTGGCCGTTCCCGTGGCGCTGTATGCGCAGTATCCCTCGCTGTCCAGCGGAATCTCCTCCAGCTCCGCCCCCTCGGAATCCACCAACCAGAGCGTGTTCCGCTGCGTCCTGTGGGAGCAGGGCAGGCGTGTGATTGGCTGAAGCGGCGCTGGCTCGGCGAATGGCAGACGGACGCTCACCTGGAGGGAAACTGCAGCGTGGCGTAGTGCGAGTCGGTCCAGGTGTGATCCATGCGCAGGTTCTGCAGGTTCTGCAGGATTTCTCTGGCCAACGCGTTTCCTTCTGAGGACCCCGGAGGATGAGACGCCCGACTCACACGCCTGAGCAAAAACACCGCATTCAACACCAACAGGAGGACCCCAGCCACAGGTCAAAGGTCAAACCCGCGTTCTTCATTGTAGTTAAAGGTCACATGACATGTGGCCATACCATTTTATCTTTAGGGTTTTATTTTCAAAATATTTTACAATTATTTAGTAGAACTTTAATATTTAATTAATTACTCGTAAGTATTTTATATTTATTTTACAATAATTGAATCTTTATTTAACATTTTTATGATTTAATTGGTTTTTAATAAGAGTTTAATTGAACAATATACTTATTTTATTTTTTATGGTACAATAAATGTTTAATGTTTTTATTTTGATTGTTTTAACTAAAAATAATATTTTAATTTGACATTACAATTTAATAAATTGTGTTTATATTGATTTGTATTTTTTATTTTAAAACACCAACTATCTTATGATACAAATTTTAGCAAGTGTTTTATTTTGATTGCTTTAAAAAAGTATTTGAATTACATTTTTATGACTTCAAAAAGTTTTGTTTTATTTCGTGTTTTATTTTAAAATCATTTATTTCAATTGTAACTTTTTATGGTAACATTTTTAGTAAGTTATATTTTGACAAACTGTACTTTGACCTTAACTGTATACCTGATATAATAATTTTTAGTACATATTTATTTTTTATTATTTAGTTACATTTTTGTGATTCAATTATTAGTAAGCTTTTATATTTTAAAATAATTTCCTTAAATAGGACATTTTCATAATTTAGTTATTTAATTTTTGTATTTTTTTTTTTATTTGAAATTTTTGTGATTTAAGACATTTTTTGAGTTTTATTTTAATTTTCTTCTATCCTAAAATTATTTAATTTTACTTTTTAATGACTTATTTTTTGTAAACGTTATATTTTGATTGTTTTATTTTAACTGGATATTTTCACGATTTAAGTAATTGTTTTCAAAATAATTTACTTATTTAATCGAAGAACTTATTTAACATTATAATGAATGAATGTTTCCTGTAGTTTATGAATTAAAGCTCAAAGAGTAGAGCATCATCAAGATCATGGGTTCGATTCCCAGGGAAAGCAAGAGCTGAAAGTGTGCGTGTGTGTGTGTGTGTGTGTGTGTGTGTGTGTGTGTGTGTGTGTGTGTTGTAGTGTGCATGTATAGTGTGATTGTGCTTGTATAGTGTGTGTGTGTGTGTGTGTGTGTTGTAGTGTGCGTGTATAGTGTGTGTGTTGTAGTGTGCATGTATAGTGTGATTGTGCTTGTATAGTGCTTGTATAGTGTGTGTGTGTGTGTGTGTGTGTGTGTGTGTGTGTGTTTTAGTGTGCATGTATAGTGTGATTGTGCTTGTATAGTGTGTGTGTGTGTGTGTGTGTGTGTGTTGTAGTGTGCATGTATAGTGTGTGTGTGTGTGTGTGTGTGTGCTGACCTGGGGTGAAGATCAGCAGTGTAAGTCGCTAAATGCATCAATGTTTAGTCAAGTCACTTGACTGCTGCAGTGCTTGTTGTAAAGCGTCTCAGAGTGATAAGCAGCTGCTGACCTGACCGTGTTCTCAATCCTCTCCTCCTTCAGGTATTCCTTCAGCATCTCTCGGAGCTCTGCCATGTGCAAGACGCCTGCCTCGGGCGAGTGTTGAGCTCCCGCCGCGTCGCTCAGAGGGATCAGATCCGCGTCGTTCCCGCACAGACCACACATGCTACGGAAGGCCACGTATCCCAGCAGGAACGCTGTGAACGAGAGCCACGCTGAGAACACAGCACTAGTGCACACTACTGGACTGAACGAGCAGTGACGGTCAAACACTGGGGTCACATGACCTCGCCTCACCATGCTGCAGGAGCAAGTCATTGTTTCAAATTAAAACACTTACTAAAAATGAATTAAATCATAAAACTGTCGAATTTAAATAAAGCACTTTCAATAATGAAATGCATTCAGCAGATAATTGAGTGTTAAATCCTGTCATTTTACATTATTGACACAATTTGCCTATTTTGATATTGTGCAGTGCTTTGTTACAATTTGTATTGTTAAAGGCGCTATATAAATAAAGGTGACTTGACTTGACTTGACTTAATAAAGATTAAATATGTGCGTGTGTGGTAGTGTGTATAGCATGCGTGTGTGTGTGTGCGTGTGTGGTAGTGTGCATGTGTGTGTAGCATGCGTGTGTGCGTGTGTATAGCATGCGTGTGTGTGTGTGTGCGTGTGTGTGTGTGTGTGTGTGTGTGCTTGTGTGCGTATGTGTATAGTGTGCATGTGCGTATGTGTATAGTGTGTGTGCGTGTATAGTGTGTGTGTATGTGTGTGTATAATGTGTGTGTGTGTGCGCGTGTATAGTGTGCGTGTGTAAGTTTATGTGTATAGTGTGTGTGTGTGTGTGTGTGTGTGTGCGCGTGTGTGCGTGTATAGTGTGCGTATGTGTATAGTGCATTGTGTGCGCGTGTATAGTGTGTGTGTGTGTATGTGTGTGTGCGTGTGTGTGTGTGTGCGTGTATAGTGTGTGTGCGTGTATAGTGTGAGTGTGTGTGCACTGTATAGTGTGAGTGTGCGTGTATAGTGTGTGTGTGTGTGTGTGAGTGCGTGTGCTGACCTGTGGTGAAGATCAGCAGGCCGCTCAGAGTCAGGTAGATGGCTGCTTTCCTGCGGTTGATCTGCTGCTGCAGCATCAGTGCACTGGTGATGTCACTGTTCAGCGTGACCTCTGACCCCTCCTCCAGTGGAATCAGCTTCATCTCAACGGCCGGGGCTCGCCGCCGGACTCCACCCCCTTCCTCCACGCCCTCATTCGCCTGAGCTCCGCCCCCTGCCGCCTGCTCACACACAACCACCTGTCAATCAACTCAAGAATAAATGAGCAATCAATATGTTTACAGTAATAAACAGTGATTTCAACTATCACACTGTGAATATGTGTTATGATTATAGTGCTGTCGAAATTAGCGCATTAATGAGTGCAATTATTTTTCCAGTTTAATGTGTTAAAAATATCCAATGCAGGGGTTGGCCAGCTCTTAAAGTGATAGCAGCCAAAAACAAAACTAATAACCAGCTGCTGTGATCAATCTGTTAAAGAACAAAATAGGAAATTAATAACTTTCATAGCTTTAAGGATTCATTTATATTTAATCTAGAATTTCTTGATTGACAACTTTATTGAATTTCTGTATATTTTCTTCTTACTGAAGGGCACAGGCACCTAATATGACATTTATTATAATGGGTTTATGTGAAGTTGTTATTTTATAAAGTCTTATATCAATTATTTTTTTAGTCGAATAAAGTCTAATAAGCGTTCAACTTGATCGCTTTCATTTATACTGTGATGTTGAATGGCTAGTCAATGGTTAAATATAGGGGGGGGGGGGGTCTATATTATAGAAACATCAGTATTAATTGGTATCAGTGATACTGTCCTTCAGTCATAAAAACATGCAAGACTGAAAAACAACAAATGTATGCATAAACTTGTATTTAAGATAATAAATAGATTAGAATAATGAATGAACAAATGATTTAATGAATGAATGAAGCTCTTACCCCAGAAATTAATCCTGCGGCAGAATCCATCATCTTCTTTGACACCTGTGACACACACACACACACACACACACACGCTTAGAGACGTTACATAGACTTCTATTGCTAGTTATAAATACCTATAAGGAACCTATTTTGGGGGAAGTCGTGGCCTAAAGGCCAAAGTTTACTTCACTTTGTATGCGTACGCGAGGGATGCCAATTTCGTTGAATTTGAATTTATAAACAATAATAATAAGTATATAAGGGAAGTCGTGACCTAATGGTTAGAGTCGGACTCGTAATCCAAAGGCTGTGAGTTCGAGTCTCGGGCCGATAGGAATTGTAGGTGAGGGGGGGGGGGGGGGATGTACAGCGCTCTCTTCACCCTAAATACCACGACGAGGTGCCCTTGAGCAAGGCATCGAACCCACAACTGCTCCCCTGGCACCGCAGCATAAATAGCTGCCTACTGCTCCGGGTGTGTGTGTGTGTGTTTGAGTGTGTCTGTGTGTGTGTTTGTGTGTGTGTGTGTGTGTTTGTGTTTGTGTTGTGTGTGTGTGTGTGTGTGTGTGTGCATGTGTCTGTGTGTCTGTTTGTGTTTGTGTGTGTGTGTGTGTTTGAGTGTGTCAGTGTGTCTGTGTCTGCGAGTGTGTCTGCGTCTCTGAGTGTGTGTGTCTGTGTGTGTGTGTGCACTTTGGATGGGTTAAACGCAGAGCACAAATTCAGAGTATGGGTCACCATACTTGGCCACATTTCACACAGCACGTCACGTGTTTTTATTTTCATGAACCCTAATGAGAGTCTCAGCAGCACAGATCAGACACACTGACTCTGATTGTTTGTGTCATGCTGGAAACTCCTGTGTTTTTGGCCGGATCAGTGAATCAACAGATGTGATGCAACACCAGCTGCGCTTGAACTCATTTCCCATCAATCCCTGCGCTGACGACATCACGGCCATCACTTGCTCTCTCTCTATCTCTGCTGTCCAGCGACAGATAAACCACAGCACCAGAGACACACCCGCCAGCACCACACACACACAGTCTCTCACACACACACACACACACACACACACACACAGTCTCTCACACACACACACACACACACACACACACACGCAACACGCACGCACACAGACACATGCACACAGCAGACATGCACACACACGTGCACTCACACACACACACACACACTCACTCACTCACATACACACACTCAAACACTCAAACACATACACACACACACGTGCACACACACACACACAGACACATGCACACAGCAGACACTTGCACACACACGGGCAATCACACACACACATTCTCAAACACAGACACATGCACACTCATACACACACACACTCACACAGACACTCAAACAAACACACACACACACACACACACACTCAAACACACACACAAATACACAGACACAAGCACACACACACTCACACTCAAACAAACACACACACACACACACACACACAAAACATGCTCACTCAAACACTCACACTCACACAGACACTCACACACACACACACAAACACACATGCTCAAACACACACACACACAAACACACACATGCTCAAACACACACACACACACAAACACAAACACACACACACCTCACACACACACTTAAACACACTCAAACACACACACACACACACACACACAACAGCTGAGAACTAGAAACAAATAAAACAGGATGAAACAGCTAAATATAATGTTTTAACTGTATTTGTGTAGCTTAAATCAGTCCAGCGAACCACATAAAAACTCCTGAAGATGATGAGAAGAACTGAGAACTTCCTCAGTCTGTCACATCTAAACACACACACAAAACACACAGATTCGAGATATTAAAACCTGACACGACATGAGATATTAGTCCTAAAAAACACAACTTGCACAATATATAACCATAAACCGGTACCATCAACACTAACTAAACCCTCCAGAAGATTCTTCCTCATGTGAACTCATAACTTCAGTAGTTCTCCCTTTAAAGCTTATTTACTCTCCTGCTGCACATATTGATTTCTATTACAAACACAGACAACACACACAGAGCCAATGTCCACACACACACACACACACAAATACAAACACACACACTCACTCTCTCTCACTCACACACTCACACTCAAACACACGTACACACACACACTCTCTCTCAAACACACGCACACACACATGCACACACACACAAACACACTCTCACACTCACACACACAAATACAAACACTCACACACACACACTCACTCTCTCTCACTCACACACTCACACTAGCACACATACACACACACACTCTCTCTCAAACACACACTCTCTCTCAAACACACAAACACACAGACACATGCACACACACACTCGCAGACTCACACTCAAACTCACTCACACACACACTCAAACAAACACACACTCTCTCTCTCAAACACACACACACACACACTCAAACACACACACACTCTCAAACATACACTCTCTCAAACACTCACACTCAAATACACTCTCTCAAAAATACACTCAAACAAACAAACACACACACACACACACACACACACACACACACACACACACACACACACACACACATACACACACACAGATCTGCCGAAGACAGAAGTGTGCTTGATAAGAGCAGTTAAAAAGAGCAATTTTCAGCAAGCACAACTGACATAGTGTGACACGAGAAGATATCAGACCTCCGAAAACACAAACATGTGAAAAACCACTGAAATAATGTCATGTGATCATACGAGGAGTTTTAATATGTGACATACCTGCTGCCCTGCTGCCTGATCAATGACCGTCTGTAAGCTCCGCCTCCGAACTCTTCTCTGTGAGGAGCTCCGCCCACTAAGCACTCATCTGTCTGGAGCTCCGCCCACTGAGCCCTCATCTGTCTGAAGCCCCGCCCAGTGAGCGCTCATCTGTCTGGAGCTCCGCCCCCACACCCTTTCCCACTCTGTGATTGGTTAGTGCTGAGACTTCAAGCTGAACTGATATACTAGATATTCAACTCAAGATATTCAAGATAAATAAAGATACTCAAGATAAATCAAACGTAACGAATGAAACATAATTATGTTTATTTCAGTTTTATCTAATATGTGTATAATAATATAATCACAACAATTAAAAATAATATAATAAAAATATACAAATATATAATATTCTGTTACAAACATAATTCAATGAACGAATAAAAAGCTGCAGAACATCAAACATATGAAACACTGAGCAGCATATGATCACATGACACACGTCTGCGGTTTAGTGTGTGTGTGTGTCTGTGTGTGTGTGTCTGTGTGTTTAGCGTGTGCATGTGTATGTGTGTGTGTGTGTGTGTGTTTAGCGTGTGTGTGTGTGTGTGTGTGTGTGTGTGTGTGTGTGTGTATGTGTGTGCGTTTAGCATGTGTGTGTGTGTGTGTGTGTGTTTAGCGTGTGTGCATGTGTTGGCATTGTAACTGCAGTGCAGGTGTGAATTTGCAGATGAATTCAGTTTGTCCTCGATTTCCCTGAAACACACACACACACACACACACTTCATTTAGTGTTCATTTACACACGAGCAGCTCAGGATACAGTGTTTTTAGTATCTCAGTAAATGTTGCTTCATCTCTTTGAGTTTGAGCTGCTTTAATGAGCGTAATCTGCACCATCTTCACAAACGTGTGATGAGAAGCTAATATAAAGTGCATATTATTGTGTTTTTGGGAAATAAACATTCAACATTTACGACTTATTTCCACATATACATCATTTCCAACCTTTTCATGCACAGATTATTACAGCATTTCATTGATAATAATACCAATAATATAAAAGTACTATTATTATTAATATATTCACATTTTTTAAACAACAGTGTAATATGGACTGAGACACTATCACAACTAAAAAGAGATTTGAATCCATATTTTATTATGTTTAATTTTAAATGAAAAGAGGTTGAAGCAATTAATTTGACACATTTAACTTAACGCATAAAATTGCTAAGTTTTTTTAAGTTTTAATCTGAAATGCTTGAATCTGGTGCATTTTGGGAGCTCAGAATTAACATCTCTGATCCCATTTAATTCAAAGTCTCACAAAGTCCTGTGAAAACATGACATGATGATTATACCCTCATTATTACCTCAGAAAAACTACAATTACACTTTTCCCCTAAATCGTGCAGCTCCACTGCAGATGCACCTGTCAAACATGAGCATGTGCGTGTGTCTGTGTCTGTGTGTGTGTGTGTGTGTGTGTGTGTGTGTGTGTGTGTGTGTGTGTGCCTGTGTGTGTGCGTGTCTGTGTCTGTGTGTCTGTGTGTCTGTGCCTGCGTGTCTGTGCCTGCGTGTCTGTGCCTGCGTGTCTGTGCCTGTGTGTCTGTGTCTGCGTGTCTGTGTCTGCGTGTCTGTGCCTGCGTGTCTGTGCCTGCGTGTCTGTGCCTGCGTGTCTGTGCCTGCGTGTCTGCGTGTCTGTGTCTGCGTGTCTGTGTCTGCGTGTCTGTGTCTGCGTGTCTGTGTCTGCGTGTCTGTGTCTGCGTGTCTGTGTCTGCGTGTCTGTGTCTGCGTGTCTGTGCCTGCGTGTCTGTGCCTGCGTGTCTGTGTCTGCGTGTCTGTGTCTGCGTGTCTGTGCCTGCGTGTCTGTGCCTGCGTGTCTGTGCCTGCGTGTCTGTGCCTGCGTGTCTGTGCCTGCGTGTCTGTGCCTGTGTGTCTGCGTGTCTGTGTCTGCGTGTCTGTGCCTGCGTGTCTGTGTCTGCGTGTCTGTGCCTGCGTGTCTGTGCCTGCGTGTCTGTGCCTGCTGTCTGTGTCTGTGTCTGCGTGTCTGTGCCTGCGTGTCTGTGCCTGCGTGTCTGTGTCTGCGTGTCTGTGTGTGTGCGCGTTCACCTGTTCTCTGAGCTCGCAGTCGGCAGGTGAGGTGAATCTGTCGACACACAGCGGTGCTGGAGCACAAACAGCTCAGATACTGAACTAAAGCACCATCAGGGTCCTCGTCACACGTCTGTATACACACACATACACACACACACACACAGTGAGAGACACACACACCCACACACACACACACGCACACACACACACACAGTGATCACATGAACTAGAGGTTGACTGATAGTGTGTATGTACTCTCACTCTTTAACCGCTTCTATTTTAGAACACTCGATGATTATCTAATCAAAACCACAAAATACGACAGTCACATTCTGGGCAAACGCACAAACTCTAAAACAGTTTATTTAATCACCAAACGGGAAAAACATTTACTTCAATAATGAACAAATCAGCATAGATACGTTTGAAGTTCGGTGCTTATAAAACAGAGCAAACAGAAAGATAAAGTGCGATCTATATTACAGCTCTCTATATGAAGCATACACTTTATTAGAGCCACGTTTCGCTGAAAAATACACAATAAACGATTTTACAGCCTAGTCGTTATGTACATTAACAGTGATATGGGACAAATATAATGTAATTTTCTGGAAAAATATGTGGCTGTCGGCTGCGTTTAAATCCGCGTCTGAAGTGTCCCGCTCTGTATAACAACAGACCCTTCTCAGCCGCTCCAGCAGTAGATGCAACCCAGAAAACTATCGGCAGGGATTTCAGCTGATAACCGATAGTTCCAGCAATCAACTACCGGTGCCGCTTAATCAGTACACCCGATACATCGGTTAACCTTTACATGAACTCATGAAAACGCTAATGTAGGTGAGTACAGCTAAAACGCTCACCATGTTGCGTCCGCGTGTGTACACCTTCACGTGACCTTTGACCTTGACATGCCTCTGAAGCCCCTCCCACTGACCCACATTCAGCTTCAGCAGATCACAGACGGTGTCAGACGAGAACCAGACATGAGCGTCAGCAGAGCCGTCCTCCAGCACCACCCTACACACACACACACACACACACACACACACACACACACAGAAACACACGCATACGCATACGCACGCGCACGCGCACACACACACACACAGAGAGACATGGAGAGAGAGAGAGAGAGACACACACACACACACACACACACACATCACAGAGACACAACACACCACACACAAGAGAGACCACACACACACACACATACACAGAGCCATACAAACACACACACACACACACACAGAGGCCATACAACACACACAACACACGAGGATTTACCACACACACGAAACACACACACACCCAGAGGCACAGAGAAACACACACACACAGACACAGAGAAACCACACAACACACACACACCAGAGGACATACAAACACACACAGACACAGAGACAAATACACACACACACACACACAGAGAAAACACACGCATACGCACGCGCACGCACACACACACACACACACACACAGAGAGACATGGAGAGAGAGAGAGAGACACACACACACACACACACACACAGAGAGACACACACACACACACACAAAGAGAGACACACACACACACAAAGAGAGACACACACACAAACACACAAAGAGAGACACACACACACACACACAGAGACACACACACACACACAGAGACACACACACACACACAGAGACACACACACACACACACACACATACACAGAGCCATACAAACACACACACACACACACACACACACACACACAGAGCCATACAAACACACACACACACAGAGTGATACACACACACAGAAACACACACACACACACAGAGACACAGAGAAACACACACACACAGACACAGAGACAAATACACACACACACAAAGAAACACACACAGAGAA